>JAEIFT010000160.1:0-546563 GCA_018904225.1 Lordiphosa mommai
ACTTTATCTCAGTGTTTGAACTACTGTGATTTTCAACTATAGTTATTTTTTGGAACTATTCAGTTTTCATATAGAACTATAAATAATTTTGAAATACAATTAGTTTCTTTTTCAGCTTTCAATTGACTATTAGGACTTTATTTCAATGTAGATTTTGGCTAATAGATAGCAATACTTATGGCCGATTTCTCATCTTTTAGATAGCTGCTATGTGTCAGATAAAACTATAGCTTATGTAGACATTCTATTCTGTTATTTGTAATTTTATGTGGCAGATAGTTCTAAGGAGCAATGAATCGTTCAATAAATGAAAAGTTAAAATAAATTTACTTGATTTCGTTTTATTGATTTTGAACTATTGCTGAATATGCCACTGCCAAAAATATTTTTGTGATCGCGAATCCGATTAAGGTTCGTAAGGTCATTATTTACGAGGGTTCTGTTCTATGGTCCGTTTGCAGGATCCCAAAATTCCTTGAGGGGTCAGTATAACCCAGCTTGCAGCCTTTGTAAAAGTATTATATACATTCATTTAATTCAATAATTAATTCAAAACCGCATGAAATTTATGTTAAATCAAAAGAGGAGAAGATCAAATGATCGGCTAGAGTCAGGGATTAATCCCGAAACGAATATCGCTTCCGATACCGGTTCCGTTACGTACCGAAATGAGAATATCGGTTAAAGGTTCTATTTCGGTTTTCAGTTTATTACGGATTTCAATTTTTACCGGTACTAATATAATTTTTTTAATTTTAAAAAATTTGAATTATTTCAAGATATCCAAAAAAAAATAATGGATGTAATAGAACTAAAAAATTGTGTTCTAAAAATATACCACATAAAAACCTCTTTTTCAATGTACCGATTTATAGCTTTTCTTTATTTTTGGACAAACAATTTCGCTCAGCGCTTATGTCTACGCTTCTAGTGGTATCACTACACTCACAAAAAATCAACTTAGAATTAAGGAACTCTCCACTTTTATGTCGCCAGGACAAACTCGTCTTAGGGTCATTTCTCATAAAGCTGACAAGTATTTCTTAATAATGGTTCGTTATCAGTTCTAAAATCTGCCGTATCTCCGCCAAAAATAGAGATCTTCAGCGATTTAGATTAATTTGAACTGAAATTTTATTTGAAACCCAGAAACTTTATTTCTAAAGTTTATATTATAATTTTTCTAACATTTCTATATATAAGCGAAGATTTTTCTAACACTTAGAAATCCTTTACATTTAATTAGAGGGCTTATATTTACCAGAGCTGTAAAAGATTTAAATCATTTTTGATTTTAAATCTTAATGATTTATTTGCATCTTGATTGATTCAATTGAGCTTTAAATCATCAAGATTTAAATCTGATTCAATCATGAAAGATTGCATAAAGTTGATTTATAATTCACATTGAAGCAATCTGATTGTAAGTATTTTGATTTAATTCATTTGATTTAAATCATTAAAGATTTAAATCATTTAAGATTTATTCATTTGATTTAAATCAAACTTATGAAATCATTTGTGATTTATTTTCTTATAGATTTATATCATTTTCTGATTTAAATCATTTAAGATTTAAATCATTTTGAGTTTTAAATCAGTCGAGATTTCAATATTTTCATTAAAATCATTAATGATTTAAAGTTTATCATTTAAATCATTAAAGATTGCAATACTTTTATTTAAATCAAATGATTTAAGACTTTAAGATTTAAATCTTGAAGATTTAAATCTTTAATGAGTTAAATCAAATAATTTAAATCTTCAAAGATTTAAATCAAAATATTTACAATCTGATTGCTCCAAAATGATTTTTAAATCACCTTAAAGCAATCTTCAATGATTGAATCAGATTTAAATCTTGATGATTTAAAGCTGAAATGAATGAATTCTTTATTTTTTAAATCAAGTTGAGATTGAACCGTGAATCAATCTCGAAATGATTGATTCATTTACAGCCCTGATATTTACCAAAAAAAAGTTTTTCGCTTTTTATAATTTTTTTCTATATTTAATATATCATAAAAAGAGAATTTGATTCTGGATATCCTTTAAGGGCGAATTTCTAAGCTGTAAGATTTTTTTTCTGAGTATATATATTGTTCTTTCACCAGTTGAAAAATATATGTGAAATAATTATAAATCAATAAAATAAATAATAAGGAACCGAAACACGTACCGTTTTTTTCTGTTCCTTTTATAACGGTTAACGGTTCTCGGTTCTCAAAATTTTATTAAAAGCGGTTCCGGTTTCGAAACAGGTACGTGGCTTGAAACGGTTTATTTCGGTTACCGGTTCCGGTTATGGTATTATTCCCTAATTAGAAAGCACAAAATGAATGAAATTACCATGATTGTTGAAAATGTAGGAGATGCTGATTTCCAGAGATGTCCGAAATATTATGGAGATGTCGCAAGAGTATGTATAGCGTTCTTTACAATAAGAGTTGAACTTCAATACTAATTAAAGAAAAACTTATAGGTTATCTAAGAACTAGGAATGGATATGGAGAGTTGGAGAGAGTGTGGAGAGTTAGAAAGAGAGAGTGAGAAAGAAAGGTAGCGAATCTAATGTTAAGTACAGTGAATTCATTTTACTTGATTCTGACATAAACATTCTGACTTGCATAGATCGCTGCTTCATATCCGGCTCAAAGGACCGTGAGTATATTCAGCGTTCTTCTCGATAAGAGCTGGTCTTTAATACTAATTAAACAAAATCTTATAGGTTATCTTAGAACTATGAATGAAAATGGAGAGTTGAAAAGAGAGGGAGAGAGAAAGGTAGTGGATCTAATGTTAAGTAGTAGGATTCAATTGACTTAAACATTCTTTCTTAAGCAATTGTATTTAACTATTCGCAATTCTTTACCATTTTTTTAAGCTGTTGCATCCTCTGTGCTGATACCAATCAATTATTCAAAAACATCATTCCACTTAAACCCTCTCTCGCTCTCTTCAAATTAGTTACCCAAACAACTTTATTGATTTACCTACATACTTCAATCAAATTGATTTGCCTTTATCAAGCCATTTAAATTTCCCTTGCATTTTGTTCAATTAAACTTTGAATTTTTCTCTATTTATAATTGGCTAGTTTTTCATCCATTTCAATCTGTCAGTAAATTCTCGATTTCCTGCTCTCATTTCTCTATGACCTGCTTCTAGTGCAGCAACTAGTTCAATCAAGCGATTTCCTAATTTATATGGGTTTTAGCCATTCTCAAATTGAATATGCTCTACATACATACATACATATATATTTCAGTATGTACTTATGTTTTTTGCATTTTTATTTTAGCTCAATTGAGACACATTACACAGTCACCTAGATATGGGATATATGAGACTGAAGATATCTTTGTTATTCGCCTACGCATCCACCTTTTGTGGTTTGGCACAGCGCACCGCAAAAACTACAAAGGGAAAAGCCATCGCATTCAAACGCAAAACTAAAGCCGTACAATTTATTTTTAAGCACACATATCGGTAGGAGAAGAAAAAGAAATCACTTTACTAATACGAAACAATTGTGTGCAATCTGGCAGATAAATTTTGATGGTGGGTTGGTCTCTGGTCTCTGCGCCACAGTGGGGGGGTCCACCACTTTTCTAAGTGTGCACTGCAGCAGCTGCATTTTACTTCTTTTTCCAATTACAATATCTACGTATATAGATTTCTTGTGCCTTTTTACCTTTTGGCATCCGTGCATGATATTTATAAATGCCAAAAGAAGCCAAAGGGTGAGGCACAGTGGTGGGAAATGCAGAAAGAATTTTTAAAAAGTTTTTTTGTTAGCTATGAAACTTTGACTGGCATTTGGCTGCATTACCTTTAGCTAGCGAATTATCTAACGAACAGTGGTGAGAGATATCGCCAGTGTATTCGGTGAAATGCTTAGAGGATCCTTTTTTCCAAATTATATATATATTCCCATCACTTTTGAAGCACTGTTCGAGCAGCCTCCCCCGCAGACATTGAAACATAGTTTGTCTTCCAGCTACGCTATTGACATTTCCTCAAAAACTTTTCTCATCAATTCATGTCAGTGTGTAGTATGTGTGCGCATAGTATGTGTATGTATGTGTGTGTGTGTGTGTTAGTACTTGTAAATACGACAACGTTTATTGTCATTGGAATTATTACTGGCACATGCGAATGGCAACCCAAGGCAGCCATCCAGTCTCTGCGTTTCCCAGTCTCCCGAAAATCATGATGTAGGTAGACATCACAATGGTTGCTAGGGGAGAACCTGTTTTTCAGTTTTGGCTTTTCTTTACCCGCAGGGTTTGCTGGAAGAAGTGGGGAGGGAGGTGAACGTATTTTTTTTTTTTTTTTTTTTTTTGGCGTATGCGAAAATTTAACGAATCATGAAATACGATAATTGAACCATGCACAAGAGTTCGTCGTCGTTGGAGGCATCTTCAGCTTCATCTTCGTCGTTTTCTTTATTGTTTGCCCCTTCTGTAAATGTGTGTGTGTGTGTGGCATAATAAAATTTTATTGTAGCCAAAAGTTGGCTACCAGTTTTTTTGGGAGAACATAGTGCGGCGTAGTTTTTCGTCTCTGGTGTAATTGTTTGTGCGTGGAAGAGGGAGGACTAAACACCCACATAGTTAGAAATTAGCGTGATGTGTGTTGGGTGGAGTTGGAGGCGGCAGGAGCGTAATGGTGCCACACGCAACAATTTCACAACGTCATGGGTAGAGACTTTGATTTCATTTTGGCAGTTACTTTTTGTGGCTGGAAAATTTTATGGCATACTTTTAGGCTTTGGGTTAAATTTTTTTTTCTTGGGAACCTTTTTTGCAATTTCAATAGCAGATTAAGTTGAAAATCTGTAGATAAAGGTTGGCAATTTTACGATTGGGAGATCAATTTTTGCAGAACGAACTAAGCTTTAAAATATTGGTTCACAAATCAAGGACTGCGATTTTTGTAAAGTAAATAAATTAAGCTAAATTTTTCTTTAAAGAAATTGTGAAATAAATTATTTTTATGATTTTATGGAAATTTTTGTTCAACTATTATAATACAAACAAAACATAATTTAAATAGATTAAAATTATCAATAAATTTAAAAAATAAAAATTTTGTACTTCTTCTGAACAGCGCAAAGTTCATATTTGTTTTTTATTTTACTGAATTGTGTACATTTTGTAATTTACCTTACCTCTCAAGTACCTGTAAGTCATATTAATAAACCAAAAATGCAGATTTTTAATAAGAATATGAATAATATGATATTTGGCTTGTTTATTATATATGAATTAAATAATTTAATGCTCTGATACGTTTCCATTACATGTGAAATTTTCCAGCTGCCCAAAAGCATTCTGATTTCAAAGGCCTACAAAAGTGTTTCTATTCATATGAAGCCTTTTGACGAAAATAATTTGTATGTCATCTGAGAATAGGCCTTATAACTTTAAATCATTCCAGCCATCCAAAAAAAATTCGGTACCCCCCCAAAATTTTAAGATCATAAATTAGTTCCGTCTCGACAAGAGGATTTGATCAATTTTCAGTCCTTATTCAATTTTTACAAGGCCCGTTGCTCAAATTGTTCTTTGGTAAATAAGCTCTAGTGCATAACTATAAACTCCTCCATTTTTTTTAGTGTTACAAACAGAATAGCGAAGAAGTGCAAATTGAGAAGTGAAAGGGAATCAAAAATGCGCTTTGAAAATGGAAGACAACAACCTTATCTCTGTTTGACTCATCTGAAAATATTGATTTTCAGCTAGTGCATAGCTATTAAAGCACTTTGCTAGTTTTGATGATGCTTACAAGCTGTACTGGGGAGATTTAAAAAAGAAATCGCTTTTATTCTCGAACAGAAAACTAGGGCAGTGGGTGCCTAATGGTCTGGGGGGCTTTTTAATATAATACTGATATAATACATTTTTAGGCCAAATCAAAAGCAATAACTTCATGGAAGACAACACAGCAAATTTCCAAACTTTCTAGTTTACGAGATATAGGGTTCTAAAATCAAGAAATACGCAAAAAATTTAATCAGTCATGCTCCCATTTGTAGTTTACTTTTGCCATTTCAGCACGTGAACCCTTGAAATCCATTGTTATATTTGTTTTCTTAAAAAAAACTTTTATACATTTTTGAATTTTAGTCGGTAAGCAAAGACAAAGTGATATCAATTCGCAAAATGTTTGTGTACTCAATCTAGTTACCCTAGTACATAATGTCGCATCATATATAAACTTACACAAATTGATTTGGAAATTCATGTGTTACTGTACACTTAAAAAAAATTCAGCTAATTAGACCATTATACCCATTCAGAATTTTGTGGACTCGACGACATCAGTTTTTTTAGTGTTGCACCGAGTAATTGTTCTTATACTTTATATATAGACATGTTTAAGCTCAAAAACTAATTTGTTTAGTTTAGTTAAACGGAGAAACCGTTTTTGTTGTCATAGATTTCTTATGCCCTATTTTTGTTTCTCTTTCGGTCCTCAATTACACTTTTTAGATAGTCCATTTGTAATGAACTGTAAACTGAAAAAAGCGCTTATCAGAAAATCAATACGGTGGTAAAAATCGCATACAAAATCTTTTTTAAAGGGGTTACTACTGAAATAATCATATATGCAAAAGTATCCTTTATAAAATTCAATTGAAAATAAATAAATTCATAAAAAAAAAGAAGGCTAACTTCGGCTACGCCGATGTTTTAAATACCCTTGCAGTTTTCGAAAGGCGCTACCATTGATAACAAAAAAGTTTTTCCCACTAGAACTAGTTTTTGGACCGATCGTTTATATGGCAGCTATATAATATAGTCATCCGATTTTGATAAATTTTTCCAGAATTGTGTGGAAGCATATGAAACTAATATATACCACGATTGGTGATGCTACGATGGAAAACAAAAAAGTTTTTCCCACTAGAACTAGTTTTTGGACCGACCGTTTATATGGCAGCTATATGCTATAGGCATCCGATTTTGATAAATTTTTCCAGAATTGTGTGGAAGCATATGAAACTTATATATACCACGATTGGTGACGCTACGATGGAAAACAAAAAAGTTTTTCTCATTAGAGCTAGTGTTTGGACCGATCGTTCCTATGGCAGCTTTATGATATAGTCATCCGATCCGATAAGAGACATGATAATAGTAATTTCACTATTTGGTTCGCTTAAATCGGATGCACCATTGTGATGAAATAATTTTTTAAAGATTTATGTTCTTGTTCGTTTATCTCGAGGTCTGTTAGTGGTGGGAATGTCAAAAAATAGAATTATACTATGAGTTTTTCTAAAACAGAAAAAACGAGAAGGCAAAGCTAACTTCGACTGTGCCGAAGTTTTAATACACTTGAAAAACTTTACTCCAACTGATTAAACCGGTAAAATATATATAGAATATAGATATCAGATATTTTAAATTTTTAAATCATTGATAACACAAATTTGATACCATAAAAAAAACTTTTCTTGGTAAAACACATTTTCCGACCGATTGGTCCTATGGCAGCTATATGCTATAGTCATCCGATTTTGATAAATTTTTTTAAAATTATGTGAAAGCATAAAAAACTAGTATATACCACGATTGGGGACGCTTTGATAGAAAACAAAAAAGTTTTTCTCTCTAGAAGTAGTTTTTTGACCGACCGTTTCTATGGGAGCTATATAATACAATCCTCCGATTTTGATCAATTTTTCCTGTATTATATGAAAGCATATAAAACTAACATATACCAAGTTTAGTGACGCTACGCTTTTCTCACTAGAACTAGTTTTTTAACCGATCGTTCCTATGGCAGCTATATGATATAGTCATCCGATCCGGCCGGTTCCGACATATTAGTTGCGTGCAGTAAAAAGAAGAATCTGTGCAAAATTTCAGCTCGATAGCTTTAAAACTGAGGGACTAGTTCGCGTAGAAACAGACAGACTGACAGACAGACGGACAGACAGACGGACAGACGGAATTGAACTCGGCTCGTCGTCCTGATCAAGAATATATAGTTTATGTGGTCGGAAATGAATATTTCTATGCGTTACAAGTTTCTGGGCAAAATAAATATACACTTTTCAAGTGTATAAAAATTGGTTGGCTGAGTTCACATGGAATGACCCCTATGCGAAAATTTCTTTTATAAAAATCCATTAAATATAAATAAATTCCTAAAAAAATATTTCATTAAAAATGTATATACTCTTTTTATACTCTGTACCAAAAATACAGAGGGTATATTGAGTTTGTGCAAATTTATGAAACAGCCAAAAGAGATGGTAAAAGTTAGAGGTTTGACATGTATGGAGCGTAGACTCCTTATACTTGCAGGCAGATCAAGTTTATTTTCAACTTAGATAGTTCGGACCTTCCAAACAAATTTTAGTTTTGGAGTCTTTGTCGGTTTAAGTTTAAGATTTGATAGAGTCAATGCACTAATTAATGGTACTTATGTATTTATAGCATTGGGATAATATTAATAAAATTACAAATTACAAATAATTCGTTGGCCTAAAAATCTTATTCTAGGGTTAGACTGCGGATTTTCAATATTTTTCGATTGAATTTTGAATGGGTTTTATATGGGTATATAAAACTGTTCTTTTGAACTCTAAAAGTCTTTTCGTGAACTTAGCTTGCGAAGTCTAATCAACCCTTAACCCAGGTGTTAAAATATCTGCCAATATTTTAAGGCTGGCTTAAATTTTTATGTGGACTTGTAATTTTTTGTTTGGGCCTGTTATATCTTACCTTTTATTGCTTTGCACAAATAATATTAAACATATTAAAATTTTAAATATTTATTAACCAAATGTACTGTGATTTTGATCAAGTTAGCCTTAAATAAATGCGAGGTGCTGAATAAAATATGTTATCAAATTTCTCTGAGTATACATTGCATAGCTTTAGGCACTGATTGATAGGCAATCGCTTGGCCGGTCAACCACCGCCTAAAACTATGCCTTCAAAAAGATAAATCGATCGTTCTATAATTGATCAATTTTAGCGTATACGATTACGACTGCTTTGTATATTCTTTAGCTGCTTCTCCACCTCTTTGAGATACTTCTCGGGCAAACAATTTTCACGCATGGCCGATATCTTGGAGCTGATCACCTGCTTGATATTATTCTCTCGCTGCTGTTCCCTCTCCAGCCATTGTTGCATGCGATTCTGTTCGATTTCGGCCAGGCGACGACGTTCCACCTCCTTGTCCGTCATCTGTTGCCTGAGATCGCGACGATAGCTTTGCCGTTGATTGTCGCGTTGGCGATCGATAGCCTTTTGCTTTTCCTCCTCTTCGCGCATGCGATCCATTACCTTGTTGAACTCCTCCTCGGCATGGGCTATCTCTAGGGCCAGGCGTTGTTTCATTTCCTGTGCCTGTTGGGCACGCGATTCGAGTAAATCCCTTTCGATTTCACGCTTGGCTATGGCTGCCTCCTTTTCCTTTTGCCGGTATTCGCGTTCAACGCGATCACGTTCTTTGAGATACTTCAACTCTTCGCTGGTCTGGCGTGTTTCCATGGCCTCTGCGGCTACAGTATAAATGCGTTGTTGTCTTCGCTCAAATTCCTTTTTGACCAACTTTTGCATATCCTTGAGTTGACGTTCCTTTTCCTGCTTTTCACGCATGTAGGCCATGACACGTAGCTCGGCTAGACGTTCCTGCTCGCAGAGCATTTTCTTAAAAACATTCGACATTTCGCGTATGCGTTGAAGTTCCTCACGAAAGCGTCGCTTGCGAAGTTGTATGAAGTTACGTTGTCGTTCCTCCTCTTCCTTAAGCAATTCGGTTGCTTTGCGTATATCCTTGGCTTCTTCGGCCACACGTTTGGCCTCCAGATAACGCAAATTTTCCCGCTCACTCAACTGTTGACGTATTTCCTGTGCATACTTGGCCCGCTTTTCCACCTCCAGGCGTTCGCGTTCATCTTCCGCGGTCAAAGCCTTTTTGGCTCGCTCGTTTACCATTTTGGCCATGCGTTCATCATCCTCTCGGAGCGCCTTGGCTAGCAAATGTTTTTCCTGAATTTGAGCTTCTCGTACCGCCTTACATTTGGCATCCAAGATCATGCGATTAATTTGCTTTACCTCCTCTTCCTGCTCTTGCTTGGCCATAAAGGCACGAGTTAGCACCGAAAGTTTCTCATCCAAAATCTCATTTACCAACGAATCCACTTTACCCACATTCGAGGCAGCCTGACGAGCCTCGTCTATTTCCCTGAAGCGTTTGCGTGTATCCTCCACCAGCTTCAATTGCCTGCGATGCTCCTCCTCGTTTTGTTCTATGACCTGCAGCTTCTCCTGTATGGTTATCACCTTACCCTGATCTTTTAGTCGCCTCACATCTTTGGGTCGCAGCACGATATGTTTAGCTCCCTGATTGCGTTTTCTTTCCCTTTCATTGCGCTTCAATTGCTTCTGATCATAGGCCACATAATCATCGTCGCCGCGTCGCCGAAAGGGCACATAAGACATCTGGGTGGAGGGACGAAAACCATTTGGAGCCGGACGATAGGCCGCTGTCTGGGCCCGTGCACGCAATTCCTGACATTTTTGCTTCAATTGCGATTCGGCGCTAATGAAGCGCACATTCGAGGCAGAGAAACAGGGCATCTCGTTGGTACAAAAGACGCGTAGAAAATATAGTGTATAAATAAATATGAATATAACAAAAACTGTGTGTGTACAAAAGAAGAGCTCTACTTGAAATGTGTAGCGCTGTGTGTAAAGAAAATTAGATTTTGTCTAGGTTGCTAGGGGCAGAATTTGATGAGATTTTGTTTTATATAACAAGCTGAAGTTACCTAGGTAAAATGCAGTTGGTAGCCCTGGTAACCCCATTGAGCGGGGATTTTATTTTGGGTGTGAAACTGTTTGGCCACACCTGAGGTAACTATAGAGTTGTTGATGGGCCAATGATGGGGTTGTGGCATTGAAATTGGTGTGATTTAATGAGGTGAGGGAAAAAGATTTCAAGGATTTGATGACTAGTTCACTGGGATCGTTCATAATAATAAAGCCTATTTTTTTAGTAATTAAATTTTTATAACTTTATGATAGTTAGAAAAATATACCCATATACTCCTTATGCATTTCCACCTTAATTTAAAAAATGTATTTTTTTTAACTCAAAATAAGAATTTATTTAAATTTTATGAAAAAATCTATATAATTTTTTTATTTTAACAATAAAGATTTTAAATATCTTAAAAATATGTGTTTTTTTTTGATTATTAAATAAAATTGAAGAGAAAACAATTTGTTTCTAATTTTAGAAATTCAAATTTAAAATAAAAGTTTTTAATGATTTTGAAATTCATTTTGTATAAAAATATTTAATAATTTTTCAAGGCTGCAAACCGGTTTTGAACCGAACCGGTAAGAAAAGTAGTATAGACCAAAAATTGCTCAAAGCAATAATACTTATTAAATATAATTGAAATTAATTGAACTCGTATGTTCGAGTAAACAAAAATTCAGAAAATCTGTAATTATACCCTTGCAGAGGATATATTAAAATTGTCACGATGTTTGTAACGCAGTGAAGGAAGCATTTCCGACCACATAAAGTATATATATTCTTGATCAGCATGACGAGCTGAGTTCATTTCCGTCTGTCCGTCCGTCCGTCTGTCCGTCTGTTTCTATGCTATCTCCTCCCTCAGTTTTGAAGCAATCTTGACCAAACCTTGCAAAAAGTCTTTAAATACAAATACGCTGCACATTTGTCGGAATCGGCCGGATCGGATGACTATATCATATAGCTACCATAGGAACGATCGGTCCAAAAACTAGTTCTAATGAGAAAAACTTTTTTGTTTTCCATCGTAGCGTCACCAATAGTGGTATATATAAGTTTTATATGCTTCCACACAATTCTGGAAAAATTGATCAAAATCGGATGACTATAGCATATAGCTGCCATATAAACGGTCGGTCCGAAATCTAGTTCTAGCGAGAAAAACTTTTTTGTTTTCCATCGTAGCATCACCAATCGTGGTATATATTAGTTTTATATACTTCCACACAATTCTGGAAAAAATTATCGGAATCGGATGATTATAGCATATAGCTGCCATAGGAACGATCGGTCCAAAAACAAGTTCTTGTGAGAAAAACTTCTTTGTTTTCCATCGTAGCGTCACCAATCGTGGTATATATTAGTTTAATATGCTTTCACACAATTCTGAAAAAATTTTACAAAATCGGATGACTAAAGCATATAGCTGCCATAGGAACGATCGGTCCAAAAACTAATTCTAATGAGAAAAACTTTTATCAATGCGTCTTTCACCGGAACATTCTTTTCACACGCCTCACGTTCGGTCAAATGAACTTTTTTATCAATTAGCACTTTCAAAAATGTATTTAAAACATGTATACCTTCTTTTTTTTTATATTCTTAACAATTTACCTTACTCTTTTTACAAATTTACAAATTACCTTACTCTTTTTTACAAATTTGGAAAAACTTCGGACGAACCAAGGTTCAAACCAAAACCTTATCACAAAAACCATGAACCTTTAAATTCTGAACCTTACCCATTGGTAAATTTTGGTTCGAACCCACGAACCGGACCTCCAAAAAAATTATTTGGGTTTGCTGTCCCGATATTTTTATTCCCTTGCAGAGGGTATATTAAAATTGTCACGATGTTTGTAACGCAGTGAAGGAAGCATTTCCGACCACATAAAGTATATATATTCTTGATCAGCATGACGAGCTGAGTTCATTTCCGTTTGTCCGTCCGTCCGTCTGTCCGTCTGTCCGTCCGTCCGTCTGTCCGTCTGTTTCTATGCTATCTCCATCCTCAGTTTTGAAGCTGTCTTGACCAAACTTTGCAAAAAGTCTTTAAATACAAATACGCTGCACATTTGTCGGAATCGGCAGGATCGGATGACTATAGCATATAGCTGCCATATAAACGGTCTTTCCAAAAACTAGTTCTAGTGAGAAAAACTTTTTTGTTTTCCATCGTAGCATCACCAATCGTGGTATATATTAGTTTTATATACTTCCACACAATTCTGGAAAAATTTATCGGAATCGGATGATTATAGCATATAGCTGTCATAGGAACGATCTGTCTAAAAACTAATTCTAGAGAGAAAAACTTTTTTGTTATCAATGGTAGCGCCTTTCAAAAACTGCAAGGGTATTTTATTTATTTATAGCCTTCTATTTTTGAGTATAAAAACGATTACTAATTGATAATAAAATAAAAATTAACTAATAACAATTTACCGAGAATATGGATCAGTTGATCAAAGAGGTGATGGTAATTCTAATTTAATTTTAATTAAAATACTTACTTTGACCAAAGGATTATACGCAGTTTGAATTTTTATAAATCCGAATTTACATATAATTAATTATATTCTGAGAATATATAAGAAGAAAAACACAAAATTATATTCGTTGAAAATTTTAAAACGATCACGTAAATATTTTTGGAGATATATTCTTATTTCCATTCCTTATTTATAAAGATTTCAGCAACGATAAAATTAATAAGAATATGAGTAGCTGGTTTTACAATAATGAAAGCTATAATCAATTGATATGGAAGATGACTCCGAAAATCATTCCGTGTGGCTCTTAAGATGTTGCAATAGCGGCTTACATACATAAATATATTCCTCAGGGATTGTTCAACGAAATAAGAATGCCAATCATAATAGAATAAGTAAATTTTTTTTTTTTTTTTTCAAAATTAATGAAAATAAGTTTTTGTTCGACTCTCAAAGCCCATTTAACGCCTAAACTAAAACACCCAAAGGTATACCCAAAACTTTATAAATAAACCACAATTCAATTGAAATGCCTGTGTGAGCTTTTAAATGGAAACTATGTGTTTTTTATTTCCGCTGGTCGCATTTGTAGCTCCTGCTGCTTCTTATCTATTTTGCCCACTGACCAAACATTGAAAGAGGGACCCACGCCCCCCCCCTGCCCCTTCAGAGCTCCAAAAAAGTTTCGTCCTTCAATGGGTAAGGCATCAAAAATGCAACCAAGCATAAATTTCGGTGCTCTACTACAGAGACCCCAGTCAGATGATTTATGCGCAATGGCTCAAGGACAAAAACGTCGCCAACACAACCTTACATGCCCAATCATGTGTGTGTGTGTGTGTGTGTGCGTATGAAAGAAGTCAGCAATTATGCGGCATAGAAAAGCAATAAGCCAACAAAATTCACACATTGTGGCCATGTGTGTATGGAACCCAAAGAACTGGACATTTGAGATACCCCAAGCTTGCCCGCCCATTCATTCATTCATTCATTCGTTCAGCCATTCCAGCCATTCGGCCATTCATCTATCCATCCATCTGCCTGGCCAACGAGGCGTGTGCTGGGAAAAGTCTAAGCTGGCAAAAGTTTACGGCCACACATACAAATTAACTTGACCATCGAGAGAAAGGAAGCAACAGCCACGCCCACATTGTCAAATACACACACACACACACACACTTACGCACATGTGGGCCAGGGAGTTGGAAATCCAAAACCTAAACCTAAACGAGTTCCTATGATTTTTGCTGACTTTAATAAAAAGTTGCGAAAACGAGTACGAAAAAACTTTCACTCTAGTCAGAAGTTGTTCTTCTTCTTCTGTGAGATGCATTCAGGCGTTAAAGTCAACTTAAGCTGGGCTTCTCAGTTTCTCCCATTTCGCATTTCATTTCCTTCCCCCATTGGGAAATACCCGCAAATGTAAATTGACATTTTCGAGTGCACGATTGAGCAAATGAACGTTTCTTTTCTGGTTCTTTTTTTTTCCCTGTGTCCTGGGGTAATGACAGTCAAGTTGTTGGATTAGCAAGGAGCCAGGCCTCCCATGGTCATGCATGGACTACTTGATTAGATGCAAAGCGTTATTAGCCAGCAAAGCGAGAATTGCGAGTTGAGTTAGCCTCGAGGACATCATTAGCATCTTTAGTCCAGGTTTAGGCTTTAATTTATGCGCTCAAGTGGAGGAGAACCAAGAACCAGTTGCCGCCCGCCCAGGGTTAAGTTAATTAAAGTTGATGCTAGCTGGGATGGTTGTGGTTAGGAATTAGTTGAACGGTTAATTTATGTGCAAGTGTTGACTAATATTTTCTCTCATTTCTTTCTTTCTTTTCCAGGTAAGGCTTTGCATCAATAATTTACACCGAATACCGTATATGGAAAATAATTGTTGCATTGGAGTGACATCAATTAGGTGTACTAAGGAAACAAAATCAAGTATTCTGTACTCATATCAAGTAAGAACTGGACGATTTTTGTGAAGAAAATCAAGTTTAAGATCAGTTATGAATTCCTAAAAAGGGCTTAGACTAAGGAGGAGTAACTCCTTCTTGAATTTGCATGAACACAACGCTATACATTTATCTTCTCTAATAGTCCTTAAACTTTTGCCCGACTCAACTTTTTATCGTTCAAGGCCCAAAGATGATTTCCATTTTTGTACTTTCGTCAAGCATAAATTAGGTAAATATTTAAAAGTAATTTCTTTGCTTCCTCCCATTTGGCCGCCCACACAATTCAATTCCTTTGACAGTCTCAATAGATTTCCATTACTGAGAATCTGGGTCAAACAAATAACAAAACAAATGGAAAGAAAAAAAAATCTTGTGACTTGTGGAATAGTGTGAGTGACTCTTGACATGCTTGATTGATAAAAAATAAAAGGGGAAAAGAAAATGAAAAGAAAAAAAACTTAAATCAAGCCACTTGAAATTTTTAATTAGTCCACAACTCAAGAGGGCAAAATAATTAGCTCAAGCTCTCTCAAATGCAGCTTAAGATTTATGTGGAAGCCCTCAAAAACATAAAAATTCATGACCACAATTTATCAAAAGATTTTGGGGTTAGGCAAAAAGAAAAAAGGTTCAAATTAATTTGCAATGAAAATGTGTGTGGAAATTTGAAATATGTGGGCAAATAAATAAAGGAAAAAAAAAAAATATATATATATATAAATGAGGTGTTGTTAGTCCTGGCCAGACGAAGCCAAAGAAGATGATGACGACAGGAAACTGCCTGAAATTGCCAACGATCAATATTTCACAGCTGAGTGAAAAAATTCCTCAACATGTTTATGAAAATGCAGACCGGAAATCGAATGTCTGTCAGGGTAAAAATTTATATAAGATAGACACAGAGGGAGAGAGAGAGAGTGAGAGTGTGTGTAAGTTTATGCAAATAATTCAGTCAACACACACGCATGTCTGGCTAGCAAATGAATCATCTGGCAAAAAGGCATTTGACGGGCTCAAGCTTTTCTAATTGGCCCATTGGGTATGTTCTCTGTCTGTCTGTCTATCTGTCTTTTCCCACACACATGGCGTATACGTAATGCAGCTCTAGACACTTGAATATGTATGCACATATTTGGGTACATCAAGTTTTGTACTATGTCAATTTCAGCTTGATTGTCTGTCTGTCTGGGATGCCTTGCAGTTGGCAAATGATTTGGTGCGATTTGTTTTAAGTAAGCTGAAACAGTTTTAAAAGGGGGGTCATTTGAAAAGTTATGGAAAAGAATTGAGTTATAAAGTGCAGTGTGGAACCCTTGAAAAAAAAACCAATTGCGATCACAATGTCCCAGTTAATGTATGCTGCCTTAAATGTAATGGGATTACTTGGGATGGGATTAAGAATATACGGTCACATTAAGCAAATTTAGTTTCTTAGATTTTAAAGCTTTTATGTAAGGTCTTTAAATTTTAATGGCCATTGATGATCTTTTATTATTAAGAGAATTAGAATAAAAATTTGATTACTTTAAAATATAGGGGCGCGCGTGATCGCTTTTTTACGATTTCACTTAAAGCACGATTCAGGAAATAAAAATCTCTTGAAGCACGATTTACGCACACAATTTTTTAAGTGATTTGCGTAATGCACGATTTAAGCACGATCCCCGAATTTTTGCGTGGAGAGTTCTTACTTATTTCATGGGTGTATTGGCCACACTATGCCTTTTGTAGAGAGCAGCTGCGAGCAGAGGATTCACGAAATCAATATCAAATCAGTCTTGGGAATAATATTATTAATCAAATATAATAGAAAAAAAAGGTCGTGAATACTGCTTGACTTATATTCACGATGTATATCTTTTTTAACACTGAACCGGAAGACTCTTTTTATCCTACTCTTGGAAGTGCTTAAGCCCGCTACCGCTTTATTGTCGGCTCCTCCAAACTTGGCTTTCAATTTTTGAAAAGCTGACTTCTCTACACTAAACCTTTCTCTCTCACGGTATGACTAGTCTTTCTCTGACCGTAACCAGGATGTGGATTGTGCAATGGTCACTTTCTATAACGCTCTTTTGTGCATTCTGAATGACTCTGCTCCTCGCGTAAATCCTCCAACTTCTTCTCGCTCTCCTTAATGGTTCACTCGTCATTTGACAAACCTGTAAAATAGTAAGTCCAGAATGTTCAAAAAGTATAAGCGCTCTGGTTCTCAGTTTGACTTTGCTAAATACGCTGAAGCGCGCTGTGAATTTGAACAGCTTAACATAGACTGTTACAACAGTTAGCTTGAAAGGTGCAGTCAGGACTTTCAAACTGAGCCCAAAAAATTTTACGATTTTGTCCGCTCTAAGCGTAATTCTTCTCAGTTCCCGCCTTCACTCTATCTCAGTGATACCATTGCCGAAAATGATATTTGCCTCTTTTTTTCAACTTTGCTACGCACCACCCGATATTAACTTTGATAAACATCGAACTTATGCTCACCTTATTTCTCGCTCTAACTGCATGTACTCCCCGATCATTGATTCCAATTGTCTTCTTTCGAATTTAAAATCGCTAAAACAGTCGTATTCACCGGGTCCTGACAATGTACACAGCATTGTGCTCAAATATTGTGCCGATTTTCTCTGCGATCCCCTCCTAAAACTGTTTAACTTATCCCTTGAGGTTGGTGTTTTCCCCCAATTATGGAAGGAATCATATATCATTCCTATTCATAAAAAAGCGGTCCAGGTCAAATATAGCGATTATTAGCCAATTCCAGCAGGGTTTTATTAGAAGACGTTCTGTTTCCTCGAACCTTCTATAATTTTCGTCTCATGTCAATCAAGGGATTTTGAATCGACTTCAAACGGATGTTGCTTATACAGATTTTAGCAAAGCCTTTGACTTTTTAAATCATGATAAACTTCTTCATAAGGTCTGATTAGTAGGTCTCCCAAACAATTTTCTTGGTTGGGTCAGATCATATCTAGTCAATCGGTCCCAGAGAGTGCGATTCAAATCTGCGGTGTCTAAAATCGTACATGATACTTTCGGGGTTTCGCAAGGACGCCATTTCGGGCCATTGTTATTTAACCTGTTCATCAACGACATTCCTTTAGTCCTATCGAATTCTAATGCGCTTTTATCTTAACTCTCTTAGTGCTAGTTGTCGACTCAATCGTCTTCCTCTTAATACTGCAAAGTGTAAAGTCATGAAATTTCACCGATCTAATCCTTAGTTCTATGAATATAACCTGGAATATTGCTCATTTCTCTGGTCTCCACAGCAGTTTCTGCAGTTTCTGCTCTTTGCCCTTCGTGGCCTAAACTGGGATTCAAGCAGGCACCTACCTCCGTATGAAAAGAGATTACTTCTGATTTACCTACCTTCGCTAAGATCACGTAGAATCTGTCATCCAGTGTTTTTTTATTGGTCTTTTCTATTGGTCTTTTAATCCTTATTAGTTTAGCTGTGCCTTCTAGGTTAACTCGCCACTATATTCCTATTTTCCTTCCGCCTCGCCTAACGAATTAGGCACATCATGACCCCTTCCGATGCCTGTGCCTTGCCTATAATGAGTACTATCACCTCATTTATATGATTTGTTCAATCTCAAAATTCTATCATGAATCATATATCACGTGCAAATATTGGAATTTCCAGCTGATGAGCTCTCTGACCTGACCACCTTTGCTGTGAGTTGGCCCATAGCTGGCCTCGTCCAATAAATTTAGTCCCACCGGGTCAGAGATCGTCTCAGCTTGTTTCCAATTAAGTAACTATTGCTTTATAACGCGCACGAATCACTCAAGAATCACGCACGAATCGCGCGGATCACGGATGCTCACGCTGGAAAGGCTGTGTTTTCTCACGATCATGTAGTGAAACGTCGTGACACACCGTGACACGTTTAAATTCACGTCACGCGCTCACCTCTACTTTAAAACACAATGAGACTGTTTGTACGACCTTTAATATATTCCAATTTCTTAATTATATAAGTTATGTTTATTCATAACTTCATTACAAAGCACACACACAACATCAAACTGAAGGCAGGTCGTCCTTAGAGACAGTTTCAAGAACCTCACAAGTTCTCAGCTCAGAAGACTTTGCCCAACAACTGCAAGCTGAAAACTGCTTGAGAACGCTGGGCCAGCATAAATGCCAACATCGACTTCTCTTAAGTAATAACTTTTACCAGTAGTTGCCTCACACTGTCCCTGCACCATAACCGACCTCAAACCATTAGAATCAATCAAGTATCTACCTACTGCTGGGCTTAATGCACTCTCCTAAATAAATTCACTAATGAAGCTCTTTAATTAACGGTGTAAAAAGGCTTAGCTGGTTTTAAAGAGAGAGCTCGTTACCTTAGCCAGGTTGACCCTATCTAATAAAGTCATAAAAATCCACATATTTGCCATTCTTACTGCCTGCTGCCGGTACTCTCTTCATATATGTATATCTTGCCAGGCAGGCAATAAAATTTCATTGGAATAAAATTTTAATCATTCCGCAATACGCAAAACCAAACCAGTTTTTTTATTTTCTTATTTTTGATATGGCCCTTCCTACATGCCTCTGTGTCTCTCTCTCATATACCGAAATGTCAGAAAGAAAAAAATATAATTTATATTTAATCCAACACACAAACAAACACAGAGTCATTAAGTATATTTGGTCAGGAGGAGCCACAGAGGCAACAGGGCCACTGCATGTTGAAATGAAATTTATGAAGACTGCAACAAAGAATTACGGTGTCTGGTGCTTCAGATCCGTTAAACTGGCCAAAAAGGATTGTGTTTTGTTTTTTTTTTTTTTTGCTTACTTATTTATGGCGATGTTGATAAGACAAGTCAGTTGGTCAGTGTGTGAGTCAGTTTGGTATTGCCCTTCATCATCAACAATTTGTCATTAATCTGCGGTTGTTAATAGACTTCACTTCAATATTTTTGCAATTTGAATTCAGTGCATTGGCTGGCTTAATGAATCAACAGCAAAATTCGCAGAAAATTCAATTGAAATGATTTGGAATTCATATATAGAAACCACATGCGTACGTGCAATGCGCAGATCGCTCAACATGTTCAGAGGCCTCCGACATTGACGTTGGCGCCGCCAGCTCCGCCGTCGACGATGACGACGATTACGTGATGTTTTAATCAATTTTTGTTTGCCACATTTGCAAATTGGCTTAAGGGGGAGGGGGGGAGAGGAAACAGTCTCCCAAATGTAAACAAACAAGTGCAAAAATGATGGCAGCCGCTCGATGCGAAAAATGTTTATGCAAATTTTGCAAAATGTTTTTAATTGATTAACGAGCAGCGAAGTGTGCCCAGACTGGGTCCGTCCCTTCTGCTGTCTGTTGTCTTTTGCATTTTCTGTGGAAATATTGTAATGAAAAATATTCTTTTTGGACTGTAAATTTACTTGAGGAAATATTAATTGATTGTCAACGAAGTGTGAATGTTAATTTTTTGTGTTCGAGACTGTGGGGAGTTAATATGGCAGGTAGCTGAAACACTTGGAGAAAAAATTACACAACTCAGGGAAAATCGATTTTATTTTGGAATCTTAAGCACGATTTCTATATTTAAAGGTCAAAAGGCCATGAAAATAAACTAACAAATTACTTAAACATTTTTTTGCCATTCCATCTGAGTAAGTATGAGTTCAGTATGCCCTGCTAATCCGCATCAAATCATGATAATTAATGAATTAATTTGGTGGCACATTTTTTGACAAATTAACTAGCCTGACCTCGAGCCAATTTAACTCTCTATCTAGTTAATCATTAAATTAGCAAATAAATTGGTAATATGATTAACTCGATTACATTTTTCTATCTTGATCTGAGCACCTTAAACTGAATTACTAAATAACTTGCCTGAAATATTGTTGCTGCAACATTGTTGCTAAGACATTTCATTCTATTTAAATGGTACCTAACCGTAGTACCTATAAAAACTTAATTCTTAATATGCTAAATGATTGCTTATACACAATAAATTATAATTTTTAAAAAAATTTTGCTTTAAGTTTTATCCAACAAAAAAATTACGTATACGACCCGTACTCAGTGAAATTTCTTTAACGAATTCTTTGTATCTCTCTACGAAAAATCACTATAAAACCATTTTGAGGAGTCGATAATTGCACAATTATGAAGCCTGTCTTTTTCGGAAAGGTCGACTAAACTGCATTGCAGGTTGAAATCAGTTCAAATAAAGCCCAAAATAAACGATCTTAGCAGCAATACGCTTAGCAGTGCTTCTATAAAATGATCAAGCTTCATAAATATATCAAATTTTTTCTAACTGCTCTAATATTCAAAAAGGGTTCACTCGGAGATTCAAACCCAGAAAGCTTATTGGGTTTGCTGTCACGGAGCAGGTTCAGATTGTCGGTAAACATTGGCTCACATTTAAATCTTGGTTGAGGCTCAATTTAAATTTTTGAAAATATTTTAATAAAAAAAATTGGTGTTGTATATAAATTGAAAATTAATTAAAATTTAAAATGTTCTTTTGTAAAGTATGTGCACCAAAACAAAAAAAAAAAAAAAATATAAAAATAGAAAACAATATTAAGTAAAAGAGAACAAAATCTAAAAAAACATAATAATTGTTTATAATAAAAATGTTAATAATATTCTGTCAACGCTGTAGAGGTAACATAATGTAATATTTTAATAATATTCTAATCTGATTAAGGGATAACCAGATTAGGGGAAATTTGTATAGATATGCCCCGGCTCACATCAAAAGAATGGTGAAGACAGATTCAGGAGCGTGGCGAGGATAAAAACAATAAAATATTATTCGTATTATTATCTAGGGATCACGTAGTTGACAGCAAGTGGTGCAGGTTATTACAATAAGCACATAAAACGTGAATCGGATCATGCATGGCGAAATTCGTTCTGCAAGTGCTCAGTGCTACAGGCGGATATGACCGCATAACTCTAGGTGGAACAGCAAATCTTAGTAGGCTTAAAAAAAAAAAAGCTAATATTTGCAAAACAAGGCTAATATTATCGATACCAAGCCTATCGATATACAATAACAGCTGCTGGTATCAGTATCACTTCAAAGGAGCGTACTATTTCTTTGATACATGCTCCGCTATCATGATACCTCAAATTGGCTATCATGATACCGGATCAGGCGCGGTCAGCAGAAAGATCAATTAAATTTTATGATTGATCAGGGAGCAAGTTCTTCTGCTGAACGCGGTCAATATCTCCATTTATCAGCATATGAACGAATAGCACGCTATGGCAAGTCCTTCGATTCTTAAGAGTTGGCAGGCTTATTATCCGAAGCTTATCAGTGTAGGATGGTAGTTGAAGAATAGGATCCCAGCTTAAGCCGTGAAATGGAAACAGAAGATACTGTTTTCGAACACTTTTTATAAGTTCCTGATACCTGTCGTACTGAGGAGACCAAACTCAATTGTTTGGTGATATACGGATCATCAAATTCTTTAGACCAACGTTTAATAAAAGCTTAAACACCCTTAGATTTATTAACAAAAATTCCAATATGGTCATTGAAGCAAAGTTTATGGTCAAATAGAACTCCGACATAGTCAGTCATGGTTTGGATGCGTTCAAGCCAGTTTTGACCAAAAGAATAATTGAATGTTATAAATTATTTGTATGAGTGATTCAAACTAAGCTTGTGAATGTTATTTAAAATATTGTAGAATTTCATTTAACAAAATTTTTGGGTAATTTTTAATTTTGTCATTGCGCCCCTTCATTCCTAAATGTGACCGTTTGGCCATGCACAGATGAAACCGTAAGCCGTACATGGAGATTGTATTTTGTGTATACCAGGGACCTTAACGGCTATAAGTTTGAATTAAAAAACCATTTGTAATTATTTATTTTATTATTTTTAAAAACCAATTAAAATAATATTTATAATTTTTATTTTAAAAATTATTTTTAAATATTTAATTTGGATTTTTATTATAAAGCCAGGTATCCAACCACCAAAAAAAATTCTGGCATACTTCATATAAAAAAAACTGTGCCAGGAATTTTTTTGTTTACCTTTCCTGTCATTGGTATCCAGCAACATGAACGAAATCCACAGTTTGTTATCGATAGTTGGCCTATCGTTTGCGTGTGTGGATGCTAAAAATTCTGACACACAACACAGGAATATATTTTCTACAACTATTTTTGACGTGATGGGCGAAAAGATGGAGGCAAATGCTGGGTGCAAAACAATAAAAATGAATTGAGGATTTCCAACGCTGGAGAGCAAACATTGGAGAATGCTTATACCGTTATCTTATATAAAATAATTTGATATTTTATTATTGCTGCACACCAGCAAATTCATCTTGCCCAGATACTTGGCTTTACAGTTGACAAAGTTCTTAGTATTATTTTGAATATATTAGGGGGCCGGGTATTTTTTGGGCTTCGTCGTTTTGTGGTTTGGCCCAGGCCCGTAATAAGCCCGGATCGATTTCAAAGATTGGCCTGGGCCTGGGTACAAAAAGACCATACCCGGCCCGTGCCCACATCTACATACTTCCTACTTTGGATATTATCTAGAGCCTGACGGCTTTCTATGGTTTTTTCCAAGCGAACAATGTGAGGACAATGTGGCTGAAGAGGCCATATCTGTCTACGGTTTCTGATGCTACATCCTCCTACAAAGGCTGCACATATGTGGGATCCAGTCGCTAGGCCGAATTTAGCATTTCGTTCATAATTTTAATTTATTTAAATTAAAGCGCCTTAGAAAACATAACAGATTAATAAGTGTGACCTTGCACCGTTTAGGCCTTTTTACCTTTCTTTGTCTTTTTTTCGTTTTTTGTTCACACTGTTTTAGTTGAGTTCCACACACATTTAATAAATAGCAAATTCCTGACAGGAATTTTACGCAGTGGTGGATACTAGCCTTAAAAATCAATCATAAAACTCATCACTTATATTTGAAAAATCAAAAACTTTTTTATTTTTATTTTATAAAATTAATTATAATAAATTATAATAAAAATACAAATATCATAATTAATTATAGCGGAAAGAGCGCTAGCGTCGAGACCTTCGGCTCTATTTTTATTTTTAATTTATATTTTAAAAATCAATCGATCGTAATAAAATCACTTAATTTTTTAAACTTTCATTTTCATGTTCCCAATTGATTTCAAATACCTCCGACCCATTGACTCAAAAATTTTGTTAAGTGAATTATTTTGTTCCCAATGATTTTTTTAGTTTGAAATTTACCCCATAACTGTTTTTTCCAGTCCCTGGTGTGAACTGTTTTGATAGTCACTTTGAATCGGCTAAAATTTGCCAGTTTATAATTTAACATATTTTTTAACGAACCCCTTGATATTTTAAACCCTTGATTGGAACTCATCAGCAACATCTATTGAAAGTGTTATTGAAACTTCAACTCTGTGACAGCTTTGTAGTCTATGAATGAAATATTTTCAATGTGTTGTTAAGCTTCCAGTTTTTGTGAATCATTCAATAAACTTTGAAATCAAGGATCTAAAAAAATCAGATGCTTTTATGGGTGGCGATTTCACTACTAATTTTATACGTCGTTCTAGAACATAATAATAATAAAACTCCATCGCACAATACCAAACAGATAACAAATAACAAATAAGTCGCTTGGCAGTAGTACAGATTTTGGAATATCTTTAGTTTTTGTTGAATCGAACAGGAAGAATTACGATCCGAGGAGAATCAGGATTAGATACTTTTCCACAAATGGTTTGGTAAAAAAAGTTGAAATTATGGGTTCGAGCTGGTTCGCAGCCTCGATATAAACTTTTTTCTTATTTATTAATTTTTGTTTGTGTTGGATTAGATTGGCGGATTGGAAATGCACTAACATAAATCTCGTTGTTTATACAACGCCCTAGGATTATTTAAAGCCAATTGCGTCGGATCGGAAAGAATAACAAAAACCCAGTGTGTGTGACTGAGTCTTGGGCCGACAGACGGCTGCTCGACTCAAGCCTTGCTTATAAGGGTTCTCTTTTCCACTTTAAGATCAAGACATCCAAATAATCCGGTACGTGTTTTTTTCGGTTCCTTAAACCAGTATTTGAACCAAACTTTTTTTTTACTTTTTTACTGTAAAAACTTTAAAACTTTTCGTTCTTACTTGTATGTATATATTTAGTATTTTCCCCCGATATTCCTATAGGGTCTCTGCTACACACCATACTTAAAGCCATATTGAGCGCACGTCTGTGGTCACCATACATACTTTACGTATCTCGTCTCGTGCTGGCCATTAAAACCAAAACTCAAACTTGACCGCCAGAGCCAACAACGTCAAGCGTTTTGCAGACACAGACGGAAACACAGAGAGAGAGAGCGAAGCCCCCAAGTGGAAAAACCAATAAACAAAAACTGAAGTGAGGGATGGGGTGGGGTGGGGGGGGTATAGGAGACGCACTCAGGACTGCTTCGTTGAGGCCGTTGAGAAATAAATTACATACAAAATAACTGCAATACATGTAAATAAAAGTGAAGGATCCCCGCCTCGTGCACCCAAAGCTTCGTTTGGTCAACGTCAGCGTCTCATCAAGTAAAAAGTCAGCTCAGGGACCCCAGCCCCATTGTGTGTGTGTGTGTGCCGTCCAAAGGACTTTTATGCTTGCCACATGGCTGCTGTCCTGGCCAGCGACATTTTGACGGTGGTGCCAGGGCCCGAGGCCAGAAGTATCACTTGTCAGATTAATTTACGTGTTTGTCCTGCCGCCACAGCAGCAGCAGTAGCCACCCAGGATACACTCTGTGTGTGTGTGTGTGTGTGTGTGAGTATGTCCTGACAAAGAAATCAGCTGCTGTGGTGTTCCACATGCTAAAAAACACCAAGAGCTGAGGCATGTTGCCGTCGTATTTACTTGGAGTAGGCAGCCCAGACCCAGCAACCAGGCAAATGTTGTGTCGTGTGTCCTTTAATATGCTCAAAATTTAAATGGACAACGCACTTGTGCATGTATGTACATAAATGCAACCGGCTTTAATTTTTCACCCGCTGTTTCTCTTTTGAGGCGCCTTGCAATCACGCCCCAGCCTCAAGTTCCAATCCCCTTTAACTCTTTCCCAATTCGGTTGTCCATGCTTGTGTCGCCTGGCCTGGCCTGCCTTGTTATTTGCCATTTTTCAATTTGTAGCCAGAAAGCCGAAACAGGAGTAGATGGAGGAACGACAAACCCTCAACGATTTGACGAGAAAGATACGGAACAATGGGCTAAATAGCACTGGGGAAGTGTTACACATTTTAGAGGGATTACGACTATTAAATATATTTGAATCAGGCGGGATGGAAAGAATTCAGGGGTCTATATTCGGCAAGCTGGTTCATTTCAATAAGCTTTTAATAATCCGAGTTTTTGCAAAATTATTTTACTAAATGTTTTTCCGGATTTTTATTGGTAAATATTCAAATATTTCAACAGATTTTCTCAATTTGACAGAAAATAGAAGCAGAAATGTTTCGACGGTCTAAGAAGCCATAAACTAAGGTTTGAGCCTAAACCTATGATTTGATAAGTTTAGGAACCGGTAAGGGAAACAACACTATGGGTAACTTATCATAAAACCAGATAATTTGAAAATATTATATTCCGATTTAATAGTAACCTAACCCAATAACCATTTCGATAGATACAGATTAACCGCCGACCGATCCTTTAGTTATATGTCCGAACTTTAAGAAGATACATTTGCCTCGTTTTCGAACACCTATTCAGTCGACAGCTGTTTAGTTTTGGATTTAAACGCTTACAAGAATGAATTATTTTCCCAAAAGTATGTACAAATGGGATATGCAAAATGACTTGGAGTGTGACAGCATAAAGTCTGTTGATGAGTGAGACTTTCGGCTTTCGAAACAATACTGTACAGACAACTCAATCTATAAAATCCATCTGGACTTTTCGTTAATTATTAAATTATAATTGTCATTTTCCTTGAGCAATGACTTTAATAAAAATCAAAATATGTCACTTAAAACCATTATAAAAATTTACGATCGCAAAGTAGTTTTTGATTAGCCCTATTTTTCGCCATAAACTCAAATTATGAAATTATTTTGGACCCCCGAGTCGACTTACCAAGATTCGCTTGTTTTAGATCATTATTTTATATAGCTAATGGATCAGACCGACTTTGTTGTTTTTGAAGATATTCAACTTCATTTTGGTTTGTACTCATATTTTTAGCTCTTAAGACGACTTACCAAGTTTGGTTTGATTTGGATCACAATTTTATATTGCTGCTATATAAAGGATCAGACCGACTTACATCAACTTTGATGGTTTTGGAGATATGGAACTTAAATTCGGTTGCTTATGTTCTTAGCTCCTAAGACCACTCACAACATCTAGTTTGGCTTCGACAATTATTTCATGTAGCTTTCATATAACCAATCTGCCCGACTAACACCAATTTTGTTTGATTTGACGATACATTAAACTTTTTTTTTTTTTAAATAGGGCAATTTGGGGCAAGAAGTGTTAATCATTCAATAATCTACACGGTTTTGTAAATAACTTTTCACTTAAACCTTATCGCAACGTTTCGCCCTGAAAAAGTAATATTCCTCGAAATAAAGCTATTTCTGTTAAGCTCACCTTAAAAATACACATTAACAATACACAGCAGAATAGGACAGAAATACACAAAAGCGACAAACGTGTTAGTAAACTATAATTTCTCATACCTGAACTAACGTTTTGCAATTTTACACTTTTTAATATTCTAGTCACTCAAAGTAGTAAAATATTTCACGACAATTTTACAAAAAAAAGGACACAATCATCGACCTTTAACTGATCGTCAACAAAACTGTGTTGACACAAAGTTTAAATTGTTGTTTGATTTTATCTCAAATGGGTACAAAAATATTAGAAATTATTTGCAATTTGAAATCTGAAATGAAACACAAATTGAGTTTATGCTCAAAAATGCCAAAAAAGACCATTGTGCATAGTTTATTGAGTATACTCAGAAAAATGATCAAAAATTCCGTACTTAAACAGGGGAAAATTAAGAACAAACGATCTCTTAAGCTGACTTAGTTCGGAAATTTCAAATCTGAAAACGAAATTCTCATTTCAAGTTCGATTCGGGATAATAAATTCACTTTAACCTGAAATAAGATTTTTTCGCATACTTCAATTTGTCTGATATTTACTCTTAGGGTGGGTTCACACTGTTCGACGAATGAGACATGATAATCTAGTAGGCCTTCATGTTGTCTTGTTTTTAATGTCAAATGACAAGATTTTCACACTAAAAAGAAGAAAACACAAGGGCCTACTAGATTATCATGTCTCATGCGTCGAACAGTGTGGACCCAGCCTTACTTTTTTGTTTTTCAATTTATAATTGAAAAATACATAATGCAATAAAAAAAAAACATTACTACAAAAAAAAATTTAAGAACAAAACGATCTTAATTTAATCACGGTCATACCTAAACATAGTATGTTTTTTTTTTTGGGTGTATTGTACTTGTCTTTGGGGAGAATAGTGCCCTCACGCTGAGTTTACAACTCGCCCAGCCCAGCTAAGGTAGGATTATTGGATATTTGAAAAATATCTATTTCGATATTGAAAAAGTATCATTTCGATAATGATTTTTTTTTACAAAATAAGCGATATTATCGATATTTTCGATATTTTTAACAAAAACAGATTTTCTTAAGAATAAACAGGTTTTTTGGGAGCTAATTGAGGTGTCCTTTGAAGCGTATTAAAATCTTAATTCGGTCTGCTATAAAAATCTACAGATCAAAGCTTCCAAACCCGAAAATATACATAAAATGTATTTGTATAAGCTTGACAAATATATGTATTTCGTAAACTTAAAAATATCGCCGAAATATCACAAAAAAATATTCGATATACGATATATCGCGTAAGTAAAATATGCGATATTGATATATAATTTTTTTGACAAAAATATCGATATTCAGAGATGCGCTTAATCAAACGTTATGTTACAAGCCCTTGTTATCATTGGAAGTTTCTCTTAAAATAGCAAAGTTTACGATGCTGAAATATAATTCTGCCCACTTCAGATTTCAATATCCACCCCTAATTGCCCTAATTTGAGTCATTACTATATTTAACCATTAAAAGAAATTTACCTTCTTATATATCCGATTTTTAACCCATTGTAACCCCCACCCTCTATCTCCCTTTCAATTTGCTCTGTCTAACTTGGAGTTTGAGGCATTTTTGCTGTGTGTCGTTGCTTGATTTTAAGTTTTAATTTATGCAAATTGTTGCTATTTGTTGTTCTTGTTGCTGTTATTTTTACACATGTGTTGGTCTCTTTTGTATGTGTGTGTGTGTGTGTGTTAATGTTTACTTTGGACGCATTTAAATTCTGTGTCCCATACTCTCTGCCCCCCTGCCTGGCCACAATCGAGCTGCAGCCTCCGCTCTTCAGTTCGGTTCGCTGCCATCGATAAGGATAATGGAAAATTTATTAGTTTAATTGAATTTCTAAGGCGGAAGTTTTACGTTTACGTAATGATATCGTCGTCGTCGTCCTTTGGCATGCCAGGACTAGGTCCTTTAGCTGCTGCTAGTGCTGCTCCTGCTGATGATTGTTGTTGTTGTTGTTGTCGTTGGTGGCTGCGGCGGTTTGTACACATTGTTGTCCTACTCCTCCTCTGTGTGTGTGAGTCTGTGTGTGTTTTCTGTGCTCTGTTTTAGTTTGAGGTTTTGTATGCCCCGATAATTTATTAATGAATGCATTTGCCTATCCCTTTTTTTACCCCCAACGACTCGAACTCTCGTTGCTGAGATTTTCTGGAGTAGATGAGGTTTGGTGGTGAGATATTGAAATTGAAAATGTAAGTGGCAAATTAGCCTTATCAATGCGATAAGAATTTTGCTAGTTTACTATGGGGGAAATAAAAAAATATTAATATTTTATAAAAGTTTATAAATAAACTCAAGAATTCACGGACAGAGCTCGCGTCATACGCCAGAGCCCTATTTTTTCTCACACCTTTGCGTGATTTAATACGTAGGTTCCTATATATATTTCTGGCCTAATAATGAAAACGCGAATATTTATGATCAAAAATGGTTTTAATTGTTTTTCAAAGTATTCTCCAGCAAGATTTATACACTTTTGCATGCGCTCAAACCAATTGTCGAAGCACTTTTTCACTCCGATTGAGACACCTCCAAAACATGGTTTTTGAACTCTTCAACAGCATCTTCTGGCGACGTTTAAATCGTTGACCAGGAATTTTTCCATTGATGTGCGGGAATAAAAAAAGTCATTGGGCGGTCAAAAAGGCGCTGGGGTGAGCTGATGTGTAAAAGCTCGCACTGTCATGGTGCACAATGATCTGTCTTCTCTAGTTCGTTTTTCGAATTTCTCCCAAGACTTCAGGCAAACAAATTGTGGTGTACCAGTCAGAATTGAACGTCCTACGTTGCTCAAGCGGAACAGTCGAAACATGACCAGTTTTACCGAAGAAACAGGCGACCATTATATATTTCAAAATTTCTTTGCACCAATCCACACGAGCCTTTTTTTTTGAGCGATTGTCAAATTGTGCGGGATCCAACGAGAACAAACCTTTTTTACGCCCAGGTGTTCATGCAATATCGAATGTATGCTGGTGGACGAAATGCCCAAGGATGCCTCTATCTCACGGTATGTCACATGACGATCTTGCATTATCAGTTCACGATCGGCATCAATGTTATCTGGCACAACGACTGCTTCGTTTTCGAGCGAGCGTTGCCCGCGATTGAATTCATTAAACCTATTTTTCAAAGTACTATAGGATGGTGCTTCATCGCCATACAAACATGTAAGTTCATCGTTACACTCTTGTCTAATCCATGTCGAAAGTTGTGAAAAATGATTGCACGAAAATTTTAAAATTTTTTCTGCCGAGGTAAGTTTTTGATTAATCGTTAATCGATATCAAACGTGGTCACACATGAAAGAGTTGTATGGAGCTTTTATCGATAAAAGTCCAAACTTTTTTTGGGAAAAGGCCAATTGGTCCTAAAATGGCTAGAAGTGACCTATGCCAGAAACTTAAATAGCAACCCACGTATCCTTTCTTGTACTTTATTGAGACCATCTAAATGCTTCTTCTATACCAAATCCCAATCTCTTGACTCGTCTCATGCTGACTTGTGCGTCATTTTTGAAATTCCCACCGCATTGGCTTATCTTCTAATGCAGTTAGCTTGCTAATATTGACTCTAATGTGCAAATGCAATTTAAAACTTGCAAATGTTAAATAAATTAACAGCCCCACTCTCTTCTCTCTTACAAACAAATCCTAAGGGTTGCATTTTGCCAAAGGCTATTAAAATATTTTACAAAATTAACCCTTTTGGCAGCATTTAGTTAATTTATGGTCCCTGCAACAACATTTCTATCAATGCAATGCAGCAAAATGCACAGAGAGCGGCTTCTCGCTGTGTTGACTGTCTGTCTGTCTTGGCGGAGTTCTCCTGTTTGCCTGCTTGCTGATTAATTGCAAATTGCAGGGGTGTCTACCAGGCACAAGCCACATTAAAAGGCATGCACAAAAGGTCACGGAAAGTAGCGGTCGCCCATCGATCCAGGGGCCATACGCGTATTCCTAGTTTATTATTTTCATCGTCGCGTCGTTGCGTCCCCCGTCATTTATGCAAAGTGGCGCACCAGGAGCTGGCAGGCACCTTTGATGTCCTCGGGCACTTTCATCATTTTGGCTTTTGCCATTTGTGCTCGGGCGCCACTTTTGACCACTTCAGGGCAAAAAAAAGGGGTGGCTGCCCACTTGACCAGCTACCGTTTCCTATGGAGTCGCGCTTCAGGTCACTCAGTCAGCGCTGTTGGCAGCTGTTAAGTGTTTTGTTTTGGCTGCCATCCGTCGGCTGTTGCTGTGCTTTGGCTTTTGGCTTGTTTGCTCTCAGTCTTAAATAACCTCACACCTGATTTTTTGTTGTTGTTGTTGTTTTTACTGATTAACTTGAATCCCCTTGTCGGGTGGGGAGTAACTGTACGGAAACACACAAATTTGTGTCTTTCGGGTAACGGAAATGAAAACTAAAACGGAAATAGTTGAGCGAATAGGCAATTTTTTTTCGGCTCGCAATTGATAAGAATAAGGATAAATCAAGTGTAAAGTAGGACTAGCCAGGAAAAAAACGCACAGGAAAATTTAGAAAATAGGCAAATGTTAAAAATCCGGCTGGAAAAACAAAAAATTCACAAAATTCAAAAGAATTATTAAGTTGCTATTAAAAAATACCGCAAATTACAGAAATTACCAAAAATCTTTCAAATTAACAAAAACAGTAACAAAAATGAATAAAACCCAGATTTACCAACATTTTTGAATAATAACATAAATAATAGAATCTAATAGAAATAAAAAAAATCTTCTTTAAAACTACGAACAAATACCAAAAAAGACCGAAAATTTCACAAAAATTAAAAAAAAAAAAATCGGACAGTTCTGTCTATCACTTACTCTGTACATGCCACAGCTTGTTTATACCTAATAGACTTTAAATGTGGCGCCACACTTTCAGTGTAAAGTGCTGCCTTTACGATCGGTGCATAATTCGACCAAAACCCATGTCCACAAGTAACATAATCCCTTTATTCAAATGGTACCTATCAGGTAATCGATCAGATCAGTCTACGACTGAAAGTTGGCGAGACAAATGTTCTATATAAAAACTGGAAAATTATTTTTAACTCGTAAAACATGGCGTTGAACAACTCAAAACTATTCCAAAAAAAATTTTATATTAAAATTTGTTTTTGTTTTTTTATTTGTGGGTTATAATTTTAGAACATTGAATCATTGGAAAAGAAACTAAGATAAATATAAATATTGTTAAAAATATTTTTTTTATTTTTTACTTACAAACTTAAAAAATCTGTTTTAATTTTTTAAATTATTCCATTATCATATGACTATATTACAGTACTTTATTCTACACGTTACAAACACACATTGATGATTTAATACATTTACATTAAAAGAGAAACGCCTTGCACCTGACAGGCGCATTTCAATTTATCTCTTTCCCACTTCATTCATAAAATTCCCTCGTCACTTCTGACTCATCACAAAATAAAATTCCACTAACACGCAAAAAAAAAAATTAATTGCTAATTTCGGGCGAAATAAAAAAATGAATCCATCGATTGGCGGTGCCATAAACCAGGCTTAAGAGATCGTAAACATTCAACCTGGAAGACCAAAGACCACATGCCCGCCGTGCGTGGGCTAAGGCGGCTTCAGTTTCTTTTTATGTTTTTGATATTAAAACAAAAATTTTTAAAATACAAAAAAGCAAAACATTTTTATACTTATGAAGCCAACAGCTGCTGGAAGCTGCGGAATATTCTGAGAATTTGTCTTCAAGTTGACAGTTTGTGGCGGGCCAAAATTAATTGGCATTTAAAGGCGTTCTTAAGATTTTTGAGAGTTTTTTGTTTGCTTTGATTTGCTTATGTTCCAATTTATGTTACGAGGGTTTGATGGGGGGCAGCAGCTGTTTGGTATGAAATGGGTTTGCGATATTTTAAGTGGAAGATAATGAAGAGGAAACATGTGTTAAACAAAATGTTAATAGATTACCTGGTAGGAAAAAGAGGATAGCGTTGGTTGGAATTTCAAGCTGATTTAGAGCCGATCTCTCAGCCCCTAGATGGCTGCTATGTTTTACATAAATTGAAAATAAAAAAATCAAGAATTTTGTATTTAAATCAAGTACAAACAGTCAATACAAAAATACTTAATACTTGAACTAATTAAATATATTTTTTTATTACATTTAGATTGTCATTGTCTTAAGTCAATTTCTATTTACACTTCAAAAAAAAATTTTTTTTATTAAATATCGAAAATATTTTAAAATAAAGTCCTATTCAAATAACAAAATAATTCATAGAATCCCAGCGGCACCCCGTGGTATATATTTAAAGCACAAATCTTTTGAGGTTAATCAAAATATGACAGCTAATTTTTTTATGGGCATTCTGCTGGGTCGCCGGGCGGCAGGCCCTAATCCCCATTTAACATGCATACGCGAATGTGTCGCGACTTAAAGACGCCATAAATTTTCATTTTCAATATAAATAACGAGAAAAAATATATATATACGTACATACGTATGTGTGTGCAAGTGCGTAAAACAAAAGCGCCACTGGAAATGCGTTCAATAAATTTTGCACTCAAATCCGAGGGCGACACATTTCCACATAAGCGATATTTCACGTAAATCAAACTCTCCTCCGGCAGCAGCAGGGCCTCTCCGTGCACACAACATGTGTAGTATTTAAGATTAATTCATTTGCTTTTTGCTCGAGTGCAAATTACAAAAATTACTTCATTTCCTTTTCAATTTTTCTGTGGAATTTCTACGCTTTGGTTGCAATTTGCTGTCGCCAGTTTTTTTTTTTTCTATTTCTCCTTTTGTTTTTCACGTGAATTTAAATTTATAAATATTTAAGTATTATGATAGACGTCGACCGCCGACGACGACTATGAGGATGTTGAAGTTGGGACAGCTGGTTGGCTCGTCTAAAGGTTTTTGGCCAGGCCAGACCAGACACAGACTGACGACGACTCTCTCGCTTTGGTATGATAAAAATGAATCTTTGATGTCATTTGGGTTTTTTGTGTATGGAAATTTTTTATTTTAATGAAAGAAGCAAAAAAAAAAAGAGGGCACCAGCAGTTTGTATATATTTTGCTTTTGTTAATGAAATTTGTTTTGCGCCAGGTGAAAGGGGGCACGGGCGTACACAGTTTATTTGCCAAAAATATTAAATGTATAAATAAATCAGGAGTTTTGCGGGCCCAAAGGCAGCACTCACTCTCTCTCTCTCTTATCATTAAATGTTTATTCAATTATAATTCCAACACTTTACCTGAAATCTACAAAAATTTGAAGTAAAACTGGCTTCCCACAATCCAATTAACGTCAAAATAGACCTCGAGCGTATGAGAAATCGTTTAATAGGCGCATCAATCAGTTAGGCGTACTCATAAAACACCAGACACCCCTGGCACAAGAGTGGAAATAAAACATAGCTAAACATGATGCACTTGCCTCCAACTCCAACCTCCTCCTCCTGCTCCTCCTTATATTTTTCTCTTCTTTCTTTTGAAGTGGCCTGACTGGCAGCCGCAAGCGTAACCAACCACATGTGTGTACACGAGTATCTTTCAGTTTTACAGATAAAAAATTATACAGACTCCTCTTTCGATCTCTCTATCTCTCTCTCTCTAGTTTGTGTTGTTGTCTAGTCCCCGGCTTAATTGTTAAGACAAATCATACGCTAATGGCCATAAAGCGAACTGAACGCGAAACGTGTATGCCGTAAAATCACTCGACTGTTTGACTCGACTCTTTAGACTCTCTCTAGAGCACACATTAAAAATTAAATAAACAATTTGCTGCAGTTTCATTGGAAAATGTGTGATTAAATGCGGTGCACTTTTTTTTCTTCCTTTCGTTTTGGAGGGTGAGGAGTGAAGAACAGAAGTATTGGCCCATTTCGTTTTGTTTTATGGCCATTGAAGTAGCAGTTCCCCAAATGAAATAAGTGTATTTGAAATGCATTTTTGGTTTTGGCCCATCAATTTTATGGCAAACGGATGTGTAATAGGTTCTCGGTATGCGACTTGACTACTGAAGCTGGGTGGTGGGTCTGAAGGGAGAGGAGGATGTGAAAAAAAACGGGTGGCAGGTAGCAGCTAATATACTTTTTTATGCTCATGTTTAAAAAAGCAAACACTTTACTTTGTTTTTCTTTTATTGTTAGATCTATTTATGAAGAAAAATTAGAATCAAAATAAGAATTCTTGTATAAAGCTCTTCAAGGAATTTTGCATATATTCCTTAAGTGGATTGCAAATCACAGTGTGACCAGATCGAACAGAAAATTACTCCGAAAATTAAGTTGCTATGGTATTTTTCAGCTATTTGGGGCTGTTCACACTTTTTTGTGTTTGCCAATTTAAGTAAGCAGTTCATTTGTGATGTCCCATTTTTTGTCGTATCTCCATCAATCACACCCACTTTTTCTACGTAACTTACATTTTACAGTCAATTTTGGTTTGGCGCTAAATTTGGCATAAGTAATAAATGGCTGCACAATAATTCCTCAAGAAATATCAGCTGTTTAATACAATCCACACAATCTATTGATATGGCAACTCTGAAAATTGCTTGTGTGTATTACTAATGTGTGTATTACTAATGTGTGTATTACTAATGTGTGTATAAATAATTCCTCAAGAAATTTTTTTAAATGCGATTTGACAGCTCAAGGAAAATTCGAACGCCCTCAGTACATAGCTTAAGAATGAAAAGTTATTTTATTATTTTTATTTTATATAAAATTGTGTTTGAAAATAGTGTACCAGTCCCAGATACCTGATCCCTGATCCCAGATCCCAGATCTCTGATCCCTGATCCGAGATGCATCCCAGATCCCAGATATCCGATCCGACCCCAGATCCGAGATCCCAGATCCGAAATCCATCCCAGATCCCTGATCGCAGATCCCTGATCCTAGATCCCTGATCTGAGATACCTGATCCCAGATATCTGATCCCTGATCCCAAATCCCTGATGCTAGATTTCTGATCTCAGATCCGTGATGCCCGATCTGAGATTCCAGATCTGAGATATATCCCTGATCCCAAATTCCTGATTTCTGATCCCAGATATATTTTTTTTATGCTCATGATTAAAAAAGCAAACACTTCACTTTGTCTTTCTTTTATTGTTAGATCTATTCAAAAAAAGTAGTGTGTATCGTGGAAGACACGGTACGAGCGAAGCTCTTTACGAAGATAAATTAGAATCAAAATAAGAATGAAAAGTTATTTTATTATTATTATTTTATATATGAAATTGTGTTGGAAAATAGTGAACCAGTCCCAGATCCCTGATCCCAGATCTCTGATCCCTGATCCTAGATCTGAGATCCATCTTAGATCCCTGTCCCAGATCTCTGATCTGATGCCAGATTTCTGATCTCAGATCCTTGAATCCGTGATCCCTGATCTGAGATTCCAGATCCGAAATACATCCCAGATCCCTGATCTCAAATTCCAGATTTCTGATCCTAGATCCCTGATCCCAGTTCCCTGATCCGAGATCCCAGATCCCTGATCTTAAATCCCAGATCCCTTATCCCAGATCTTTGATCCCTGATCCCTAATTCCACATCCCTGATCCCAGATCCCTGTGTATGTGTGTACATGGTTGCGCTTGCTTGTGCTTATTCAATGCAAACGAATATCAGCACAAATAAAAACAAAACACCGAAACAACAAAAATCTCACGGAAAAAATCTGTCGCAAAGAAATTAAAGTCAAGAATTTGCTCGTTTTAGTCCCCCAGCAGAACGTCCGTTAAAGTCCGTAAAAACATAGTTTTCACAAAGTTTTAACATACACTTAGAAAATAAATAAAGAATTCCATAAAAAATCAGGAAAAAGTTGAATGCCTCCAAATCTAAATTAACTTGACTTTAACTCTTGAAGTCTAAGTCCGTGTTTACACGATGAAGTAAACTTCATGAATTTTGTTTTTGAAATCAAAGCTCTTGCTTTTATGAGAAGTTTTTTCAGAAGTTCAAGTAATTTGAGACCGGCAGCAAGCCAATATCCCCAAACCACACCTCTAGTTCCGGACAAAGCAAAGAAAATTAACGAAAAGCTTTTTGAGAAACGCCATGAAGCTTTATTCGCCCCTTCACCTCTTCGTAAAAACTCATGGCTTCATAGAAATTAATACTAATGGAAAATAAAGGTTACTAGTTTCAAACTCTTCGCTTAAACAACTTCTTTAACCCTTTCCTTCCCTTTAATATTGACTAGCTCTGTTGTTCCAGCCCATTACACAGTCATAAAAAAAATTTAAATTTAAAACAAATTCACAATTCCGCGCATACATACATATTTATAATATAAAAAAAAAGCCGGAGCTACGGAGAATATAATTCAAAAAAATAATAAATGACAATTTTATGGGGTGGGTTGACTGCCAGACAAGTCTTAAGTTGTCCCTGGTAGGTGTAGTAGGACTCGGCTCGAGCAGCTGTAGGAGGAGTAAGTAGTCACCACCCCAATCCACATGCATGGAATTCGTTGCCAAAAGGCAAGCCGAGAAAATAAGTCATTAAAATGCGGATTACCAAAAGCGAAGTAGAAGTGGATTTCTTGCATGTTATTTGCGCGAGGCCGTTGTCGGGGCAGACTTTAGACTTTGTTGAATTTTTTGGTGGCCTCTCTCAACTGGGTGACTGACAGAGCGCCCGGCAGGCACATGGAGACAGGGAATATCTTAAGCCAGTTCTCCCTCCCCTACCCAAACGCCTGCTCTTCTCTGCATGTGTGTGTGTGTGTGCATTTGACAGCCAGTCGGCTTGGGGGTGGGGAAGCGGGGCGCGTATTTGGAGTCTTCGCAGAGGCCAAGGCGAAATATTTATTAATGATCCTTTTAAGATTTTGCGTGGTAAGGCAACATAATTCATTTTGCTCATAAACTAAAGGCAAGCCAAGAGAATACCCAACAAAGCGGGAAAATTAAAATCTGCAAAGAGTTTAAGAGGCGATAAAAGAATCTGGTAAAGCAATATTCGTATCTACGATTGAAACAGCTAATGAGCATACTAAAAAACAGATATTTTAAGTTTGAGTACCTGCAGCCCCGATAATAGCGAATCTTTTGGTGTTAGCTCTTCTGAATAATACGACAAAAAAAAATAGTTAGACCCGCACCGAGACTGCTCGCAATATATGTAGACAATCCGTTAGCTATAAACAAATGAACTTAAATTCGAAATATACTAGAAACTTAAAAGTCACCATTAAGCTGTCAATAGATGGTAAAATAACCAATTTAGTCTTCACAATTATTATACATGGAAATAAACTTCAAGTCAAGTGGTACAGCAAGCCCCACAGCATCAGGTGGAATAATAAACTACTATTCTAAACACCCCAAAGAGGATTTTTCAAGCACATATTTATAGGAACTGACCAACAAAATCAAAAGAACAACAACAACTCACATTTGTACGTTCCGAAACTCTCGGAACGTTTCTCAAAATCTGATTACTTTAATAAACAAAAAAAAATACTTTAAAAATAGAGCGAATTATAAAATCGAAATAGCGGATAGTAGCAATGTCAATTACTAAATACCTTGCAAAGCGCTTGCAACAAATTGTACATTGGAACAACAAAAATAAAATCAAAAATATTCCAACATAAGCCAATCTTCAAAAATCAAGTCACCATACAAAAGACAGCGCCTCTTAAAGACACTTGCTTAATTTTCAACCAACAAAAATTTTACTACGAAAAAACAAGTATGAAAGTTAGTCAAGCCCGACTGTAATACACGTATACTGTGTGCCTGTTTGTATATAACTAATAACTTTAAAGTGTGGGGGCACACAAACTGCGCAAGTGCTGCCCATCACGATTACGGGCAGTGCTGCCCAGCGTAATTATTTGATTTGCTTATAATTCGAATATCGCTCATCTGATCTGGAAACGGTGTATGGTGGATCGATAAGTAATAACGATTAAAATATATGCCTTAAAGGTTATAATTTATTTATTTATTTATAGTTCAACTAGGCTCAGTCAAACTTTAAAGTGAATATTTAAGAATTAAGATTAGACATTAGATTATTCTTTACATCTAACAAAGAAGAGTTTAATGAGAACAGATGGTAGTATTTATTGTAATTAAGACAGAGGGTTCATGATATGAGCATAGTCTGTAAGACAAGGATGTAAATAAATCGGGACATACATTCCTCGATACACGTGCCGGAACCGCAAAACTTATTAGGCTAAGCAGAGTGCTTGAGTCAATTTCACCTGACAGAAAATCACACTAAGATAAATCCTACGGTTAAAGAGGGATGGTAGATCCAATAAGCGCAGTCTATGCTCATATGAAGGAAGATGCCTATTGGGATTCCAGTTAAAGCCACGAAAGGCGAAAATTAGAAACTGTTTTTGAACAGATTCGAGTTGGTTCTGATATATTTGGTAGTGTGGGGACCAGACACATGATCCATACTCAAGAATAGGCCTGACCAGAGAGTCATACAGTTGTTTTGTGACATAGGGATCATTAAACTCCTTGGACCATCTCTTTATAAAGCCTAGAACTCCCTTAGCATTGTTTGCAATAACAGATATATGACTATTAAAGCAAAGCTTAGGCACAAAATGAATTTCCAGGTCGTCAACTTCATAGATGCGTTCCAGAGAGTTATCATCAATCACATAATCGTAAAGATAGGGCGTATTACGATGAAACGTTAAGTATTTGCACTTCTCATTGTTGAGTGGGAGTCTGTTGATCAAGCACCACTCATTTAGAGAGTTGAAGTCCCATTGCAAGAGAAGAGGTGACACTGGATCATTATAAGATTGGCAAAGTGTAAGATCGTCAGCATACATTAACACATGAGAATAAGATAACGCATTCGGAATATTATTTACAAATAAATTGAAAAGCAAGGGACCCAGATGACTGCCTTGGGGTACACCAGAGAATACGTGAATGGGTTTTGAAAACATCGAATTAAAGCTTACTCTCTGGGACCGATCACACAAATAAGCCTTGATCCAATTGAGTAGCTTAGGAGGGAAGCCAAGCAGATAAAGTTTTTGTGTGATAAGCTCATGATTAACGGACTCAAAGGCCTTGCTAAAGTCTGTATATATAACAACCAAACCATCTATCTTTAAAATTGTGGGAGATATGAGATTTTTTTCTATTTGTGGGGGTGGCAACTCTGCAATTGTTCATCTGATCGGAAAACAATGTATAGGGGCTCGATAAGTAATGATGAGTAGAATATATGTCTAGAAGGTTCGAACAACCTAGCTCCAAAATTGTGGAAGATGTGAGGATTTTTTCAATTTGCGGGGCAGGCAGGGGGCGTGGCAAATATTAAAACCAAACTTGATCTGTTTGCATGTATAAGAAATGTATGTTCCATACACTTCAAACCTCTTTCTCTTACCATCTCTGAGATCTCTTCGTTCATACGTACAGACGGACATGTCTATATCGACTCGGCTGTTGATGCTGATCAAGAATATACTTTAAAGGGTCGGAGATGTTTCCTTCTAGCTGTTACATACATTTGAACAAATCCAATATACTCTGTGTACCTTCGGTACAGAGTATAAAAATCAATTTAACTAAACTCCTTCCTCTTGAGATGATACACATAATCAACACAACAACAGATAAGAGACTGAACTACCAAATGGACACGAAGAGCTGCGGTTTCCCATAGAGACAACTTTTTACCGGACATTGATGTATTTACAGACGTGTAAAATAATGTTTGTAAGAAAATGTGCTAAATTTGATAAGTAAAATTAAATGTTATAGTTGGTAAATTTTTTTGAAAGAAAGATCGCTAACAGAACTTATAAATAATATAATTAAATTAAAACGAGAGCTTAGGTTGATTGACTATTTTTTGCTCTCCGAGTAATGGTCCTTCCATTTCAGGGGAATCAATTGAAATTGATCGAAAATGTGAAACTTATATTCACACTGAATAAATCTCACATCTTACATCTGTCACTCAAAGCTCTTTACAAATGTGAGGTATGGAAAATTAAATTGGTGCGCAAGTAAGTTTTATAGTATTTTTTTCCCGACTTAGAGGCTTTTCTTTTAGACAGTCAATAACGAGTTAAAAAACTGTTCCGTTCCTTGAAGCGTTTCAAGAAATGACGTAATTTTTGGTTTCTTCATAAGAAGAGAAGTGCTGCTAGGCAGATCAAAATCTTTAGACGCATAACCAGCGCTGACATTTTTCAAATATTTTTTTGAAGTAATAGCAACACATTAGTTAAATTTTCTGTCAAGGTGAGAGTTAGTTTGGGTAGGAAAATAAGAATAGCTTAGATTTGGACATGGAAAGGTACGTCAAGGTAAGTAAGCTTCAGTTGCGGTAGGACAATCGTTTCTAAATGCTTTGAATAAAATTGCTTACAATTTAAAGTGGTTCCTTTACTGTTCGCATACGCAAACTACCAAATTCAAACGCCACCCGCACCCATCCATGTATTGTCCCGTGGCAGCGCAACGCCTCCGCTTGTTTCGTCTTGCTGCTGCTTCTCCTACTGTTGTCATTTTCTGGTACATTCGTACATAGTTGGTTTCGGTTGGTGCAAGTTTAGTTTGCTTCAATCAAATCAACGAAAATTTTCGCAAACTCAATTTAAATCAAATGCTTTTGCGTCTCAGACACTCACACACACGCACACATGGACATAAAAAGCATTTGGAGAAAAAGATCCGTGTTGGCTCTTTTTCAGTTGTTTCGGCTGTTGCCGCAGCAGTTTTCCACTGTCTTTGAAGACTTTGATTGTCAATTTGCGATTGTCTCGAAATTGAAGCCACCAAGGCAGCTGCAGCCGACAATTCGCTGGATTCTGCTGGGCTGGCTGTTCCCTTGTCTATTTTTAAGTCGTTTTTATTTTGCCATTGAACGATTGTTGTGTGGTTTGGTAATTGCTGCAAAGGGCGCCCCAAACCCGGAATGCCAACTTTAAAATTGGTAACGCACCGGGAGTGAAACGAGGGAGGCCAATGCCACTTTCAGGACCCAAAAGCGGAAACAAATTTCCTACAGTTACGACTTACGAGAGCAAACGAAATAAATAAAGGGGAAAAAAACGGGTTACAGTCTTCGAGCCTGATTGACAGCCAAGGAGCAGGCAATTGGCACTTGCATTAACTTTGATTTGGCTAGATTTTCTAGATTTGTGTGTGTGTGTAGGGGGAATGGAATGGAAATTTCATATCCTGCAGCTACAATTTGGATTTGTCGAAACCCTTATTTGGGTTTCTCTTTTTCTACTAGTATGAGAGCCAATTAGCGCAACGATTGACGAGATGATTTAGTTAAATTGTGCCCAAGTATTCATTTAATTTAATTGAAGGCGGGAAAATTGCTTGGGAAAGCAATGCAAAGTTATGTGCAAAATGGTGTGAGAAGCCAGATATTTAGTTCTTCTTGCTAAACTATTAAAGTGTTGATCAGATTGCTATTGATATAATGGCTTAATGTATTCCTGATAGCAATTTCGCAAAATTGGGTATATTCTAAAAAAAACAAGTAAGAAAATCGACTGTAATGTACTCTGTTCCAGCCAAAGTTTGTATATAAGAATAGACCCCATATTTTGCTGTTTCATTAACTAGTAAATATATGTATGCTTCGCTGACCGGAACTTTGTGCTTTATGAGGCTTTACGATATTCCTTTTTTTTGAGCTATTTACAAAAAATTTTATTAAATTAAATACAATAATTTAAAATTTACACTCAACTGTCAATTGTGTTTATCGAATTTATTGTGATATCGATAACAAATCTAGTATTTTTAAAGTATTTTGTTTTTTTTTTTAACACTGAAATAGCTCCACTATTGTTTATCTAAATGTGAAACTATGGCTGGGGGTTCGATAAGAAATTATGCTTATAATATATAATTCCAGCTACTAGTTATCGAAATATTATCGATAACCGTATTTTTTCATATTTATACCCTTGCAGAGGGTATATTAAAATTGTCACGATGTTTGTAACGCATAGAACCCATAAACTATATATATTCTTGATCAGCATGACGAGCTGAGTCTATATAGCCATGTCCGTCTGTCCGTCCGTCTGTTTCTATGCTATCTCCTCCCTCAGTTTTAGAGCTAACTTGACCAAACTTTGCAAAAAGTCTTTAAATACACATAGGCTGCACATTTGTCGGAATCGGCCGGATCGGATGACTATATCATATAGCTGCCATAGGAACGATCTATTTGTTTTCTATTGAATCGTCACCAAACTTGGTATATATTAGTTTTATACCCCTTCACACAATTCTGGAAAAAATTTATTAAAATCGGATGACTATAGCATATAGCTGCCATATAAAACGGTCTGTCAAAAAACTAGTTCTAAGTGAGAAAAACTTGTTTGTTTTCCATCGAAGCGTCACTAAACTTGGTATATATTAGTTTTATACCCTTCACATAATTCTGGAAAAATTTATCAAAATCGGATGACTATAGCATATAGCTGCCATATAAACGGTCGGTCAAAAAACTAGTTGTAGTGAGAAAAACTTTTTTGTTATCAATGGTAGTGACTTTCAACAGACTGCAAGGGTATTTAAAACATCGGCGTATGTTAGCCTTCTATTTTTTTTTTTTATTCCTCCATTTTAATAATCATAACTTATTTGTTTTTGCTTCTATGAAAAATGGCAGTCAAAACACCTGTTCTAATATTTGGTATTCAGGCAAAAATATCCTACGGAGAATAAATTAAATTTTATGGTCTCAAACTTTTTACGGGCGTAAAATGCTTGTAAATGTTTTTTTTTTACTCTTTATATTTAGAAACGATATACAAAAAATTAACACCCCTCCTTTTCTAAAGCATGTTAGACAGCTAAACTCAAAATTGCGAAGAAATAAAAAATCGATGGTCTTGTTATTGTGTTTATTTCGATAAACTGTTTTCTCAATTAAAAAATAAAAATTATCGTAATTTTTATGTTTTGCATTGATTTGAAAATTTTAAAAACTTCGAAAATATATTGATTGAAATGCTTTTGGTAAAAAAATAAACAAGAGTTTTGAAAAATTATTAAAACTTTTTTGTACTATTTTTTAAAGTAAATAAATACCACCACTTCCTTCTAGCTGTTACAAATGTATTTTACATTTGCACAAGCTCAATATACTAATTGTACCTTCGGTACAGAGAAGGGACATCGGATGATCCCAGTTTTTAGGAAGGCACTGTAATAGCGATTTCACTAAAGATACGTCATGAGACCCCATCACCAGTCTAACTACCATTCCTTTAATTGACTAACGAATTTTGTATAATCGATAACAAATAACCTATCGATTTAACTAGGGAAAGGGGATTAGCAATTTCCGTAGGTTACATTTTTTTTTTCTTCCACATATAAATTTCGGGTATGCAAATCGCTCGGAAATAAGGAGTGGTTGCATTTTGTGGTTCACAAAGATTTTAAAACACCGGTTCGGTTCATAAAATCGTTTTTATACCCTTGCAGAGGGTATATTAAAATTGTCACGATGTTTGTAACGCATAGAAGGAAGCATCTCCGACCCCATAAACTATATATTCTTGATCAGCATGACGAGCTGAGTCTTATAGCCATGTCCGTCTGTCCGTCTGTCCGTCCCTATGCTATCTCCTCCCTCAGTTTTAGAGCTATCTTGACTAAACTTTGCAAAAAGTCTTTAAATACACATAGGCTGCACATTTGTCGGAATCGGCCGATCGATGATTATATCATAAAGCTGCCATAGGAACGATCGGTCCATAAACTAGTTCTAGTGAGAAAAACTTTTTTGTTTTCTATTGAATCGTCACCAAACTTGGTATATATTAGTTTTATACCCCCTTCACACAATTCTGAAAAATTTATCAAAATCGGATGACTATAGCATATAGCTGCCATATAAACGGTCAGTAAAAAAACTAGTGAGAGAAGAACGCTTACTACTCTCTTTATAATCGTTAAAGTACTGCAAAGTACTGATTGTGGAACATTTTTTAAATACACAAGTACAATAACGTTTTACATCATTAAAATAATCAATAAGGTTCAGTTACTGAACCGATCCGTTTTTATAGGCAGTTTTTGATTTGGTTCAACATTTTCGAAAGAACAACTGTTTGGTTTTTTGTTCGGTTTACGAGCACAAATAAGCGGTTCGGTAGGGTTTTGTTCGGTCCGGTATGGTTCAGAACCGGTTTGCATACCTGATAAATTTTGTATTTTTCTGTTTAAATATTTCGTTGTTATACACTTGAAAAGTGTATATTAATTTTGCCCAGAAGTTTGTAACGCATTGAAATATTCATTTCCGACCCCATAAACTATATATATTCTTGATCAGGACGACGAGCTGACTTCATTTCCGCTTGTCCGTCCGTCCGTCTGTCTGTCTGTCTGTCTGTCTGTCTGTCTGTCTGTTTCTACGCGAACTAGTCTCTCAGTTTTAAAGCTATCGAGCTGAAATCTTGCACAGAGTCTTCTTTTACTGCACGCAACTAATATGTCGGAAGCCGATCGGGTGACTATATCTTATAGCTCGCCATAGAACGATCGGTCGAAACACAAGTCTTTGTGAGAAAAACTTTTTTGATTTCCCCATCGTAGCGTCTCCAATCGTAGTATATATTAGTTTTATATGTTTCCACACAACTCAGAAAAATGTATCAAAATCGGATGACTATAGCATATGCTGCCATATAAACGGGCAGCTTGGTCAAAAACTACTTCTAGTGAGAAAAACTTTTTGTCTTCTATCGTAGCGTCCCCAATCTAGTACGAGCGAAGCTCTTTATGAAGAAAAATTAGAATCAAAACAAAAAAAGCTAGGTACTGAGGGCGTTCGAATTTTCCTTCAAGGAATTTGCCATATATTCCTAAAGTGGATTGCAAAATACGGTGTGACCAGATTGAACAGTAAAAAACGCTGAAAAGGAATTTTTGCTGTATTTTTCAGTTATCGTGGGGCTGGTCACACTACTCGAACACCTGTGTTTGTTTTGGCAATTTCACTCCATGCCTTGCTGGCCAACAACAACTTTACCAAATGCTCTGACAATGCTACCAAACAGTTTTGAAAACGGTTTTGATATGCTAAAATCAATAGCAAATGCAATGTCGACTATTAAATTTCCATACAATGAAACACAACTTGAATTACGAGAAAAAATTAATTTGTTGTGTTTGATATTTTTAACAAGCAGTTTAAACCCGGCCATTTTTGATGTCTCGTAATCCTTTTTTGCTTTTTAACTTCATCAATCAAAGCACCTTTTTCACGTAGTTTTACATTTTGCTATCAATTTTGGTTTTGGCGTTAAATTTGAAGTTGTCAACTGACACAATTATTTAATTGCTGCACAATAATTTTCTCTTGAAATATCAGCTGTTCAATGCAATCCACACAATCTATTGACATGGCAACTCTGGAAATTACTTGAGTGTATTACTTGGCCTTCTCAGTACCAACAGAGGAATGAGGCGGAATAATTCCTCAAGCAATTTTATACCCGCAGAGGGTATATTAAAATTGTCACGATGTTTGTAACGCATAGAAGGAAGCATTTCCGACCACATAAAGTATATATATTCTTGATCAGCATGACGAGCCGAGTTCATTTCCGTTTGTCCGTCTGTCCGTCTGTCCGTCCGTCCGTCTGTCCGTCTGTCCGTCTGTTTCTATGCTATCTCCTCCCTCAGTTTTAAAGCTATCTTGACCAAACTTTGCAAAAATTTTTTGAATACAAATACGCTGCACATTTGTCGGAATCGGCCGGATCGGATGACTATATCATATAGCTGCCATAGGAACGATCGGTACAAAAACTAGTTCTAATGAGAAAAACTTTTTGTTTTCCATCGTAGCATCACCAATCGTGGTATATATTAGTTTTATATGCTTCCACACAATTGTGGAAAAATTTATTAAAATCGGATGACTATAGCATATAGCTGCCATATAAACGGTCTGTTCAAAAACGTGTTCTAATGAGAAAAACTTTTTTGTTTTCCATCGTAGCGTCACCAATCGTGGTACATATAAGTTTTATATGCTTCTACACAATTCTGGAAAAATTTATCAAAATCGGATGACTATAGCATATAGCTGCCATATAAACGGTCGGTTCAAAAACTTGTTCTTGTGAGAAAAATTTTTTTGTTATCAATGGTAGCGCCTTTCAAAAACTGCAAGGGTATTTAAAACATCGGCGTAGCCGATGTTAGCCTTTTTTTCTTTTTTTATATGTGATTTGACAGCTCAAGGAAAATTCCACCGCCCTCAGTACCAAGCTTAAAGCTCTTCAAGGAATTTTACATATATTCCAAGATGTATCTATGGAGGTGAGGCACTTAGACAAAAGCTCAAGTTTCACACCTTACATATTGTCAGTGTGCAGCTAACACTTGACGTTAACGGAGGGTCCGCGCACGGCTGTTCTCCATGCGCACATGTATGCGCGTACGACACACACATACATACAAAAATATGTGCGTGCATCTCAAATGACCCCTGCAATTTTTAGTGTTTACGACCTCACGCGTACGGTCACTCCCGCTTGAGCGAGTGGGTGGGTTCGTGTAGCGCACACACAGCCACACACACACACACTTTCATGCAAACGTTGTCTGTCTCACTCTTGTGCAGTTACCTAAAGCTTTTGAGTTTACATATTTTGCTAAGTGCCTCACCTCATAGATTCATCTTGATATATTCCTTAAGTGGATTGCAAATCACAGTGTGACCAGATCGAACAGAAAATTACGCCGAAAATTAAATTGCTATGGTATTTTTCAGCTATTTGGGGCTGTTCACACTTTTTTGTGTTTGCCAATTTTAGTAAGCAGTTCATTTGCGATGTCCCCATCAACATTTTTTGTCGTATCTCCATCAATCACAAATACATTTTACAGTAAATTTAGGTTTGGCGCTAAATTTGGCATATGTAATAAATGGCTGCACAATAATTCCTCAAGAAATATCAGCTGTTCAATACAATCCACACAATCTATTGATATGGCAACTCTGGAAATTGCTTGTGTGTATTACTAATGTGTGTATAAATAATTCCTCAAGAAATTTTTTTTAAATGCGATTTGACAGCTCAAGGAAAATTCGAACGCCCTCAGTATATAGCTTAAGAATGAAAAGTTATTTTATTATTTTTATTTTATATAAAATTTTGTGTTTTGAAAATAGTGTACCAGTCCCAGATCCCTGATCCCAGATGATCCCAGATCTCTGATCCCTGATCCCAGATCCGATCCCAGATCCCAGATCCAAGATCCGAGATCCCAGATCCTGATCACAGATCCCCGATCCTAGATCCCTGATCTGAGATTCTTTTCCCAGATCCCTGATCCTTTCCCAAATCCCTGATGCCAGATTTCTGATCTCAGATCCGTGATCCCCGATCTGAGATTCCAAAATCCAGAGATATATCCCTGGTCCCAAATTCCTGATTTCTGATCCCAGATCGCTGATCCCTGATCCCAGATCCCAGTTCCCTGATCCGAGATCCGAGATCCCAGATCCCTGATCCTAAATCCCAGATCCCAGATCAGGCAGGTAGCATCTAATATACTTTTTTATGCTCATGATTAAAAAAGCAAACACTTCAATTTGTCTTTCTTTTATTGTTAGATCTATTCAAAACGAGAAGGCAAAGCTAACTTCGACTGTGCCGAAGTTTTAATACACTTGAAAAACTTTACTCCCACTGATTTAACCTGTAAAATATATATAGGGTATAGATATCAGATATTTAAAATTTTTTTAAATCATTGATAATAAAAATTTGATTCCATAAAAAAACTTTTCTTAGTAAAACACATTTTCCGACCGATCGGTCCTATGGCAGCTATATGCTATAGTCATCCGATTTTGATAATTTTTTCAAAATTATGTGAAAGCATATAAAACTAACATATACCAAGATTGGGGACGCTACGATAGAAAGCAAAAAGTTTTTCTCACTAGAAGTAGTTTTTTGACCATCCGTTTTCTATGGCAGCTATATGCTATAGTCATCCGATTTTTGATAAATTTTTCCAGAATTGTGTGGAAACATATAAAACAAATATATATTACGATTGGAGACGTTACGATGGAAATCAAAAAGTTTTTCTCACAAAGACTTATTTTTCGACCGATCGTTCCTATGGCGGCTATATGCTATAGTGATCCGATTTTGATACATTTTTCCAGAATTATGTGAAAGCATATAAAACTAACATATACCAAGATTAGTGACCTACGATGGAAAACAAAAAAGTTTTCTAACTAGAACTAGTTCTTAGACCGATCGTTCCTATGGCAGCTATATGATATAGTCATCCGATCCGGCCGGTTCCGACATATTAGTTGCGTGCAGTAAAAGAAGACTCTGTGCAAAATTTCAGCTCGATAGCTTTAAAACTGAGAGACTAGTTCGCGTAGAAACAGACAGACGGACAGACAGACGGACAGACGGACAGACGGACGGACGGACAGGCGGAATTGAACTCGGCTCGTCGTCCTGATCAAGAATATATATAGTTTATGTGGTCGGAAATGAATATTTCTATGCGTTACAAACTTCTGGGCAAAATTAATATACACTTTTCAAGTGTATAAAAGTAGTGTGTATCGTGGAAGACACGGTACGAGCGAAGTTCTCTACGAAGATAAATTAAAAATCAAAATAAGAATTCTTGAATAAGAATGAAAAGTTATTTTATTATTATTTTTTTATATATGAAATTATGTTGGAAAATAGTGTACCAGTCCCAGATCTGATCCCAGATCTCTGATCCCTGATCCCACATCCGAGATCCATCTTAGATCCCTATCCCAGTTCCCTGATCTGAGATACCTGATCCCAGATGCCAGATTTCTGATCTCAGATCCCTGATCCGTGATCCCCCTAATTCCAGATCATACATCCCAGATCCCTGATCTCAAATTCCAAATTTCTGATCCCTGATGATCAATCCCAGTTCCCTGATCCAGATCCCAGATCCTGATCTTAAATCCCAGATCTGATCTAGATCTTTGATCTGATCCCTGATTCCACATCCTGATCCCAGATCCCTGTATGTGTTTTGTGTGCATGGTTGCGCTTGCTTGTTCTTATCCAATGCCAACGAATATCAGCACAAATAAAAACAAAAACCAAAACAACAAAAATCTCACGGAAAAAACTTGTCAAAAGAAATTAAAGTCAAAATTTTCTCGTTTTATTCCCCCAGCAGAACGTCCGTTAAAGTCCGTAAAACATAGTTTTTCACAAAGTTTTAACATACATAGAAAATAAATCAAGAATTCAATAAAAAATCAGGAAAAAGTTGAATGCCCCCAAATCATAACTTGACTTTAACTCTTGAAGTCTAAGTCGCATTACACGATAAGCAAACTTCATGATGTTTTTGAAAAAGCTCTTGCTTGTAGGAAAGAGGCGTAGGGCCAAGCCACCCCACCACACCTCTTTCCCACTAACAAAAGCAGAAACGCCATGAAGTTTCTTGTAAATAGTCTAATTAACGAAAAACGAAGGCAAAGCTAACTTCGCCTGTGCCGGTTTTAAACCGAACGTTCTCCAACTGATTTAACCGATAAAATATATAAAGGTATAGGTATCAAATATTTAAAAAATTTTAAATCATTGATAAGAAAGGTTTGATACCATAAAAACAACTTTTCTTAGTAAACCACATTTTCCGACCGATCGGTCCTATGGCAGCTCTTTGCTATAGTCCTCCGATTTTGATAAATTTTCCAAATTGCGTAAAGCATATAAAACTAATATATACCAAGATTAAGGACGTTACGATAGAAAACAAAAAAGTTTTCCTCACTAGAACTAGTTTTTAGAACGACCGTTTATATGGCAGCTATATGCTATAGTCTTCCGATTTTGATAAATTTTTCCAGAATTACGCGGAAGCATAAAATAATACAAACCATGATTGGTGAAGCTACGATGGAAAACTAAAAAGTTTTCTCACTAGAACAAGTTTTTCGACCGTCCCTTTATATGACAGCTATATGATATAGTCATCGATTTTGATAAATTTTTCCAGAATTATGTGAAGCCTATAAAACAACATATACCAAGATTAGTGACGCTACGATGCAAAACAAAAAGTTTTTCTAACTAGAACTAGTTCTTAGACCGATCATTCCTATGGCAGCTATATGATATAGTCATCCGATTTTGATTAATTTTTTCGAATTGTGGATACATATAAAACCTAACATATACCAAGTGGGTGACCTACGATGGAAAACAAAGGTTTTTCTCACTAAAACATATTTTCCGACCGATCGTTTCTATGGCAGCTATATGATATAGTCATCCGATCCGGCCGGTTCCGACATATTAGTTGCGTGCAGTAAAGGATTGCAAAATTTCAGCTCGATAGCTTTCCCCAAACGAGACTAGTTCGCGTAAAACAGACGGACAGACGGACGACGGACGGACAAAAGGAAATGAACTCGGCTTGTCGTCCTGATCAAGAATATATATGGTATATGGGGTCGAAAATTTATATCTCTATGCGTTACAAACTTCTGGGCAAGTTTAATATATTTATTATATTTAACCTATTAAACAACTTCTTCAACCCTTTCCTTCCCTTTAATATTGACTAGCTCTGTTGTTCCAGCCCATTACACAGTCATAAAAAAATTTAAATTTAAAACAAATTCACAATTCCGCGCATACATACATATTTATAATAAAACCAAAAAAAAAAACAAAAAGCCGGAGCTACGGAGAATATAATTCAAAAAAATAATAAATGACAATTTTATGGGGTGGGTTGACTGCCAGACAAGTCTTAAGTTGTCCCTGGTAGGTGTAGTAGGACTCGGCTCGAGCAGCTGTAGGAGGAGTAAGTAGTCACCACCCCAATCCACATGCATGGAATTCGTTGCCAAAAAGGCAAGCCGAGAAAATAAGTCATTAAAATGCGGATTACCAAAAGCGAAGTAGAAGTGGATTTCTTGCATGTTATTTGCGCGAGGCCGTTGTCGGGGCAGACTTTAGACTTTGTTGAATTTTTGGTGGCCTCTCTCAACTGGGTGACTGACAGAGCGCCCGGCAGGCACATGGAGACAGGGAATATCTTAAGCCAGTTCTCCCTCCCCTACCCAAACGCCTGCTCTTCTCTGCATGTGTGTGTGTGTGTGTGCATTTGACAGCCAGTCGGCTTGGGGGTGGGGTATCGGGGCGCGTATTTGGAGTCTTCGCAGAGGCCAAGGCGAAATATTTATTAATGATCCTTTTAAGATTTTGCGTGGTAAGGCAACATAATTCATTTTGCTCATAAAACTAAAGGCAAGCCAAGAGAATACCCAACAAAGCGGGAAAATTAAAATCTGCAAAAGAGTTTAAGAGGCGATAAAAAAATAATCTGGTAAAAGCAATATTCGTATCTACGATTGAAACAGCTAATGAGCATACTAAAAAACAGATATTTTAAGTTTGAGTACCTGCAGCCCCGATAATAGCGAATCTTTTGGTGTTAGCTCTTCTGAATAATACGACAAAAAAAAATAGTTAGACCCGCACCGAGACTGCTCGCAATATATGTAGACAATACGTTAGCTATAAACAAATGAACTTAAATTCGAAATATACTAGAAACTTAAAAGTCACCATTAAGCTGTCAATAGATGGTAAAATAACCAATTTAGTCTTCACAATTATTATACAGGGAAATAAACTTCAAGTCAAGTAGTACAGCAAGCCCCACAGCATCAGGTGGAATAATAAACTACTATTCTAAATACCCCAATGAGGATTTTTCAAGCATATATGTATAGGAACTGACCAACAAAATCAAAAGAGCAACAACAACTCACATTTGAACGTACCGAAACTCTCGGAACGTTTCTCAAAATATGCTTTAATAAAAATTTAAAAAAATACGGCAACTTACGGGCAGTGCTGCCCAGCGTAATTATTTGATTTGCTTATAATTCGAATATCGTTCATCTGATCTGGAAACGGTGTATGGTGGATCGATAAGTAATAACGATTAAAATATATGCCTTTAAGGTTCAAACCATATATCTTTAAAATTGTGGGAGATATGCAATTTTTTCAATTTGTGGGGGTGGCAACTCTACCATCGTTCAACTGATCGGAAAACAATGTATGGGGGATCGATAAGTAATGATGAGTATAATATATGTCTAGAAGGTTCGAACAACCTAACTCCAAAATTGCAAGATATTTGAGGTGTTTTTCAAATTGCGGGGGTGGCAACTCTACTATTGTTCATCTGATCGGACAACGAAGTATGGGGACTCGATAAGTAATGATGAGTAGAATATATGTCTAGAAGGTTCGAACAACCTAACTCCAAAATTGTGGAAGATATGAGGATTTTTTCAATTTGCACGGCAGGCAGGGGCGTGGCAAATATCAAAACTAAACTTGATCTGTTTGCAAGTATAAGAAATATATGTTCCATACACCTCAAACCTCTAGCTCTTACCATCTCTGAGATCTCTTCGTTCTTACGTACAGACGGACAGACGGACTCGGCTGTTGATACTGATCAGGAATATATATACTTTATAGGGTCGGAGATGCTTCCTTCTGGCTTTTACATACATTTGCACAAACCAAATATACTCTTTGAACCTTCGGTACAGCGTATAAAAATGTGTTGCCATTTAAAGAATTTTGAAAAGATCGTATCAGATGATAATCAAAAGGTGCAAGGTCGGGGATGTATGGTGTATATGCCATCACTTCTCAATTTAGCTTCCACATCCGACATGACTTTCTTGCCCACCCAATTAAAATTTCCGATTTTTTTTTAAAGTAAAATGTAGGCGTTAGAATAAGTTTGGGTAGGACAATTAAGGATAGCTTAGATTCGGACACGGAAAGGTACGTTAAGTAAAAAAGACTTGGCTTAGTCGGGGCTGGCTGAGCCATATTAGGAAAGCTTCAGTTACGGTAGGACCAAACGCTTATAAATGCTTTGAATAAAATTGCTTACAATTTAAAGTGGTTCCTTTACTGTTCGCATACGCAAACTACCAAATTCAAACGGCACCCGCACCCATCCATGCATTGTCCCGTGGCAGCACAACGCCTCCGCTTGTTTCGTCTTGCTGCTGCTTCTCCTACTGTTGTTGTTTTCTGGTACATTCGTACATAGTTGGTTTCGGTTGGTGCAAGTTTAGTTTGCTTCAATCAAATCAACGAAAATTTTCGCAAACTCAATTTAAATCAAATGCTTTTGCGTCTCAGACACTCACACACACGCACACATGGACATAAAAAGCATTTGGAGAAAAGATGCCGTGTTGGCTCTTTTTCAGTTGTTTCGGCTGTTGCCGCAGCAGTTTTCCACTGTCTTTGAAGACTTTGATTGTCAATTTGCGATTGTCTCGAAATTGAAGCCACCAAGGCAGCTGCAGCCGACAATTCGCTGGATTCTGCTGGGCTGGCTGTTCCCTTGTCTATTTTTAAGTCGTTTTTATTTTGCCATTGAACGATTGTTGTGTGGTTTGGTAATTGCTGCAAAGGGCGCCCCAAACCCCGGGAATGCCAACTTTAAAATTGGTAACGCACCGGGAGTGAAACGAGGGAGGCCAATGCCACTTTCAGGACCCAAAAGCGGAAACAAATTTCCTACAGTTACGACTTACGAGAGCAAACGAAATAAATAAAGGGAAAAAAAACGGGTTACAGTCTTCGAGCCTGATTGACAGCCAAGGAGCATGGCAATTGGCACTTGCATTAACTTTGATTTGGCTAGATTTTCTAGATTTGTGTGTGTGTGTGTAGGGGGGAATGGAATGGAAATTTCATATCCTGCAGCTACAATTTGGATTTGTCGAAACCCTTATTTGGGTTTCTCTTTTTCTACTAGTATGAGAGCCAATTAGCGCAACGATTGACGAGATGATTTAGTTAAATTGTGCCCAAGTATTCATTTAATTTAATTGGAAGGCGGAAAATTGCTTGGGAAAGCAATGCAAAGTTATGTGCACAATGGTGTGAGAAGCCAGATATTTAGTTCTTCTTGCTAAACTATTAAAGAGTTGATCAGATTGCTATTGATATAATGGCTTAATGTATTCCTGAGAGCAATTTCGCAAAATTGGGTATACTCTAAAAAAACAAGTAAGAAAATCGACTGTAATGTACTCTGTTCCAGCCAAAGTTTCTATAAAAGGATAGCCCCATATTTTGATATTTCATCAACTAGCAAATATATGTATGACCGTAACTTTGTGCTTTATGAGGCTTTATGATATTCTTTCTTTTGGAGCTATTTACAAAACAATAAAATATAATATATATAAAAAATATAAAATTCCATATACTAGTTATCGAAATATTATCGATAACCGTATTTTTTCATATTTTTTTTAAGATTCCTCCACTTAAATTTTCATAACTTATTTGTTTTTGCTTCGATTTGAAAGTTCTAAAAAAAATAAAACACAAAATACCTGTTTAAATATTTCGTATTCAGACAAAAATGTGCTAGGGAGAATAAATTAAATTTTGTGGACTCAAATGGAAAAATACATAAACTTTTTTGCTAACCTAAAAACTTTTTCGGACGTAATATGCTTGTGATTGAACTTCTTGACACTTTTATATTATGAAAAAAATGTTCTATATAATTAAATAAAAAATCGATTGCATTATTATCGAGGTAATTTCGATAAACTGTTTTCTCGATATATAAATTACACTTTTTATTCTATGAGTTATTTATCAATAATATACATAATTTATAGGATCGGAGATGCTTCCTTCTGGCTGTTTCATAAATTTGCACAAGCTCAATGTACTCATTGTACCTGCGGTACAGAGAATAAAAACGGGTCAACGGATGATTCCAGTTTTTCGGACGGTGCTGTAATAACGATTTCACTAAAGATACGTCTTAAGACCCCATCACCAGTCATATCAATCATATAAGGGATGCAAACCTGTTCTGAACCGAACCAAACTGTATCGAATCGCTAATTCGTGCTCGGAAACCGAACCGTAAATCGAACCTGTGTCTGTTTGAAAATGCTGAACTGATCCGGAAATCGAAAATGAAAACAGTGCGGATCGGATTGATTACGTAAGGTGACTAACTCAAGAAGGCTTGTATCATTCTAGTGATGTAGAGTTTTTCTGGCTACCTATTTTAGTCGGCTTACAGTGTTTTCACACCATCCGATTTTGTCCATGTCATTATTTTAAGTGCTTTCCTTGGAAATTGCAGTTTGAATATTTTCTAAGAATGTAATTTTGCCCGTAAAGGAATTGGCAGGCAATTACTTGGCTTGGATTTCACATATTTTGCCACTGAGGTTGACCTAGTGGTTGAGAGTCTAAGAAATATGAGAATTCCTGCTTTTCTCGATTATCCTGCATCTTATATGACCGACTTTATATAATAATATGTATGTTATATTATTATGTATATGTATATATAATATAAATATTTTAAATATTTTAACGACTTAAATTTCGAAAATAATGCCAAAAGGATTAAAAAGTTCTTATTAGAAAGTAGAATGCTTAAAAACTCAGAGTGAACCACTGAACCGAACTGAAACAGCGGTTTTTATGATCTAAAAACCATGATATAAGCCCAACCGGTGGTTTGAAGGCTATAAAACAACTGAACCGAACCTGTCCTAATTTCCGAGTGGTTCGGATCCCTGATTCATATAATTGACTAACGAATTTTGTATGTAGACTTTCTATGAACGTACCTATAATCGATAACCTGTTTCTATTGATATAACTAGGGAACTGGGATTAGAAATTTCTATAGGTTACATTTTTTTTTAATTCTTCTTCCACATATAAATTTTGTCTTTTTCTGTTTTCTTCAATTCGATTTTAAATATATATTTTAGTATATTTCGCTGACGTGCCCTTGCAAGCTTTGAGAGCGTTAGATTTTGGCTAAATTAAGAAAAAAAAATTAGTAAACTACAAACTATATAATTCTTTGCCCTTTGTTCCTCTTTGGGTATGCTCGATAAAGAGCCATTTTAATTTTGAGTGGCACTTCTTTGCATTATTTATCATTAGCTAGCGAATTTTCTGACGAACTGTAGTAAGGCATATCGTCAGTGCATTCTAAAATATCCTTGTATTAAGCTCCTAGAGATTTGACTAACGATCAGCTTTATAGTTTGGATGTTGACGTACAATTACGTATAAGTAGCCCAGCAACACCAAGCCGACCGCGGGGAGCTTAATACTCTAAAATAGCAGGAAAAGATTTTTCTAAGCTGATTACTTGGTCATCTCTGAAAAGAGATAAGGTATTGAAGTTATGAGTCCGACCTTATCTCATACGAATTGAATAGTTTTTAGGGTCGAAAGCGATTTGTAGAACAAATGGGAAAGATTAATTTGACTAATTAACTCTGATGAGTTATATTAAACCATTTATTAGTCAAGGTATAAAGATTACCTCAAGCATAACTTTACGATTAATAAAGGAAGAAAGGTTTGTTAAAAGAAATCTTCTATTAACAGAACTCTTCGTACGATGGTAAACGGACAAACCACGAAGAGCAAATAATAAAAAATTGTTTTTACACAGATTCAATTCTATCTTGATGGGTCGAATATTTTGGTAACCACAAGAATTGGACGAACAAAAGAAGTGTAAAGAATTTTGGTGGTATAGGGGATCATCAAATTCCTTCCACCAAAACACTTTTGGCCTTTGGAGTAAAAAGTTAAGTTGATGATTAAGAACTACCCCTATATCATTTTCTTCATTGGTAGTATCATTAAAGCGATCTAATGACACATTGGCCGTGTTCAGCAGGAGAACTTGCTACCTGATCAATGATATATTTCTTGATAATTTACGTAGCCTGCTTTTCCTCTTTTGTTTAGTATGATATTTACATAAAGCTTTTCCAAATGTCAATTTAACAAGACGCCTAAGAGTGTGCTCCATAGCAGGAGCATATAAGGCTGATCAGTGATCAATTGTCTCTGCTGAACGCGCCCAATGTCAAGCGTGTATGTGAGCAGTTGTGGCAAGCTTCTTTAGAATGTCATAACCTTACACTTCGAACTGATAAAGTTTATGAATTTGGTATAAAATGTGACTCTAAGGTGTTGATCTAAATCGTTTGTCTTCCCAGGTAGTTTGATAGAGCAGAAACTTGTTCCTTCAGCTTAGATATGGAAAAATCGCTATATTGCAGCATACAAACGAAAATTTCACCTATAAAGGTATTATCTTCTCATCAGGCAGTGATTTACCAAAGAAACTCGCCCCATCATTTCCTACACTCTTATCCAAATTCAATGTCTGAGTTCGTATTCTTTCTTTCAATACAATATTCCCCATTGAAATCCCAACTAACTGCACGACTAACCCCAAACAACTTTTCAATGGCTCCCAAATGCGCAAAAACAATAAAATTACATTTTTTTTTGTACGCTGCGTATAAAATCCTTGATATGAATGCCAAAAGTCTAGACGGCCCAACAGACAACAACATTGAAACAAAAAACAAAGGCAATGGTAAGCAGATACGAGTACGTACAGGCTGCCAAAATACACGCATAGGATAAATCACAAAGAGCGAACCCCTGAGACACCTTTGGAAGCATCTTTAAGGAAAAAATAAAAATCACAAAGCTTTCCGCGACATAATTCAAAGTAAATTAAGCTTGATTGGGGGAGGCGTGTCCAGTATCGAAATGAACTCGTGTTGCAATAATTTATATAAAGAAGTGGAAGGCGATGACAGAAATTGAAAGGGTTCCTGCATTCCCCACATTGTTGTGTCGTTCGATGCGTTGTCTTTACCAAAATGGTTAAATGGATTTCTGTTGTAGTTTTTTGTTTCACATTGTCGACAAGTTCAAGTTTATGTTTAACAACGACAATCAATGGCTCTGAAGAGGTTAAGCCAGATACAATACTGTGTGTGTGTGTGTCGTGTGTGTGTGAGTAATGAGACATTAAAAACTCGAGCAGTGATTTCAAATTTGTTTTTGTTTTTACAACCATTGTCAACCAGCGACCGCCGTGATTTTGTGTTTTATTTTTATTAACTCTTTATGGATTTGCCAGCCGAGAGGATCTCTCTCCAACAAGACGATGCCGGGCGATTAAAACGTTTTTACGACTTAATGAGCCACTCGCCGGGTCGTTTAGTTGCGTGGATTGGGCATGTGGGTGCCACATTGCCCGCAGGCTTCTACTTCGACTCGAATCGCGGGATGACAATAAAACCATGATAATAATGATGATGACTTGCCGCCATAGAGGTGACAAAATTGCTGTACTGACAACTCTCTGGCCACTTGAGTCGTTCTGGAGAGTTTGCATTAAGACACTTCTTCTCTGGTGAAAGCTAAAAAGATAAACGCGGCGGCATCTAATGTTAAATAAAAATGTTTATGAGTGCCAAACACATTAGAGATTAGAGAAGTGGCCAAGCGTTTTAATGTCTTTTTGCTGGGGCAATTAGAAAAAAAAATAAAGGAACTGCGTTTTAGGTAGCCAAATGGTTGGACCGAAAGGAGCAGGGGGGCACAAATTGAGTACTAAAGGGAACGGTACATGTTAATGGTTGGAGTGAAGGTATATTAACCTGTAATGTACATTCTTATATTTCATTTGGTTTGACAGAGAATGACCCATGTAACTACCACGTAAAATGAAGTGGAGTTGAGATTATCACCTTATCCAGCTATAGTAATTAGCCTTAAAAAAGCTTCACCATCCTAATCATTCAATTTCGAATCGGAAGACTATATCTTATAGCTGCCAGACGAAGCTAGCTGTGCGTTATTAATGTTACCAACTCTCTACCCGGCGACGCTCTGGTTCTACAAATTTAGGTGATATTTCTTCATTCATAAAATTATTATTATTATTTGAAAATATTGAAACACAATTACAAATTGTGTCCAATTGATAAAATTCTAAGTCCTTTTTGAATGAAATAGCATATTATCAAGATAAATGCAGCTGCGAATCGCCTTCCACACTTAAATTGCTATAAACTAGCAAGGAACGGGTTTTATATCCAACCATAATTTAAGTTCAAAGCTTAAACATCTTCTGAGATATGGCTCTGAACGGGTTTTGAACCACTATTTTGAACTGAGTCGAACCCGGTTTTGAACCAAAAATATTGATTACTTCCTATTTCCCAGTGACTCAGCAGAATTCAAGCTAATAGCCTTAATAACTTCAGAGACATGTCTCTGAACTTTTTTGTAACCGGTTCAATCTGTTTCGGATCAGTATTTGAATCAGTATAAAGTCTAACTCCATAGAATTAACCTACACACCAATTTTTATATTTATAGTTCAAATAAATTCTGGGACTTTTCTCTGAAACACTTTTTATCAGGGACGGGATATAACAGTTACTGGTAACATGTAAAATATAAATAATATGTAGTTATATATTTTATTAAAAGGGTTGAATTAAGAATTATTAATCGATTTTTTTATTTTAAAGCTTGTAAAATACTAATTATTATATGATTTATAATTTATTACTCAGCTCATAACAATTATTCTTGATTTTTATAAATTTTTCTCAGATGATATCAGTTATTGATGACTTTTATTTAATATTTTATTGTTCAGAGACATTTATTTTTTTTGTCATAATATAAAAGTCATTTGCATATATCGCATTGAAGGAACCATTGAGGACGAAAAGGTATAGATATTCTCGATCAGAAAATGAAGTAAAAATTGATTCTGTCCTTTTTAAGGGTCATACACAAAGTTCAACGTAGCGCTGCATTATTTATGACCGGTGCATTGCGTACATCCCCAACGAATGCCCTTAGCATAATGCTATACTTAATGCCTCTAGATCTTATGGAGAGAGAAATCGCCAGTAATATCGCTCTTAGGCTGAGAGAAAACGGTACACGGAAAGATGGTAACTCTGGCCACTGCTCTTTAAATCGTAATCAAGTGGCGATACCTCCTGAGCTTGACAATTGCACACTTACTACAACGTTTACCACCTTATATGAAGTCATCACTCCAAGTGGAACTCAATGCCTCATCGCAAACCAAATGCCATTAACATCTTTACGGATGGATCTAAACTGGATGGTCGAGTAGGAGGCGGAGTCTTCAAATGACTTTTATGCAATGCCTTATAAAATAAAAGTCTCTGAAGAATTTTTATTAAAGCCTTTCATAAATAAAAGTCGTCTAAAACAATTATCATGAGAAGAAAATTTATAAAAATCAAAAATAAATGTTATGAGCTGAGTGATAAAATAAAAATCACAAATTAATTGGTATTTCACAAGTTTTAAAATAAAAATTAAAAAATAATTGTTATTTCCCGAGTTTTATAATAAAACGCAAAATAGAACTGTTAAATAATGACTTGTTCGATAAAACTTATAACTGTTGCGGTCCCTGCCTTTTAACCGATTAAATCTGGTTCAACCCTTCTTGAGCCATTTAAGTGTCCAACTCAATATTACATCAAATTTCATGTTTTAAGATTAAATTATTTCTGAGTTATAGCTTACAGCAACTTTCTTAAACTGTTTTGGAACTGATCTTGAATTAGAAAAATATATAACTCTCTTCTTTCAACATTAAACTCTTATATATCTTCTGAACCACTCAGTCCAATCGCTCAAAAACGTATCCATACAAAATTGTTTGAATTTCATTTTTGAGTTCAGCGTTCCAAAATACATCATTAAAAAAAATAATGGCTTCAATGGATCTTTTTAGCTGTTATAAACCTACAGACCACGTTTTTAATGTTATTGTTTATATTTAATGTTATTGTTGACATTTAATGTAAGTATTAACATTTTATGTTAATTTTTGCATTTTCAAAGCAGGGTCGACTTAAACTTCCGCTCTCGTTTAAATTTAAAATCGATTTTTTTTTTTAATTTGCCAACTTTGGAATTTCTCAGGGTTGGCAACCAACGAATCAAACAGCCGTCTGTATTCTCAAGTCGCAAGTTTTGTTCCCGTCAGCTTGTGGCAATCTGGCGTCATCATTGCGAACATTTTGATGTTGTTATTATTTTCGAAGCGTCACAATTGCCTGTGCGACTGAGTGGCGTCAAAAAAGCGAATTGGGCTAGCTGAGCCAAAAAAGCTAAGGTCTGTCCATTGCTGATATGAATGACCTATTTGTCATATTAATTTAAAAATTCTCTTACTTAAGCTATATATGGTATAATCTTTAAAGAAAGCTAAAAAGATAGAATTTTTGACAGAAAATAATATTGTTGAGGCACTTTGCAATGCGGAAATTTAGGCTGACGCATGAGACATGCTAATCTAGTAGACCTTTCCAACTTTCTAGAACCCAATTTTCAGATGACTAACTTTCACCAGAGCTGCAAGCGCTTCAATTAAATCCTCCCCTCATGTTCATGCACAAGATCATCGCTTGGCTGCAAGTTCATTACATTCCATTAACCAATTTTTAGTTGAATACCCTAAGCTTTGGCCAACCTCCTCACCTATGCATCATTTCCTGCTCGCGCCCATCTAATCGCTACCTGGGCGCACACACATGCCACATGCTATATGCTACATGCAGCATGTTCACATCCCATGTCCCAGCCTTCGACCCAGGCCAGCAATCAACTCTCAACCTGCCCACACCAACTTCTTGACCAACGTAGCACGAAAGTTGATTCTTTGCAGAGTTTTGTGATTTTTTGTTGTGGTTTATGTTTTCCGCAAGCGGAGAAGAAGATGATTTTCGGACCGCCGCCGCCGACAATAAAGATCTCATCAAGTGCAACATGCATCGTTCTGCCTCCCCTGCTGACTTACCTGTTCTGGCGGGGTTATTTGTGTGCTGCCTTTATCTGTAGCCTTTAATTTATTAATATTCTCATGCACTTCCCACTCGGTTTTCGTTCGTTCGCTCACTTTTGTATATAAATTTTTCAATTTGCGATCTTTGAACTGTAGACAATGAATTCTTTATAGCTTAACCTTGTCTACTGCTGCCTCTGCTTCTTGCCGCAGTTTTTGGCCAGATCTTTGCATTTTTATAAATAGACTTTTCTTTCCTGTGCTGTGTAACGGTATTTGGAGTTTTATTTATTTTTTGGTATTGAATTTTAATTTGATTAATATTAAAATCGCATAATAAAATCAAATTGGCAATGAACTTTTGCAAAAAAAAACAAATTGAAAAGCCGCAACTAAAATTGATAATGATAATGAACTAATGTCGCCTCAACACGAAAAGTTGGCAAAAATAAAATCTTCCCATAGCATTGACGACGGTCAAAATGATCACGACAAGGCACAGAGCTCTGAATTTATTGATCATGATTATTGGAAGCCGCACAAGTCGTGGTAAGCCGCCAGTGAACAAAATAAAAAAATAAAAAAAAAATAAAGATGCCCCCGAAGACAAGGTGTGCTTCTCTCGCTCATTCTCTTCTCTCTTTCTTTTTCTCCGGGCTGGCCTTTAGGGCATTTCAAGCGCAGTAGTAGGAGAAGGAGAAGCGCTACCTATATCTACCTGTTGGTACTCTCTTCTTGAGAAATTGCGCAATATTCAGCGAGTGAACTAAACGGAGCATAAGGCAATTTTTTGTTGTGGTTGGTACTTAAGGGGGTACTAAGGGTATATGCTACGCAATTAAAAACGATTAAAACGAATAAATTCAAAAAGCAAAAAAAAAAATATTCAACAAAAAATGTTTCCTTACAAAAATATGAAAAACTCGAGATATTTTATCACGAATTTGTCCTTCTATGCCAACTGGTTCTATTGCTTTGCTTATGGAGTAGAGTTCGCTCATAAGCTCTTATATTGCTCTTATACTAAGTCTTATACTCGATTTGCTAGTACCTAGTTGTATTTAAGGTGGACAAATAATTCAAGTAACTCTAAGTTATTCAGGATTCAATTAATTTTACTTACATTTTGGTACCTGTATGTCGCAATTCGACTATAACACCTATAAGAAAAATTTTGAGAGCAATATAAGAGTTGTGACCCAACTCTATTATGGAGTAATCTTAGCTTTCCGACCAACAGTTTTTTGTTTAATTCATGACCTTTGAATCTTTGTAGCCTTATTTTTTTCAATTTAGAACCTCGTTTCGCTAACGTACTATTTACACCTTTTTTACAAGATTTAAGTGCAGGTTTTGTCAAATGAAAAAAAAAGACCAAAACTATGAAATACATGCCAAAGAAACAGCCGAGCTTCTCAAAGAAGAATATCCTTGCAAAAGGAAGATAATACAGCATAAATCTCTTTCTATTGAAGAGACTATCAGAAGAGTCGCAATAGTCCAAAAACCAAGAATATGCAAAAATAAAGGTATTGAAATACCTGCAAAATTTCTGGAAAGCGACAAAATAGGGATTTGCTTATAATTTTCGTTATCTCATCCGACCCTAAAATATCTTCATAAGGGCATGGAAGATCCATTCTTTAAGATCCATTAAGATCAAAAACCCATTAATTTAAGTAATTTCGTTTTTTTAATGCAATTTAAACACGATTTTTTTATTGTGTAAAACATTTTCTGAAGTTATATATCCTCCATTTTGATCCAATGCCTTTTGCCATCTTTCGGGCCAGAGATTGGTTTCACGCTCATACAAATTTTGATCCTTGCAGGCAAAAAACTGGGCCAAGTGGTTTTTGACGTTCTGATTTGAGGTGAAGGTTCACCCATCAAAATGGATCACTTCGTTGACGGTTGATAAGCAAATTACAGTCGTTTATGCGACGAAGCAAATTTCGTTCTGTTAGAGCATGAGGAACACATATGTCAAGCTTCGAAATTAATCCTAGACGTTTCATGTGCTTGTGAACGGTCGCGTTAGACAAATTTAATCTTTTGCCGGAACGAAATTTTGCAATTTTGGCATTGGCGTTCGGTCAACACATCTTCTCCGTACACATCACATAATTTTTGGCTTGCTTGAAGTACATTTTTTTTTACTTTTTAAATTTTTCATAACAATTAAAAAAGTAATTTTTTTTTATTATAAAAATTAATTTAAATTTTTATAATAAAAATTAGTTTTAACTGTTATTCTAAAAATGTTGTATAAAAATTACCGTTTAACTGTTAAAACAAAATTTTTATTTAAAAATTATAATATAACAATTTTTTTTGTGATAAAAATTGCAAATAAAAATTTATCCCATTTAATGACTCGCCATTCAAAATTATGAAGATTCATGTACTCCATTTTATCTGGGGATCCATATTTCGTAGTAATTTTTTTTACTTCCATAACTATTATTTTCGGTCCCTGATATAACGGTTAAGCGATGATGTTGGCTGCGAAATTATTTAGTGAACGACCAAATAACTACGCAAAATTACTTTTTTCGAACTTTTGAAGGAATTTATGCAACCATTGAGGAATGTTCACGCGTCTATCATCATGCAGAGTTTAACTAACTACCTCTTTAAGAACAGCAGTCTGTGGGGTTGCAGTCGGGTTCCAGTCTCGGAGGGTAACTGTAATAACTTGTATTATATAAGTTCTTATTTAAGTGTTATTTTTAGAGTTATTAAGGACTTTTATTTTTTTACTCCGCACTAAACAGTTATTCAAAACTTTTAATTTTATTAAAGACTTTTATTATATTACTCAGTAAATAACAGTTGTGGAAAGACTTTTATGAAAAACTCAATTGATAACAGTTTCTGTAGACATATTTATATTACTCAGAACAAAACAATTATGAAAGACTTTTATTTTTTTACTCAAAAAATAACAGTTATTACTCTGTAAATAAAACTCAGTTAGAGACTTATATTTTTTTTATCAAATTATAAAAATCTTTTTTATTAATCGAAGGTTCTGATAATTTACACTCAATAAATCATTCACGCAGAGCGCCAACCGCTGAAGCTATAATAAGTTTACAGACTTTTATAGTGTGATTAAAAAATAAAAGTCTCTGTATGAGTGTTATTTACTGAATCGAATTACAGTCACTAGTTCCAGTGTTTCCACAACATCTTCTGCATATATCTGTCAGAATTTTGCATTCTTTCCTTGAAAGTTTCAGATCGAGGTATTTATGAGTATGTGTGAGTATTTTGCTGCGTGTGTGGCTCATTATTCTAAGTAGTGTTTTTTAGTTTAAAAAGTCAAAATGCAGTAAAAAGACTTATACAGGCCTGTTCCAGTTTCCGATTTCGATTAAATCATGCAGAATCGGATTTGTAAAATGTTCTCGCTTCTTAAATCCAGTTGAGTTATTACACTTTTTACTTAACATTTATACTTATCGTCATTCAAATTTCTTACTGGGAAAAAGTTTAATTCGAATTCTTAAGAATTCCGATCGATCGAATTCGTCAACGAAAACAGGCCTCATAATTTTTTGTTACTTTTAAATATTTTGTATAATTGCAAAAAAAATTGATTAAAAAATTTTAATTTTCTTATTCAGGCCATTGACTTCTCAGGCCACCCACGTGTAAAGAGTTATTATTTCCAGCACATCTGTCAGTCGATCATTCTGCATTCGCACATACTTACTCAACTCTTCCTTGTTCCCGCTGGCTGTTTCTTCGTTGGTTCCATTTTTTTTTTATACATCTTGTCGAAGTAATTCATACAATTTAAGCTTTACGAGTGTATGGGTGGTGGTAGCCGACGAGGGGCCAACGTATCTGTTTGGCCTCTGCCCCACTGTGGCTCAGTTTGAATTGAAATCGGAAATTCATAAATAAACTTTGCCTTTTATTGATAAATCAAAGTGAAGTGCAGCCAACACAGCAGCCAGCAGGCGGTGGGTCCGTTCCTCTCTCTCTCCCCGCTCCACTTGGAATTGCATGTGGTCGAGGACGACAACGACAACGTCGTCGCGACGGCACATGTGGGCTGGGTTGGGGTCTGGCTATGTTATGAAACTGCTTGTAGGTTGCATGTAGATCAAGGCAACAAAAAAAAAGGAGGAAAATTATGTATTTCAAGCAAACTCAAGTTGACAATTGTTGAAAGGAAAGTTAAAGTTTTGCGGAAATGTAAATGGAAACCTTAAATTAAAATCAAACTCACATGACTCACAGTTTAGTCATCGATTAGCATAACCACATCAAAAGTGTCTCCCGATTTTTTTTACGACTTTTCCTCGTAAGCCAAGTCCAAATATTTATGTTGAACCATTTAATGGCTTATTAGATGCCAGCCAACACAAAAGCGGCTTTTGTTATGCATTTTTCCATTCCAAACGATTTTTTAATTTCCAATCATAAAACCAGCGAAATGATTGTCACTTTTTATGAGTAGTCCGAAAAGCCATCGAAATGCCATCAAACAGTTCATAATGAACTGACATTGGTCTGGTCTTAGGTAAGTACAGGTCACAAAACTTTAACACTTTTCGTTGACAATTGACGGCTGAGTTTTTGAATGTGACAAAAAGTTGTCAAAGAAAAGTATGTTAATTTTTCTAGCGGTTTTCTTCGTTTGAAAATCAATCAATCGCCTTAAAAGAGGCGAGAAATTGTGTAATCTGAGAGGGCTTATCGATTGCCGATGAATTGGGTGAACAAAATTTTAAGTGTTACATTACGTAAGCAGGAAATGGAAATTTAGATAATTTGATGTCTCGGAATGGGAAATTAAAATGAAAGTGCAAAGTGGGGAATCTATCAAAAAGGGTTGGGTCACTTGAAAATATGATAAGTTATACTCAATTAAGTTAAACTTAAATAAAATGTAAAAAAGTAAGTTAATCTAAAAAATACTTGCTTCATAGTACCTAATGTCAGTTCTTGACTTCAAGTTCTTTTCACACTTATTTGTTTTGAGAACGATCATTTGTTCCTTCCTGAGGGTCCCATCGGAAACCAAACTTCCGCTCGATTTGCGATTACTGATGTCCGATTATAACTGCTGAATGCAGTGATTACCGATTGCGATTGCAAAATTTGACAATAAAAACTGCTGAAAAGGAATCGAACAGAAAGTATGATTACTGAGAGTGACTACCGATTCCTGGTTCAGCTCACCTTTGTTGAATGTATTTATATTGATATTTACAGTGTGACCGATTATTTATAATATGTTAATATTGAATTTTAAAGTGAGTGTATTTTTTGATAAAAAGAACTAAAGCCACAGAATCCCTTTAATTCTGCAATCAATGCCATTCAGCAGAGACTCTTTAACAATCGAAAATCGGAATCATCTGCTGAATTGACCCATTATTTCGTTTTATTTTGAAGAATTGTGCAATATTTTAATAAGATCACATTACTAGCCTTCGAAAAGTCAAAAACCAAGTTTTTAGAATAATGTGATCAAAGTTTGAAGTAGGCCGGTCTAGACCTTCAATAGGCTCTCTTAGTGAGATTTATGATACTGATTTGTTTTGTGCAGTTGCAGTGTGACCATTTAACATGTAAGAAATACAGCCACTTTAATAATCAAAACTTTATCAGCTAGGAGACATTTCATTATTTGAGAGATCATAAGCCTTGCAAATAAATATGCGGTCATACTTCGCATGTATTTACATTTTACGTATAGTACGTAAAACTTTTTAGATTTTAAGATCATTTGAGAAGACTTATTAACAGTATTGTTGTCCGAAAACTAGTTCTTGTAAAAAAAAACTTTATTGTTATTAATGGTAGCATCTCTAAACTTGGTATTGTATGCCTTTAAATAATTCTGGCAAATTTGTTCAAAATCGGAAGGCTGTAGCATATAGCTGCCATACTAACGATCGGTCAAAGAATTAGTTCTAGTGAGAAAACCTTTTTTGTTTTCCATGGTATTATTTCAAACTTAGAATTTATTAATTCTAAGTAAGTTTGACACAATTGGTACAAAAACTAGTTCTAGTGATAAAAACTTGTTCGTTTTTCTATGGTAACGTCTTAAAAAATTGAATTAAGTCATTTTACATGCATTCACATTATTTTGACAAATTTGATCAAAATCGGAGGAATATATCGTATAACTGAAATACAACCGATCGGTCTAAAAATAAGAGGACTTGGTGAAGAAACCTTTTCTCTTTTGATGGTAGCGTCTTTAAACCTGTTGCTGGTTAATATTAACTGCTTTAATACAAAATTAAATAAATAGATCGTATAGCTCCCATACAACAATCGGTCTTTAGGCATGGTCCGTAAAATGTTTTGCAGAAAGTGGGGCCATTCGTTGGTCAGCTCACTTATTTTGAAGAAAATCACTAGAACTTTTGCTAAATCTTTTTGTGATCGATAGTTTAAGTTATCATGTAATCGATAGTTTAAGTTATCATGTAATCGACAGTTGTAAGTTTATTTAAGTTGATCGGTAAGCCAGGCTGGGCATTCCTGGTTGAAGTTTAGTATCCACCAAGAAGTATCTATTACAGGTGCGGCTGTCTGTCAAAAGCTTTCATATCAAAGCTTACTTATTGTTTGTTTGCAAACATTGTCCGTCTCACTCTTGCGCATTTAGAAAAAGTCTTCGAGCTTTAAAATTTTATTGTTCGCCACACCTGCAATAGATACATACATTGCACATTGCATAAAGATAAAAGGTTCGGTTCATGGTTCGCAATCAATAAAACCCGAACGGAACTGGTTCTCAGGAGATCGGTTCCGGACTGGCTTGTAGACTTAATTGTTCTAAGAATTGGATGATTTAATATTAAGAATGAATTTGGATTTCCTTAGTTTTAAGTCAAACAAATATTCCAGTTCTTAGTTAAGCCTACGTACATGGTACTTATTTTATTTAAGCAAGTTCTTGATTAAATACATTTTCAATGCATTGAGGGTATTTTAAACTGGATTAAGGGAGAAGCCTCTTTGAGTCAAAAACATCGAAATTTTATTATCGCTTCAATCAAGACTTAATACATTTGAGAATAAACACACAAAGCTACAGAGTCTTATTCTCAATGATTCAGTGGATGTAAAGCCGAAAGCAGACAGGGCTCAGGTAGATTGAAGTTTGTTTCGGCGGGCGTGATTAAAAAAAAAAAAAAAAACTAATTAACCTTTTGGAATGAACGATAGCTTGTTATCTTCAGTACCAAATTCTCTTCTATTACGTATTTTTGAGACCTCCTAAAGCAGGCTCTCCCCATTTAGTCTTTGATGTTTAGTCCTATTTGTGTTTGATCAAAGCATAAAATATTTGGATTTTTCAAGATAATTATTTTATTTAAATTTTGAAAGACGAGAAAGGTGTGATGGAGCAAACTTTTCTGTAGACACTGTTTGGCATATATGTGTAAATACTTTTCTATTTTCCATTATATTTAAACAAGCTTGAAACTGAAATTCATATCTGATGTTTCCAATTTCCCCATCTTTATCATCTCTTAACCAACTCTTAACTTTAGCATAATCTCATTAAGCAAACACCTAGCTCTTACCTGGCGCCTTCAAAAGTGGTCATGTCACTATTCCCATCATCATCTCCACATCCATATCCATAACATTTCATTTCGCACTGCAGCTAATGAATACCGCAGACAGTTTTACTATACTCAGTCTCTTTCTCTCACTTGCCCCCTGGGCTCCTACTCCAACTGGCCATTTGGCAATTGGATTGTGGTCCAGGCTGCCAAGTCAACTTTATGGTCTCAACTTTTGCGACAACTGCGCAATGCGAAAAATCCCCAACACCTACAACTGGAGTAGAATAGCAAGACCACGTCCAAAAAACAAAAGTCAGCGTATAATGAGATTAAAACTTGAACTTTTGGCACAGCCAGTAGAAAAGTTTCGACAGCCAAGCCAAGGCAAGGCACCAGCGCAAGCAGGTAAATCATTTTACGCACCCGCAACACAAAAATGAACTTGAGCCCAACTTTTGCAATATGGCAGCCCCACCAAGAGTTATGGGTTAGAGAGCGGGAGCGGGGAGCAAAATTTGGTTGATATTGCATTTCATTTCTCATTATCGACAGTCAATACATAAAAAAAAAAATATTTTAAAAAATTGCAAGCTAAAGTTTTCATTTGAATTTTTTTTATTTAAGGTGAGGTATAGGTACTTTGTGGATGGAAGGGTATGTTGCATTTAAAGTGGAATATGCACAATTAATTGCATATAATATTGATAATATTGCATAATAAATTCGTGAAGTTGCTTTTATAACAAAACTTTTTCAAATGAAAACGAATTTTAAATAGGAAAGGTTGAGCGACCTAAAAAAAAGTTAAAGGCCTCTTTCCAGATGTCATAAAAATTTATTTCGTTTCAATCAGGGAATAATACCGTACCGGAACCGTTAACCGAAATAAACCGTTCAAATTCAGGTACCGGTATCGAAACCGGAACCGATATTAAAATTTTTGAGAACCGAAATCCGTTATAATAGGAACCGAAAAAACCGGAACCATTCCGAAACGCTAATACCGGTACCGTTTCTGGTAAAATAACAATATATACACTCAGAATATCCAGAATCATATTCTCTTTTTATGATATATAAGATACTGAAAAAATGTTATAAAAAGCGGAAATACTTTTCTTTGGTAAAGATTAACCCTCTAATTAAATTGAAGGATTTCTTAGTCTTAAAAAAATCCTCCCTTAAATATAGAAATGTTAGAAAAATGATTATATAAATTAAAGAAATTAAGTTTCTGGATTCTGTTTTAATATTTCGGAAAATGTAATGCAAGGAAAAGCACAGGCAGATTTTATGTTTCAATCTGTTTTTGTGTGTTTTTAGAGCTGATATAATCCTTTAAGTATTTTACCAGTTTATTATAAGTTCAAATCTGTCCAAATCGCTAAAGATCTCTATTTTCAACGGAGATACGACAGATTTTAGAAATATTTTTTAAGAAATATTTGTCAGCTTTACGAAAAATGGCCCTAAGTCGAGATTGTCTGGGCGACATAAGAAAAAAGAATTCCTTAATTCTAGGTTTTTTTCTGAGTATAGGGATACCACTGCACTATGCGGGGTACGCCCAAGCTAGCGGGTAAAAAGTCGAATTTTCCACTTCTTTTTTATTTTCTGTTAATATGAGTTATTGTGGTTGTGAAATGTCCAATATGATCTGCAGAAACCTGGGTCCTACATTAAATCGTATTTTCTAGATAACATGTCAATATGCAAGCGAGCGATTTTTTGATATGGTTAAATGAGATTGTCGCATCAAATAAGTGTGTGGCTGTCAAAAATTATGTATTTGACAATGTGAACGACGAATCCGATTAAAGACACAGACTAAACCATTAAAACTGAATCATTCGATGATTAAATAGTAATATCTATAAGAACATGTCGATAATTAAAAAAAAAGACTCAACAATATTGTTTAACATTGCACATTGGGCCCAATGGCCGATTTTTTGGCATAAAGTTGAAAATTTCATGGAAACAAAGCTCATTTTTAATAATACACCTTTAAACTACATAATCTATATACAAAGAATCGAATAATATTTTGGATTGTTTGGCAACCCTGACATTGTTATTGATTATCGAAGTCAACTGTTGAGTTAAGTGATTGTTTCGAAAAAATTGGCGTCAAATTCTTGTTAACTTTGTGGACTTGCACGTCGTATAAATTTGCACAATAATTTATTGCAAATTATGGATATTGATGGCCAGGGTATGTAGAATTTATAAATGGAAGCATTTTGTTATAATGTTTAATATGTGTGTATTAATGTGTGCTATTTTGTGTTGTCCATATACAGAGAAAACTTAACCAAAGTGCTCGTCTTATATAGAGTAGAACTTTTTTGGAATTAACCGGAATCAATTGTAATGTATGTTAAAATTAACTTCAATATGTATATTAAATTATGTTATTTATGCTTTTTGCGGCCATTTGCGGCCCTTGCGGTATTCTCAACTTGTAGGTAAGCTTGAGTTCTCTCATGGAACGCTGCTCGATATATGGCTAAATAACGATCGAGATGGTACCGCAATTAAAAGCTGGGTTTTGGAGCAACTAAGCGGCTACAAGCTCAGCAATGAGAAAATGGATGAAATAGACGAATTAGAAGTAGAAGATAATTGTTTTTTTTTTTTTTGTTAAGAACTATTTTTAATATTAAGTTACAATTCTCAATGTGCTTTTAAAAAAGCTGAAGCTTCAAGCCTTAATAAATATGTTTACTTATATTAAATAAATTAAATTACCATTTATTTTAACTAATGTATAACCGGAAAATCAAAAAATCAACATTACAGTACGTATACGCAATGCATTCTTATATGGGCGGTAAGAGTAGGCGTGTCCAGAATTATCCAAATTTTTTTTCATGTATTATGCATTCTAAAACTATCATATATACCAAGTATCAGCTCTGCAGCATCAATATTAGGCTTTATGCCAAAAAATGGGCAATTGGGCCCAGTGTGCATTGGTTTAAAATCCAAGATTTTGTTCGGGAGGTAAAATATTAAGTGTTTTGATTTTGATCAAATTTGGCTAGATTATGCAGATCTTTTTACTGATCAAAAACAATAAGTTTATTTAAAAATATTTAAAAATTTTCTCATACTTAAATATAGTTTTCAGACGATCGATTCCTATGGGAGCTATATGATATAGTATATGAAAATTTTATATGTTGTGTAGCTATATAAAATACCGTTATGATGAAAATTTCATTCATATAACTTCAAATTTACGCTTGCTACGACTTATTACCCGCTAGCTTGGACGAAGCCAAATTGATCGTCAAAAAATAAAAAAAGGCTAGAAATTGATAGATTTAAAAAAAAAGTTTTTTAAACGGCATATTCTTAGAAAACGTTTTTTTTAGGTCTATTACATCCATTCATTTTTTTATTTCTTGAAGTAATTAAAAAATAATTATATTACAAAAATTATACGTACCAGTATACCGAAATAAAAATCTGAGTACCGTATCGGAACCGAAAGCCGAAATAAACTGAAAAACGAAAAATAACGTTTTACTAATATACTCATTTCTGTCCGTACCGGAACCGATATTCGTTTTGGGATTAATCCCTAGTTACAATACTTTAGGTGAAAGCTTTTGGAAAGTTGTAAAAGCTAAAAGCTGTCTTATTTATATAAAGCACAGTGCCTTAATAAGTTTTGATTCTATCCGGAATGAGGCCTTAATGCACAAAATAAAGTTATAGAGTATTTACAATTCGTGGCTTTAAGTTTTTAGATTTCCGCCTTGCTTTTAATATTTTTTGGCATTCGGCCATTAAAAAAATCAAAATGTGTTGTGTGTTTGGCTTTTGGCTGCAAAGTTGCAGCAGACGCCATAAATATAAGCACACACACATTCACACGCACACCCACACCTATATAAAGTCAGTCTAGTCATCGTCCTGTGTAGGGAAATGGACGTCTAAGCTAACCAACCGTGCCCAATAAAACGTCGCCTTTCTCTATTTGTTTTGATTGTTTATTACTGCGGTAAAGTATCGACAACAACAACAACCGCAACAAACAAACAGAAGAAAGAATCAAAAATCAAAGGTAAATGGGAAAACAATGACGCGACGAGATACGGATACAAAATGTATCTATAGTACACGGCTAGCCAATGGTGTAATCAAATTTTTGTTTCGTGTGGGTCATGTTTTTCATTGGAGATTTTGACAGGCTTTAGAGTGGGGGAGTGCATCATAAACTAATTTCTTGAACAAACGATTGACAGTTAACATGAATACGGTTTGAGATAGGTTAAGCGAGAGAAAGAGAGATGGTATCAGAAATCATGAATTTAAGTATTGAGAAAAAATCACAAGGTTATTCTTATAAACAATTAATTTAAGGCAGCAAAGGTCAGTTTCATAGTAATAAATATAGGCTAACATTTTCATAGTAAGTTTAATTAATATTTGAATCAATTTTTTTCGCCTTTTCCCCTAGCTGTTCTTTCTGTACCTTTCTTTTGGTATTTGCATACAAAAAAATGGCATCCCTTCCCTTTTCAGTTTGTAGCTTTGTCAAAAGCTCAACAAAAGAAACATCTTTTCCTTTATTTTTTTTTTATTCCTCCTTTAAAACAATCGCCCAGACACATTCTTCATTCAACAAACGACTTTTACCCGAAAGCAAAGTCAAGTTGTGCATCTTTTGGGTCTTGGTTATTCGGGTCAGGCGGCAGTTGCATCTTCAGCAAAACGAATTGAGGAAAGCCTCATACCAAAACTCATGATGATCATCATGATCATAATAATAATGATGATGAGGATTTTGTGGCACACACGACTGCGCATATTTAATTGCTCATTGCGCGTGATTCGAGTAGAGAAGACGAATCGAGAAGTTTGACTACATTATTTTGACAGTTGGCACAAATTACCAAAGAAGAAGGCAACAACAACAACTTGCAACTTTCTTTCCAGGCTTTGTCAAAGAGATCTTCAGTGAGTCTGCTCCTTTCTGGCTTTGGCTTTGTGTTCGATGTCGCCTACGCCTGCCGCATGTCTCATTTGCATTTGCATTTTTTTTGTGTCGTTGTGTCGTTGTTGTCTGGCCCCGGCGTCATGCCACATTTCGTTGTTGCAGTCATAAAGCTGCCGTTGCAGCTGTCAATTGTCGCTACCGTTCAAGCTGATTTCCTGGCCATGTTCGCCTTGTCACCTCACTCTGACCCTTTTTGCTTTCCATGAAAGTCATGCGCTCCTGTACACATACATCCCAAGAGTTTTTTTATTTTATTTTTTTTTACTAAGATAAAAATCATAATTGTTGCGTAAATATTTGGTCAGCCATAATTGCTTTAACAAAAATATCTAACGCATTGTAAAACAATAATTTACATAATTTTCTTTCTCTCTCTCTTGATTTTGTGCCACATCATTGTGCAACATTATTTCAAATCATCATCAATAGAAGAACTCTTTTTTTTCCAGTTTTTCTCTTTTTGGCATATCATTGCCAGGCATCGGCTGAAAATGCATTTATGGGACTATCGGAGCTATGAGATGATCATAATGATGATCTCTGTAGACCAAAGCAGCATCATTAAAATCAACTCAAAAAAAAAAAAAAAAAGGTTACATATGTAAATTAGGCTATGAGAATAGAGGGATAAGATGAGGGCATATGGGAAGCATGAAGATGTCTGTGTTGCTTTATTTGAAATGTCAATGAGTTGATAGTACCAAAAGAGTGGTAGATCCAAGTTTTGAAAGAAGGTTATTGGAATTGTTTTAACGAAAAGCACAGGGAAACAATACACAAGTTTAAAAAAAACAGTAGATTAAATTTAAACAGCAAATAGAAAATAATGACAAGGACAAGGCGCCTTTTTTTCTCCCCACTGATTTCAAAATGTTTGAAACAGGATTTAAGAAAAAATTCAAAATTTAGATAGTCATTACTAGACAGCGGATTTTATTAAGTTTAGGTCCTAGTAGACCAGGGTAAATGTTTTATTAAAGAACCATTTTGTGATTTGAGCACTGCCAAGATTCAATTCAATCTGAAAAAACCTAAGATCCTATATCTAGTCTTAACCTTTTATTTGTAAAAAAAGATTACGTGGGTGGCTATTTAAGTTTCTGGCCTAGGTCACTTCTAGCCATTTTAGGACCAATTGGCCTTTTCCCAAAAAAAAGTTTGGACTTTTATCGATCAAAGCTCCATACAACTTTTTCATATGTGACCACGTTTGATATCGATTAACGATTAATCAAAATCTTACCTCGGCAGAAATATGGAATTAACTCGTAAAAATTTTCGTGCAATCATTTTTCACGACAAGAGTGCAACGATGAACTTAAATCTTTGTATGGCGATGAAGCACCATCCTATAGAACTGTGAAAAATTGGTTTAATGAATTCAATCGCGGGCGACGCTCGCTCGAAGACGAAGGTCGTGAAGGTTGTCCAAAAACAGTCGTTGTGCCAGAAAACATTGATGCCGTGCGTGAACTGAAAATGCAAGATCGTCATGTGACATACCGTGAGATAGAGGCATCCTTAGGCATTTCGATATTGCATGAACACCTGGGCGTAAAAAAGGTTTGTTCTCGTTGGATCCCGCACATTTTGACAATTGCTCAAAAAAAGGCTCGTGTGGATTGGTGCAAAGAAATTTTGAAAAAATATAATCGCGGTGTTTTAAAAGACGTTTATAAGATCGTCACAGGTGACGAATCATGGATCTATGCTTATGAGCCCGAAACAAAACAGCAATCGACCGTGTGGGTCTTCGAAGACGAGCCAAATCCAACGAAAGTCGTTCGTGGAAGAAGCACTTCGAAGCAAATGGTCGCCTGTTTCTTCGGTAAAACTGGTCATGTGGCCACTGTTCCGCTTGAGCAACTTAGGACGGTCAATTCTGAGTGGTACACCACAATTTGTTTGCCTGAAGTCTTCGGAGGAATTCCAAAAACGAACAAGAGAAGACAGATCATTGCGCGCCATGACAATGCGAGCTCTCACACATCAGCTTACACCAGCGCCTTTTTGACCGCCCAAAACGTCGAATTGATGGGTCATCCGCCGTACAGCCCTGACTTGGCACCCAATGACTTCTTTTTATTCCCGCACATCAAGGGAAAAATGCGTGGTCAATGATTTTCGTCGACAGAAGATGCTGTTGAAGAGTTCAAAAACCATGTTTTGGAGGTGTCTCAATCGAAGTGGAAAAAGTGCTTTGGCAATTGGTTTGAGCGCATGCAAAAGTGTATAAATCTTGCTGGAGAATACTTTGAAAAACAATAAAACCATTTTTGATCATAACTATTCGCGTTTTCATTATTAGGCCAGAAATATATATATAGCAACCTACGTATTAGCTGTGATTCCATACTTCAAAACAGGCCTGGCCAGCTCATAGCCACTGGGGGCCGAGCGCATTCGTGTTTTTCACACAGACGCGAGCCGAAGTCATGTCTGTGTGAATCGGTGAGCACAGAAAAACTTGATTTTGCAAGTGAGTTGGCTCTCTACTGTGGCAGTCACTAACACATGCTCATATTTCAGTCCTCTCCATTTGGCCAGTCCTGCTTCAAAAAACATGAAATCAAATCGGATCCCGGAACGGAACCGTTGAATGTAGTCAACGTAAACCTTAGAACCAGAAGCGGAACCGGAACTGGAACGGATATTTTGATAAGAGTGAGAACCGGTATTGTTGGAACCGAAAGGAACTGAAACATTGTACCGGTACAGTTTTGTAAGAGTTTATTTTTTTGCTTTTTCTCAGGGTATAAACTTTACAAATTTAAAAGCTATTTCTAAATGATGGTTATTAAAAATCCTTAAACCAGCGCACAGCGCATTTGATATTTCAGCAACTTTTTCTAAATTTTGTTATTTATTCCTAAATATATTTAATTATATCGCCCCTTGGAGGAGCATAGGTCAAAAACAAAGACCTTCCAACGTTTCCTGTTTAAACCCAGGAGCATTAGTTTAGTCCAACTTTTCCGTGTTTCAACCAAGTTTGCCATAAGTGACCTCTCTGCCGGCTCTCTGCCTTTCGGTTTCCATGCAGAGCCATCTTCGCTCTACTGTTATCTTCTCTCCGTAAAGTGTGACCAATTTAGGTCCATTTACGTCTTTTTATCTCCGTTGTGAGTGGCTCATTTCCAGTGTACTCCAGGAGGTTTTCATGCGTGATAGTTTGAGGCCAGAATATGCGTCACATTAAACACAGGCATATACGATGGTTTAAAGTTTCCTACAAATATCGTAAGAAAGAATAACGTAAGCGCTATTTTTTCAACAAAAATTCTTTTAATGCAAATATGATCAGAAATGTCAATTATTTCTAAAAAACAGTCTCATGAAAATTTTTTTGGCGTTTACGTTAAGGCTCGATATTATCAGAGACCATCAATATGATTTAATTTCGGAATTTAAAATTCAGCTCGTAACGTCTCCTTGATTTTCAAATATTTTTCGTTCTAATAAAAACACGGTGTTTGCGATAATAAATTATTCAGCGGCCTAATCTCTGTTCTCTGTTTCACATTCTTCTAATTCTTTCTTTTCTAAACTGCATTTCTCGACTTTTCCAATTAAAAATTTTCTGCTATAACAAGCTGACAATTTAGTACTTTCCCACTGTTCACTATCAGCTTATAAATTAACTCAAAGTTATTCCCATAAATTCCCATTTTGTGTCACCTTAGAGCAAAGCTCATTCACCGATCAACTAAAAGCCACCAAACATCTTTCATCAAATAATCCTGACTAAACACATTATCATAATCGTTTTCACGCCTCGTCGCGTCGTCTGCTCAGCTCTCCGCTCCGTTTCTTCCTGCCATCATCTTCATTCGCATCCACATAATCTCTCAAACATTAACTGTTATAGCCAGGAGAGCCTCCATTCACATTACCCTATCTAATACAAAATCCCAACAGTCATTGCCCATTAACATAACTCCAGCATTGCCCACGTCCACTTCATATACCAAAACTCCATCTCCAGCTCCACTCATCGTTGTCGTCCACTCAAAACGGCACTCAACAAGTTCTAATAGGCGCACCACACAGTCGCTCACTCTCGCCGTAGTAACTGTGAGCCTGCCTACCTTTGCCTAACATAGTTTGGTTTACCTTTACCTGGATTGCATATATGCAGAACCCAGAACCTTAAGCCCACGCACATTCTCTCACACTCTGGATGCGAGGCGCTCTCGCTCTCGCTTGCAGTTGTTGTTGGGTTCTGGAGTGGAGTTTGTGCATATTGCATTTATGCAATACGTGCCTTGTTATTGTTCTGACGCTAACTTGGGGAATGCACTGAAAATAAATTTTAGGAATTGCTGCAATTAAAAGAAAATTTATTATACCAGATACTATGCCTTAAAATGAAAACTTTAGATATTGCATATAAATTTCTGATATAATTCCGGTATTTCCGCTATTCCGGTACAATGCTTTGTGATCTTTCGGTTCTAAAAATACCTGAATACCGATTCTAAAAAATCATAAACTATTGGTTCCGGTTTTGTTACTTAGTTTTGATCCTTTCTTCCCGGTATACGGTTTTTGTTTGAAATGAGAAACTGAAAATCCCTTGCTCTACTCTTCACTTTATCTTTGTATCATGTGGTTTTTAGTGGATTTTCGTTCCATCAACATTTCTTCCAACCTTTCTCTTTCTCAAAATTTTCTTTCAGTGTCCAACTTACACACACTTCATACCCACTCCCACAGCCACCGTCCAGTGTCCACTATTTCACTGTCTACAGTGAAGCTTTTGGCTTGCATATAATTTATATGCATTTGACAGTTTTGACTGATTTATCGATGCAGAAGCATGGCATACATAATGCGTGAAGCTATGGGGCCAACTTTTCCAGGAAAATCGGGGAATAGTCATGCACACTCACATACACACACACTCACACCCACACACACACACTCACATTAATTTTGCATAATATGTGTAGATACTTTTATTGTGAATCAATTTCGCCTGAGCAAAAGCCCAATAATTTATTGTTCTTAGTCGGTTGGTCTGTTGCTCTATATGAAATCGGTTTTTTAAAACCAAGTCAGAGGTGAGCTGTCAGCTCTGACGCGACAAATGACAGCTTGACAAGTGAAACGGGCCGCAGTTAATCATATTCATATGCGATGAGTCATTTTTTGTTGTCGTAAAGAAACCACCAAAAACTGGGCAAGGAAATGAATTTGATTAAATTTTGGCGATTTTGGGACTTGCAGACCGTTTCTTTAGAAGAATTTGCCAAGTACGGATGTGGTACATCTTGTTGTTATGCAAAATTACGTTTAATGTTGAGTCTGTTAAATTTAACATTTCTCCTACAAAGGGGAATATGGAAAATTAGCTTACCAACACTCAAAATAATTAAAAATAATATGGAAAAATTAATAATAATTAATAGTTTATTGCTAGAGACCTTAAGCATTTTGGAAAGACTTAATTGTTTTATCTCAATAACTTTAAATATATTAACTAATTAATAATTTGGAAAAGTTTTTCTGTGCAGCCTATTACACTGTAGATCGTGGTCTACGAGATTTAAAAAGCATTATTCAAAAAATTTAACTGCGCGTAAGCCACTTTGGTGTTCTAAACAAATATCCATATTTACACGAGAACCTACGTTAAGTTGTCGATTCCATAGGCCAAAAATAAAAAAGTCAAATTTAATAATTTGTCTCCTAATATATCATTTATATCTCTTTAAGGGGTTAAACGCAGTTAGCATTTTAAAAAAAATCCAACTTTTTTTTGTCGTTTTCGGAATGAACATATATTTAATAAAGTACATATATTTAAATACTCTCTTTAAAAATTTCAAACAAAAAAATATTTCGAAGATATACCCATATTTGCAAGGACACTTTAGGGCTACAGACCAGGGAATCAAACCGAATCGAATTTCGGTTCCGGTTCTGGTTCGTACCAAAACTAATGTTTCGGTAAAAGGTTCTGATAAGGTTCTAGTTTATTTCGGTATTCGGTTTCGTAGCGGTACCTTGGTTTTTATTTCGGTATACCGGTACGTACCGGTATGTACCGGTATAATTATTCGGTTCCGTAGCGGTACCTCGGTTTTTATTTCGGTATACCGGTACGTACCGGTATGTACCGGTATAATTATTCGGTTCCGTAGCGGTACCTTGGTTTTTATTTCGGTATACCGGTACGTACCGGTATGTACCGGTATAATTTAAAAATCCTTTAAACCGAAGATATAAGAGAACTAGTAGCAACCTACACAACAGAATGTAGTTATAAAGAAGGAAAATTAAATATAATAAATTTTACCCCCACCAAAACAGATGTGCTAAGAATACTTGTGTAACTTTTGATATCTGATGGAATGTTAAATACACTGTATGAAATAACTTTATCGATCACAATTTAACCCTTCTGTTAGGTTAAGCCCATTTGGTCCAATTATTAATTCGTTTCCTTTGTAAATGCATAAATAATGGACAGACAAATAAGATGGAACTGTTATTTTTATTCAAAATTTTAGTATATACTAGATGGTCCCTTAACCTAACATTTAAAAGTTTTTGCTAACGTTTACCCTGCGTTTTACCCTGAGGAAACCCCTGATTAAAGGAAGAAAACTGAAATAACAAAAAAAAACGTAGAACCGAAACTGTACCGGTACAATGTTTCGGTTCTTTTCGGTCATTTCGGTTCCGAAAATAAAGGTTCCAAAATTCCGGTTCCCAAAAAATAAATAATAACGGTTCCGGTTCCGATTCTGAGTTTCAATCGGTTCTTTTAGGTATACGGTTCCGGTTCGGGTTCCGGTTTGACACCCTGCTACAGACAAATTATCTTCATCTACACATGACTTTCTGACTTTAACAAACTTTATTCTCATTAACGAAAAATGATTGGAAAGATATGTAAGTGGTTTTACCCAAAAAAAATTATGCTGGATTTAATCAGTTGATATGGACAATAGCTCCGAAAATTATTCTGCGAAGGAAGAATAGCTCGTCGACAACATCAATTCGACCTATTAGAAGCAGCTGATGCTGCAGAGGGTATCACCTTATGGTCCTGGAATAGCCTACACCATGTAAGTTTAAAACGAGAAGGCAAAGCTAACTAAGATCTAGGTGTTCATACAGGCAGACGGACAAGGCTATATAAACTCGGCTATTGATGCTGATCAAGAATATATATACTTTATGGGATCGAAAATGCTTCCTTCCGCCTGTTACATACATAACATACATGCACGAACTTAGTATACCCTTTTTACTTTACAAGTAATGGGTATACAAATTATTTTGTATATATCCAGCGAAGTTTTAAACTAATCATTTACTTAAATAAATATTTAAAAAATTAAATTTGTACTAAATTTATTAAAAAAATTAATTATATATTTTTCGTTTTTCTTTCCAGGTATGTTGCTTACTTAATAGTCTAATTTGATCTGTAGTTCCTAAGTACAGGGGTAAGTTCAGGTTAAAGAAGTAAGAAAGTCAGTCAAGCCCGACTGTAATATAGTCTGTACCTGTTTGTATGTAACTGATAACTTTAAAGTGTGAGATTTTTTTTAAAAATCTGGGGGTGACAACTTTTTCGACTATATTTCATCTGGTTGAAAAACGATGTATGGGGGCTTGATAAGTAATGATGAGTATAATTACCCTAATACATAACTCGTAAAATTATAAAATTTGTATATAATTTCCTATTAACATAAACGTATCTATATTAGTCACGCGGGAATCACGCGTGATTTCTGACCGCAGGTCATCTCAATTGCATCGCTCCTCTCATACTTGGTCTTTTCCTACTTACACAAATATCTATGGGAAAGAAGGCGGGGGGAAACTGAGAGCGTCGCAGTCCCATTAGACCCTGCCATCAAGCAAGGTCCAATTGGGAAATTACCAGTTAGCTATTGCCTTCTCGCTCTCTCTTTCTCGTAAGTTCTACCAATCGCTGCGGTGTTGTTGTTGTCGTTGGTTTTTATTTTCTTTTACGTATAGCTCTAATATCGTTCATCTGATCGAAAAACGATGTATGGTGGGTCGATTCATAATAAGTAGTAGAATATATATCTTGAATGTTCGAACTATTTATTTTGACTTTTCAGACTTTCTGGTTACTTACACATTTTTACTTCCCTACTTGCAATTACTATTCCTCGTGATTTACCAACTGCATATGTGTTCCTCGCCTTGACACGCCAATTAGCTCGCCACTTCAGCTAGCTCTCTGGGGCTAAAATTAAGCGTAACCAAAAAACATACCCAAGACACATACTCATAATTTTTAAGTGTTTATTGTTAGAAATTCCCTTCAACAGTTTTTCTCAGGCAGTCACTTAATAAGCAACCCAGTATGCCACCTCAGACCTCATCTAATGGAACTCCAAATGGGTCTTTGTTCTCATAACATAACATAACCCTTCGCCCCTCACCCACTCGCTCTCTACTACTAAACTTTGCCGCCCTGTCTATGAATAAGAAATGCAACTTAAAAAGTACAAAAAAAAGAAGAAGAAGGAAAGAAAATACCGTAACGAACGATAAAACTTTTCGCACATGGAACTGATGGCGACAAAAACTTCGCCAAAATGCACAAAATCAAAACACTAATTTATTGCACATTTTGGCAATAACAACAAACCAGAAGCCAAGAAAATAAGTCGAGGTGGAAGCTCAAATGCTCTATTGAGAGTTGAAAAGTCGCTGCTAAGTAGCCAAAAGGAGTTGGAGACAAAGTCTCCATGCAGTCATAAATCACTTTCGCTGGAGACAGAGAACGAGATGGAAACTCTTGGCAGTAAAAGTGGGAATGAATATATATTATTTATATAAAACAAATATATTCCCAATCACGCGGTCATCTCTGAACTGAGGAGTAAAAAAAAGTAGCCCAAGCTGGCGACCAAAATATTATTGCAGTTGTGTAAATGGAGACATCGTCCCCAAATGTGTACTTAAAATTGCTTGTATGCCACATAAACATAACCTCAAAGCTGGCCCAAAAGGAGAGACACTAAGACGGCGGCTACGACTGAGAAAAAAAAAAACGGGAAAAAATTGAAAATCTCAACATTTTCAAGTGCACTTTTGCATATCCTGTGTGTGTGTGTGCGGCGGTCGGCACTTGAAATGCCGACGCAGACCAAAGCACGCAATGTACAATGTACATGTGTGTGTGAGTATGTTTCAGTTGGCGAGAAATTATAATAAAAAATCCTTCCTGCTTTAGCCTTACTGCAAACAAGCGACAGTCGTACTGCGTCCTACCTCCTCTCTCGTCCGTCTTCGTCTGCTGTCTGCTGCCTTCTGCAGGCGGCGCGACGGCAGCGGCATTCCTTATACCTCACACGCTTCACCAACGTTATTTTACTTCTTTTTTTTTTGGCAGAGTTTTTTTTATTTTTCTGTTTCTTATGCTTATTGTGGGACAGTGGTGCCAAGACAACAAATTTTAAATGGGACCAGACTGTATACGTATCACACTTTGCGAACATCATGCTTAAGCTTCTGTTTAGTCAAGTATGTTCCCCAAATTTGAGCTCGATCAAACGTAATTAATTACACAATTCTTGGTCTAACAAGGAATTTCAAAATATTTGTTTCATTGCAATCACAGAGAACACAAACCGAAAGACCAAAAGATATTGAACATTTCCAAACCAACTTTGTGATTTGCCGTTTGGCCTGTGCGTTGATTAGTCAGACAGTCAGTTAGATTAAGGGAATAATACATAAAGATTAATCCCATTTTTATAAGGATTTGTACCTAATTTTATACTTAGTTTTTACAATATACATAAAACTAAATCCGGAGCTTGTGCCAGGTCTGTATGGTTTTATTTCAAAAGCTGGCAAAATAACCTTTAAACATTATTCTTTTCCAGGTTTTTTTTATTGAACCACTTTTTAAACTAGATTATAACCCATATTTTAACCCCATGATAACATTAATAAAATGTTCGGATCATGTGTTTAAACAATGTTTTTCTTCGTACAAACTTAAGGCACTTCATTTTCAATCTTTATGGTAGACCAGGGAGGCAATCCGGTTCAAAAACAAACTGTACCGAACCGCTTATTCGTATAGGACTAAGATGCTTGTTTAATTTAAAGATTGATATAGGAAAAACTACAGTTTTTCTAGCCACATATGTCTTAGTGGACAGCAAGCTATCGGTCCAGCATTTTAACATCAGATTTAGTTCATCTTCTGCAATTGTCGTCTCTTTTCTGTCATAATTCTGCATGCTTTCCTTTTAATTTGCAGATTGAATTGTGAGACTTTTCTAAATTCTGTAGAGATTTATTTTTTATTGCACTATTTAGATATTTAAATATTGGTATGCGTTCTTCTTGATAAAGGAATTGCTAAATTCCTACTTCGGTAACTGAGAACTCTATTAATTCGCGCCATTCTCAAGGTGCTTATGCTATCAATGACATTCTGCTCTCCAAAATAATCTGACTTTATATTATTGTGTGATCAAAAAAAGTAATTTTAATGTTTTTACGACTTTTACATTAATATTAACTATTAAAATTCCATAATTTCTTACAAGAAGTATATTGCTCGAAGTATATTGAGAGTGGTCCAATGTAATGGTAACTATTGCATAAACCGAACCAGTGGATTAAAATTTTCATAAACCACTGAACCGAACCAGATTAATTCCTAAGTATTAGCTTAGAATGTCTTTGGAAGATCTAAGTTTATTTATTTTTTAGTGAGTCTCCAAGTCTTAAAAAAATTCAACTGACTATAATTCATTCTCTCGAGATTTTCGTAAAAACGATTGCCTTTTTAACTATAATTGGACGACATTCTATGAAAAGAGACCAGAATAAGTTCGGTTACTCGACATATAAAAGGAAATCCGTACGAATTAAATCTACTTAGCTTTGAGCAGTTGGTTTTATTTCGCTTAGCTTTTGTCATCTGATCTAGATATCTAGTATATTTGTGTATTAAGAGAGAATAAAAATAAAAAAAAAAAGGAAAAAAAGACCACCTCACCGGGACCGACCAAATCAAAAACAGGCGTCAAGCCTAGCCACTCGAGAATAGGCCTTAGGAAAATTTTTATGGGTTTTACTGCATCTTTAGGGACACATACACCCAGAAAAAAATCAAGAAATCCGTACTTAAACAGGGGAAATTCAAGAACAAACGATCTCAAAAGCTAACTAAGTTCGGAATTTCCAAATCTGAGAACAAAATTCTCATTTCAAGATGTTCATAGTTTTTCGATTAAATTGCGCATTTATAGATTAAAATAAAAAAAAAACAAATTTTTATTTATAATTTTTATTACCAAAATGACATTAAATTAGGAAATATTTAATTAGAAATCAAGTTATTGTTGGAGAACAAAAGGGAAGACATTAAAATATTATTTTATTGTGATTTTAATTAATATTTGGAAATTTTAAAAAAATTAAAAAAAAACTAAACTAAAAAAGTTTGTAATTAATTTAGTTTAAGGACCATAACTTTTAAAAGCGCAATGATATCGAAAATCTGTAAATCAAGTAAATTAGAGAACATTTAAATCTAATTATTCCGTATGAAGCTATCGTTATAACTCATGTCAGTAGATGTCTATATAAGTGAGCGCAGTGTTCAGTGTCCGTTTTGTTGTTCAGCCTTTTGTCTTTTCGTATGTTTTTATACATACGTACATATCTAATGTCTAAATATAAACAGTCTACAATTTAAAATAGTCGATAACTATCGAACTCTAAAACAATATATATTGAATATTGCTACATTAAGAAACTGAAATACTTTTTTTTATTATTTATTTGAATGCTCTTTTAATTAATTAAATATAGCTCAAAAGGTTTTAACAATAATTTAATTTAAATGCCCAGCATTCTATCTAAAAGTAGATCATTTCTGCCTGGAGAAATGAAGTGTATGCAATTCGGTCTCATGGAGTATCTAAGGATTGGAAACACTCCACATTCGATAATTTTAATTACGTTTCCGTTTAGATAAAAATGGGCCTGGGACTGTTTAAATATTATAAAAGAATAAGTTCAAACCGTCTGCTGATACCCATTTGAGCAGATAAGCTCCTTGTCGAAACTCTTTGATTGTTTTCTATAGCAGCGTAGGGTTTCAATGGTAAGGTATTCTTGCGACTGTCCCATGCTCTTCAAAATTGTTTTTAAGCTTCATTATGGTCCATCTTCGGACTTCAGTGCGTGATAGCGGCGGACAAATCTAGTTCTTGATTCAGTGTCCACGTTATACATTTTGGTTAAATCTAAAGATCAATATACAAAATAAAATAAAAATTAAGAAGATTACTTAAATAGAAAAAAAAGTAATTAAATATTTTTGTAGTAGAGGCTTTCATCAGCCCAGTAGTTAAAGCGAATAATTAAAAAAAAAAAATAATTAATGAAAAATTTCCTGATGAATTTTTAATATTTTGTACTATTTAGATTTATATATATTTTTTTAATTTTTCTTTATCCTCATTCCACTGTGCCGTCGCACTACCGAAATTCCCTAACAAGCCTGCAATTGTTGTCCTCATCACTTGCTCTTTCTTTTGCATTTGTGTTGCCTTCTGGTTCGTCCTGGGGTCCTGAGTTATTCCAGTGTAAAATTACACCAAAATGCGGGCCGCACATTCATACATAAACAAACATGAGTCATTTGAGTAGATATATATGTACATATGTGCAGCGGTTCCCACTGCCAACTATTCCCTGTTTCCTCCATTTACATGAACATATATCCCTTTTTTTCGCCAGGCTGTTTCACATCAAAACTAATTTGTTTATTTTACGTTTTCCCCCCATCCTGTCGCTGAAAAATCAAAACTAATTTACATATCCATGTGAAATTCAATATAGGCAGCCACGCCCCGCCCCCTACCTCTGTTCACTCTGCCCCCTCACTCTCTCTCTCTCTCTCTCTCTCTCTCTGTCTTTTCCAATGCAATTACGAATTTAAGTGGCAGCAATAAAAAGGAAAATTAAGTCACATGGGCATATCGAATGCACTTTTAGAGGAACAAATCGTTTTTCCTCTCTCTGCTTATCAATGCATAATTTTACCGAAAAATGCAGCTGCAAAATGCATTTCCATTTTCAATTTTCCAACTCCACTTTGCCCCATAATCTTTGTTTATTTTCTTGGCATTTTGCTGGTCTTTTCAATTGTTTTTATCGTTAAACCCTTTTAGCTTCTTTTCAAATGATGATTAACGATTGTCTTTCGCCTGGGGAGGGGAGCGAAGTGAGGGCGCTTCCAAAATTAGCCTTTTGCTCTGCCTTTTTGTCGCCACACATCTTTCAACATGGGGATTTATCTTTAGGAATTGTCTGGGCCGAAGCCCCCCCCTCCCCTATCTCGTCAACTGTTGTCAATTGTTGATTGATTTCTTTGGGACTCTGACACTTGAAAAGTACATAGAAATTAGCTGGAAACTGAAATGGGTTAAAGATGTTTTGGCTGGTAAATGCATTTTGTGAGGCATAAATCATCTAAAGGGATGAGTTTTTCCATTACAAAATGGAATTTTTCTATTGGAAATGACACAAAAAATTAAAGTTGAAAAACTGTGTTGAGACTTTAAAGGGTAGTGCAGGCCAAACTGAATGCCCTTTATATTGTAAACTTTTTTGATTACCTTAACTTAGACTTTTTTTGATTTCATGTAACTATTTTTTATTTTTAGACTTTGAATGGTAGCACCTGAATTCAGCTTGCCTTGAATTCCTTACCCAAAGTCTTGACATTCCAAGCTTAATGTTACCTTCATTTTATTTCAACTTCTCATACCTTAACTAACGACTAATTTTGGCGGCTTAGAACAAAAGGCAAATACAATTGAGCCCTTCAAACTATACTGTACTTATTGTTAATGCAAAAGCCGCGTGACGAAGCAATAAAAAATTTCCCCTTCTTTAAATTCAATTAGAGGTAAAAAAGAGCCACAAAAAAATACGCATTTGAAATGTTAATGTATTTCTAATAAATTGTCAAAAGAGTTGAAGAAAATGCCCGAAACGAAGTAAAAATGACAAAGAATGAATTAGAATTTTTTTTGAAAAGAATTTTTATTTTCTTTGAAATGCCCTGCAACGCACGATTGACAGCCGCAGAAGACAAAGACGAACCGCATGTAATGCAATTAGGTGCGCCTTTTAAAAAAAATATATACATACAGTTTTGAGCACGAGCTGTCAGACCGCTAGCCCCCCCTTTTTCCGAGTTCTTATCGCTGAAAATTTTATCACTTGAAGTAAGTGAAATGCATTAACCACAAAAACTGTAAAACTCCTCCCCCTATTCATGCTCTATGCTCCAGTATGGTTGGTAAGTATTTGGTGGTGACATTTTTCAAAAAGTACTCATTCCGCAACCTAACGGTTAATGGTTTAATTTCAGTGTCTTATCTCTTGGCTTTCGGTTTGGTCTTGGCTCATTATGAAAATAGTCTGGCTTATTGATTTCTTTTCTAATTAATCGACTGTTATCTTTTCGGTTGATTTATTTTAAAATTTCGTATAAGAATTGCTTTTGTTGATGATTATTGTCAAAATGTATGGGAAAATGAGTATAGTAAATGAGGGTCAAAGTTGAAGAAGATAGCGGCAAACAAATAAAAAGAATTAAAAGGAATTGTGGTCACAAACTCTGGGGATCGGTTATTAAATATAAAAGAAAATAAGTATGGTTGCTCATTAATAAATACTGTTTTTAATTGATATAAGTAATGAGATGTAAGTAACAAATATCAATCGGTTGTGCACTCAAGTTAACAAGACTGCAAACCGGTCCTAAACCGAACACATTAGAACCGGTTCCGTTCAGGTTTATTGCGTCTGTTGAACCGGATCACGTACCGAACCTTTTAATACTCTGTACCGAAGGTAGAGAAGGAAGCAACACCGACCCTATAAAGTATATAACATCAACAGCCGAGACGATCTAGCCATGTCCGTCTGTTTATGATAACAAACAGATCTCTGAGATGGCAAAAGCTAGAGGTTGAAAGTGTTTGAAACATAAACTCTTTATACCTGCAGGCAGAAAATTTTGGCTTACATTTTTGAAGATAAATTCACGGTTGCCACTTTTGGAGCAAACGCTCCATAATGGAGTTTTTTTTTCTTGTTGGAGCACTGGAGCCTTTTTACTGCAAAATGGAGCTTTTTGAGCAAGTTTACCGAGGGTCCCGTAGATGCTGAACTTAAATGCTTCCTCAGGCAGATCAGAAATATTTTAAAAATTTTGTGACGTCACAAGATAAATTTATAATTACTACATTTAAAAATTCCATGAGATTTCCTACTGAAAATAAATTTTTTAATGTTCGGGATTTTCGGGAAAATTCGGGATTCCCGCAGGAATCCCGTCCCGAGGCCCATCTCTAGTTTTGACATATAAGCAGCTTGTAGAAAGAAGACTTTGTGCAAAGTTTCAGCTCTATAGCTTTAATACTGAAGGACTGATTTGGTTAGTCACAGACTAAATGTGTAATAAATTGTGTCCAAAATTCAATATGAACTGCATGCCCAAGAATTGCCATTTTGTTTTTTAAAATAATTTTTAAGAATTTTAAAAATTTCAGTTTTTTATTTAGGCCATTTTAGGCCAACAGAGAACTGTTGCAGAGTTTTGTATGGAACCCCGCCAAAAGTCAGGCTTTCTCAGATGGGTATATCTCAGCCATCTCTCCAAAGATTTTAACACACCATAGCTTGTTTAACGCTCGTTTGATGTTTTACTACGATCAAAGAAGAAAAACCACTTTAGTTCTTTTTTCGAATTTTAGTGACGTTATTATGTCAAAATGTTGTTTAAAAAATTGCAAACAAAAATCGAACTTTTGAGCTATTTCACTCAATATACTATTACCTTAAAATATAAAGTGTCTTTGACTTATTTTTAGGCTTGTTCATTAGTAGTGATTTCTATTATTACATTTTCAAATCGTTGTAGGGATAGGGAAGCTATGGCCAAATATGTTAAACCACTGACAAAAAATGGCCTAAATAAAAAACGAATAATATGAAAAATCTTAAAAAATGCATTTTGCTATGTTTAATTTTCAAGAATAATAAATAAATTTATTTAGAACATAAATTCCCTGTACTTTTGTGACATAAGGTAGTTCGGGATTTATTTTATAAGCATTGGAGCCCTTTTTGGAGCGTTATTTTCTTGAATGAAGCCTTCTTAAATTTTTTTAGAGCATTTTAATTTTTTCAAGTGGCAGCCGTGGATATATTGTTCAATCCTTTTAGACATATTTTGTTATCATCATAACTTATCAACCACACTCAGTTTCCTGATCAGATGAACGATTGTCGATGGATGGACAGCACTTACACAGTTTATGTGACCCCACACTCAAAAGACATCAATTATATTCAAACTTTAAGTGGTACAGATTTTTTTATAGGGCTTGACAGACTTTCTTACGAATTCATCAGTGACCCACAAACCTGAACCCAAAATGGAACTACGGTTCACAAAATGACCTTATTTCATCGTCTTTTAAAACTTAAACATATTCTTCAACTATAATGAATCGGTGCAAACTATATTAAAATTTCAACATATTTTAATTTACGAAATGTAGCATAAAGATGGGTTCGAACCTCCGGAAAGTACACTCAGAAAAAAACTGAAGAATTCCGTACTTACGTACAAACGATTTCAAAAGCTGACAAAGTTCGGAATTTCCAAATCTGAGAACAAAATTGTAATTTTCAATTCGTTGCTTTTTGATTATAAAGTCCTTTTAATTTGATATTAAATGCATTCTACGACATTATTATTATTATTCTTTTTTTGGTAAGCATTGTTTATTAGATTTGCTGCGCATACAAAATTGTATGCTTCAAAGCTTTATTATTTTTTTCAATGTAAGACAAATTTATGCGTGATTTAAGAAAAAAAAGAGTAAAAATATCTTTAAATTTTTAGAACAAATCTCTCCAAATTTAATCTCGGACATTCTTATATTTGGCTTGCAAAATAACACGAAAATTTGGGTATGAATACGACTTTATACAGATGGGTACCGTGTTTGCTCACGGTCGATCAAAAACAATAAGAAGTCCTAGATTTTGGGCGCTATTTGAAGCTCTATATTCAATTAGGTCGTCTTACGCAATCGAAAACTGGAATGATATCTACAGAGAATAATTGCAGTTATTGGAGCATTTAATAACAAAAATAGTTAAAACAGCCTCATATTTTTCAGGGATGCAAACCGCTCGAGAATTATAACTGGTTGGGTTTTGTGGTTCACAGAGTTGAAATCGGCTTAGAAAATGGTATTAGGAATTATCCCAACCGCGGTTTCATTTCGGTTCAGTGGTTCAAGCGTATTATGACATCAGGCCGGCTTGCATCGCTGATATTTATACACTTGAAAAGTGTATATTAATTTTGCCCAGAAGTTTGTAACGCATAGAAATATTCATTTCCGACCCCATAAACTATATATATTCTTGTTCAGGACGACGAGCTGAGTTAAATTCCGTCTGTCCGTCTGTCTTTCTACGCAAACTAGTCTCTCAGTTTTAAAGATATCGCTGAAATTTTGCACAGAGTCTTCTTTTTTCTGCACGCAACTAATATGTCGGAACCGGCCGGATCGGATGACTATATCTTATAGCTTCCATAGGAATGATCGTTCGGAAAATAAGTCTTAGTGAGAAAAACTTTTTTATTTTCTATTGTAGCGTCACCAATCTTGGTATATATTAGTTTTAGATGATTTTACATATTTGTGGAAAAATTTATTAAATTCGGATGAATATAGCATATAGCTGCCATATAAACGGTCGGTCAAAAAACTAGTTCTAGTGGGAAAAACTTTTTTATTTTCCATCGTAGCGTCACCAATCTTGGTATATATTAGTTTTATATGCGTTAACACAATTCTGGAAGATTTTATTAAAATCGGAGGACTATAGCATATAGCTGCCATAGGACCAATCGGTCGAAAAATGTGTTTTACTAAGAAAAATTTTTTTGTATGCTATCAAATTTTTATTATCAATGATTTAAAAATTTAAAATATATGATATCTATATCCTCTATATATTTTACCGGTTGAATCAGCTGGAGTAAAGTTTTTCAAGTGTATTTAAACTTTGGCACAGTCGAAGTTAGCTTTGCCTGCCGGTCAAAATTTTAAGTACAAATTTTGAATTTTATATTGGAAGATTAATGAAAATGTAATATTAAGTTAATTTAATCAGGTTGAACTCCAGAATATTATTTTGAGTACCCAAAATTTCGCTGTATCTGGCAGTTATAATATTATCAAGTTATATACTTATCAAACCATAGCTGATGTATTTTGAAGCAAGTCAATTTAACTGTTATGTTGTAACCAACTGCGATTCATTCGAAAACTGAAGTCCAAGTCATTGACCATTCATAAATTTGTAGGAATTTGGTTTAAAGAAATATTTTCAGAAGCTTGAGTAATAAAATCGTCTCATTTCTTTCATTCCAAAATAATGTTAACTCTATGCTGAGTATATGCAAAAAAAAAAAAAACACTATTTTGGTTAACGCCTTCTCACTTATATGGCTTAAAAGCCAATTTTGTAAATTTTATTGAATAAGATTGACAGCCAAAAGCCACTCCTTTCTTTTGCTTAAGTGCCCCTACGTAATGAATCATGTTGAAACAGATTTATAGACTCGCTCACCTGCTGTAGCAAAAGCTTTCTATAAAACTGCACACAAGTGTTTTGTTGCCATAAAAAAAATATAAATAAATAAATGTTATTACATTGTAAATTGGTCACTATATAAAAATTAATTTTTTAATGCACTTTTTAAATCCTTTTAAAAATATACCCAGAAAATGCACATCGAAGGAGGTAAAAAGTGCTTTGCTATGAGGAAGGGGGATGTATAATAAATTTAATTTAATTTACAGGACCCGGGTTTACTTTGTTCGCACAACAATAAACAAATAAATAAACAAACACACACACAAAAAAAAAAAGAGAATTTAAACTACTCACAAAAGGAAAACAAAATTTATTGCATTATGTTTGCATTTTAACAAGTTTATTTCATATTCGGTGTGGGTTATGGAAAGATAAATGCCTTGATATTGTGGTTTTTAAAATAATTCCATTTAATTACTTAATCACTTTTATATTTATTAGCAAACTCATTAAGCCTAATTGGCCAACCAATTCAATTTGAACCACAGCCAAGTCTCAATTTCAAATCGAATTAGCATAAATTGAAAGGAAAATGCAATTTTCAAATCAAATTGCCCCCCAAAAATTTCCCCTCAGGAAAGAGAAACACAATTTATAAATTAGCCAAACAAAAAAGAAAAAGACAAAAATATCGACAGGAAATCATAAATATTTCACGAACAGAACAAAAAAAAAGTGAAAGGATTTCCCAACAAATTTTCATGCTCCAATAGAAAGTAAGGCCTTTTTTTCCTATAGGTCTAAGGCTAAGCCTGCATAATCAAGTGGTTTTCGATAAATAGAGAAGAAGAACAAAAACAACAACAGCAACAACAATCACAAAAAGGAAAAAAGAATTTTCCAGCTAAACCCTGAGCCCAGTTAATCGAATATGTTTGTTAAAAAAGTTTTGAGGCGTAAAAAGGCAAGAAAAAAAAGGACCGCCCAGGCCATTCGCTATTCGTTTGCCTTGGTGAAAATTTCATTTGTATTGCTTGGAAAAACAAAGCTCGAAACTTGAGGCAAAACTTTTTGCCTATTTCTAGTAGTTAGTGATGGGACAACGGACAGAGACAGAAATTGAGCACATGCCGAAGAATAGCTTAGTTTTTGATCAAGCAAATATAATTAGAAATATATATATATATTTATTTTTTTTAGAAAATATATTTAGAATAAAAATTAAAATATATATAACCTACTTTTTCATTTACATTTTATTTGAATTTTACAGTGGAAAATAATCCAAATGTTAAAATTTATATTAATTAACTAGCATAATCGCCACCATCAGTATAGCCTCCAAAATGATATCAAAATTCTTCCGCAGAGCTTGCAAATTGAATTAACTTCAAAACTCCCCATTTTTCACATGTTAGGTTAGTTCTAAAAATTAAAAAATTGTTTTTCATCTACAATATTGGGTCCATACCATACTTACAAACCAAATTTTAAATAGATTCCGAATTTTGCAGTGAATTTCCCGAAATAAAAAACATGTGTTTCCATTTATTCTGATCCTAGAGCATAAAAAACGAATTTTATTCAGATCGGCTCACAAATAGCTAGCGGAAATTCCACTTCCGAGAAATCACATGTCTAATTATTTTCTATAATGTGTTCACAAACTGAGTTTGAAGTCAATCGGATGAAAATAGTTTATTTCATATAGAATTTTCCGGGCATTTCCCGACCTTTCGTGCCTATTTTCCAACATGGGAAAATCGCATGTCTTATTATTTTGCACTCTATAATTACAAACAGAGTTTGAAGTAAATCGGATGAAAATATAGATTTTTCAATAAAGAATTTTCCAGGCATTTTCTTTGTGTTTGAATTTTCCACTATCTAAAAATCATAAGATTAATTTTTTGGCATACTATCCTCAAAAGCCGAGTTTGAAGATAATTGGATGAAAAGTTGTTTTTGCATATTGAATTTTCCGGTCATTTTCCCGGCTTTTCGGGCGGATTTTCCAACATCTGAAAATCTCATGCCCAACTATTTTTCTTTCTATCCTCACAAACCGAGTTTAAAGTCAATGCGATAAAAATTGTTTTTTCCTTTGGAATTTTTCGTCATTTTCCATGTAGGTGGAGTTTCCACCATGCCTAATTATTTTGCATACTATTCTTATTCTACAATTTGGAGAAAAAATGCTCTTTTCTATATAGAATTTCCCGGGAATTTCCCGACTTTTCTAATTATTCTGCTTACCATCCTCACAAACTGAGTTTGAAGTCAATCGGATGAAAAATAGTATTTTCCATGAAGAATTTTCCGGTCATTTTCCTTGTGGGCGGTTTTTCCGAAATCTGGGAAACATGTGTCCAATTATTTCGCTTGCTTTACTTACAAACCAAATTTCAAGTAAATCGGATGAAAAACCAGTAGCTTTTCCGGGAGTTTTCCACCCCTTAGGGATGGAATTTTCCAAAACCCCGCCTTAGTGCCCATTTTCAACTCATATGGAAACTTCTGTGAAAATTTTAGCTTTCTATCTCTTTAGGCTCTACGTAGATTGCCAATCAGTCAGTCAATCAGTGAGGACAAACTCTTTTACATATAGAGAGAAGAGATGTAGTTTTTATAAGCTGATCAAGTGGGTATGGTGAAGGCTTCCATTATTTTTTTGATGACACCAAACTATTGATTGGTCTTTGTGTATTTGTCATGTTTTTTTTATTTTATAAAAGGGCATAGCCGGTCTTACTAGGCGTAGCGGCCCCCGATCTTATTCAAATTTCAAGTATGGGTTTTAAAGAAACAACTATAGTATTAATCGTTTTTTAAATCAGTACCATCCGATTTTTAATAACGATTTTTATCAAAACCAACACAAGCGTTTTCGGGACTATCATTCGATCAAATTTTTGGTTACACTTCCCGTTTTCTTTTTATCCGCACTTCTTACACCTTTGCTTGTTGGGTTCCACTTTTGTATTTTCTGGTTTCTCGTCTGCAATTTTACACTGAAAATATTGACTTTGTTTCCGTGTGTTCCGGGTTGTGGGCGTATTTCGGTTTTTTTTTTTTTAATTTTTTTTCTTTTTTTTGCTTCCTTTTTTTCTTCTCATTTTTTTTACCCATTTATACTCTATGACCTCACGTTTTTCATTTCGCTTAATATTTTTTTTTACCCCTCACACCTCCAAAAATTCTGAAAAATATTGTATCTTTTTTATCGTACCTGTCTAAATATTGGTGTCAAAAATTTCGAATTGTAGTCCGTTATTTTAAAATTCGAAAAATATCTAAGGTTAACACTTTGCCATAAAAATTTTATTTTCGATGATAGTTGTCCCGAAAAACCTTTGTTGGTTTTGATAAAAATCGTTATTAAAATTCATGGTACTAAGTTTAAAAAATCGTTATTACTATCATTATTTACTTTAAAAACGCCTAGGACCGGCTATGCCCTTTATCCGACCTTCGAGTTAGATTTTCCTCAAATTAAAAATGTTTTCTTGTTAAATTTATTAGTCCCATATTTTTCTGTCCTTGGATTTTCCAATTTTTTAAGAATTATTGTACCATTTATTTGGCTTACAAAGTAATTTTTTACATAGTACGAAATATGTATTATTTTATTTTGATTCACGCTGTCATCTCTAACCTCACCTGTCCGGCCACCTGCCCACCCAACTACCCACATACACATAGTACAAACATTCAAGTATATGTGTGTTGACCCACATTCTAGTGCAGGAATCACTCTAGGCTGGAATCATTCTGTTGGCTTGTTTTAATTTCCTTTGCCGGCGCTAGCCCATTCACTTTAATGCTCTTTTACTCTAAATTGCATCCTTTTGGCAAGGACTGGCCAAAACCGTTTCTAGTACTTTACCTTTGCTGTTGTCGTTGTTGTTGTTGTTGCTGCTGTTTCCTTGTCCCATATACAATTGCTGCCACATTTTCGTGGATCTTTTGGGGCCGTCCTTCAGACATTTTAATGATTTTCCGAGTGAAATTTTTTTTTTCTCTGGCTTAAATTGCTTTTGTGCGCTCTCATTTCTTTTTCTTGTTGTTGCGAATAGTTAAGAAAAAAGTTATGTAAAAGGATTTGAGAAAGATTCATTTAGCACTTGCCCCAAAAGATTTATCAATTAAATATCAAAGAGGGTTTTTCCAACACTAATTTAACCCTCACGTGGCACGTGCCTTAAAAAAAAAGAAAATCAACCACTTGACAATACCAAATATAATTAAATAAACAATGAATTATAAAAAAGGGGGCTCCAAATGAAAATGGGAAAAAATGCAAATTGTATAAAAAGGAGTTTAAACCCAAGAAAATGAGAGTGTAAAGCCATAGAAATTTTTTTTATTGAACAATAGAAAAGCTCACGTAATGAATAAGAGATTAAGGAAAAGAGAGGTAAGCAAAGAGGGAAGGGGAAACAAAAAAAAAAGAGTTGAAAGAAATTTTAGAAAAAATTTAATTGATGAAATTAAAATTAAAAGAGGGTGGCTGGACGTTAAGGTATTAATGGAATTTACGGGTTAATAAGAAGAAGATTGCTCGTAACCCAAGAAAATTTTGAGGTATTGGACCACACTGGGATAAACAAAAATTGAATATTAATGAACTAAGGGTTATAGAATGGTCAAAATTCAAACAAGATTCACATTTATTTCTTTTACTTTAATAAATTCAAGAATAGACAAATTAATAATTGTGTAGATTGCGTTTGGGGACACTCAAAAATTGGGGCAAATATAACCCAAACTAGAATATAGTCACTAAGCACTTCAAACAAAATTAATTCGAAAATATAACTACAAAATTCTTATTTAAATTTTAATAGCGAAATACTTTATTTCAGAACGTTTTGGATATGGAAGGTACATTATAGGAAGAATATTTTACACTATCTTTAGATTTTTAAGTCCTTACCTTTAAAATGTTATAACAAGTTTACAGCATGAAAAATTGACATCCTTAGCACTTCTTTTTCCATTCAATTGAAAAATTCCATTCGATTGTCTTAAAAAATTAAACGCAGAAAGAACTTTTGATTAGAACGTTTTATGTCATGAGCTTTTGTTGTTGCTTGAAACTTTGTTAAACTTTCCAGTTGCCCTTCCAATTTATCTTTCTAAAAAAAAACGAGAAGGCAAAGCTAACTTCGACTGTGCCGAAGTTTTAATACACTTGAAAAACTTTACTCCAACTGATTTAACTGAAAAAATATATATAGGATATAGATATCAGATATTTAAAATTTTTAAATCATTGATAATAAAAATTTGATACCATAAAACAAAACATTTCTTAGTAAATCACATTTTTCGACCGATCGGTCCTATGGCAGCTATATGCTATAGACATCCGATTTTGATAAAATCTTCCAGAATTATGTTGACGCATATAAAACTAACATGTACCAAGATTAGTGCCGCTACAATGGAAAACAAAAAAGTTTTTTCAACTAGAACTTGTTCTTAGACCGATCGTTCGTATGGCAGCTATATGATATAGTCATCCGATCCGGCCGCTTCCGACATATTAGTTGCGTGCAATAAAAAGAATACTCTGTACAAAATTTCAGCTCGATAGCCTTAAAACTGAGAGACTAGTTCGCGTAGAAACAGACAGACGGACAGACAGACGGACAGACGGACGGACGGACAAGCGGAATTGAACTCAGCTCGTCGTCCTGATCAAGAATATATATAGTTAATGGGGTCGGAAATGAATATTTATATGCGTTACAAACTTCTGGGCAAAATTAATAAGCACTTTTCAAGTGTATAAAGAACGTTAGTTTTTGATGGTAGCGTTTATAAATTTTTCGATCCTTGAGATTGAAACCGGGCCTGGCTACATGCGAATCCGGGCCTAATCACTATAGCCCGGAATAGTCCCGAAATCCTTAATTATAAATTAAGTAAAACGATGAAACAAGAAATCTGAACACTCTATACTTTGAAAATAACACATATTCTAGATAAAATGTGACTCCCACCGGCGAGCATATTTATACTCTGTACCGAAGGTGCACAGAGTATATTGGGTTTGTGCAAATGTATGTAACAGCCAGAAGGAAGCATCTCCGACCCCATAAAGTATATTCTTGATCAGCATCAACAGCCGAGTCGATATAGCCATGTCCGTCTGTCTGTCCGTCTGTCCGTCTGTCTGTCCGTCTGTCTGTCCGTCTGTCCGTATGAACGAAGAGATCTTAGAAATGGTAAGAGCTAGAGGTTTGAAGTGTATGGAACATATAATTCTTATACCTGCAGGCAGATCATGTTTATTTTTAATTTTTGCCACGCCCCCTGCCTTCCCCGCAAATTAAAAAAACGAAATTTCTCCCACAATTTTCAAGATAGATAGTTCGAACATTCTAGTCATATTTTCTTCTACTTATTATGAATCGACCCGCCAAACATCGTTTTTCGATCAGATGAACGATATAAGAGCTATACGTAAAAGAATATAAAAACCAACGACAACAACAATTCCACAGCGATTGGTAGAACTTACGAGAAAGAGAGAGCGAGAGGGCAATAGCTAACTGGTAATTTCCTAATTGGACCTTGCTTGCGCCGCGCTCAGTTATCAGTTACATACAATCAGGTACAGAGTATATTACAGTCGGGCTTGACCGACTTTCTTACTTGTTTTTGTTTTTCTTCACTTAGAGCAAGTTGATCCAACCCAAAAATATAATAATTATATAAAAGTCGTTATATTTATTATTTAATATTATTTCCGGGCTAGCCAATAAAAAGTGTTTAAGGCACGACCTCTTGGACAAAATGGGTTAAAGAAATTGATTTGATTTCTATTTAAAATAGATAAATCTTGCGCTGATCCAAGTTTCGAACAAGTTTCTAGTTTTTATATGCCAAAAATGTGACCAACCTAGCTTTGCTTCTTCTATATCAATAAACTAGTTTCGATTTCATTATATATTTTATACCTTTCCTCAACTGTTTAGCATTTATTTCCTCATCAGTGGCATCAATTTCCCTATTTGCTTAGTTTTCTTCAATCAGTTTTACTTTTTTTTTTACAATATTCTTGGCCATTTCTCATTTTGGCCATTCTCACTCTCTCGTTGACTCTCAATGTTCTATGCCCAAAGTGCAAAATGTTGTAAGTTAAATGGAAACAATAATGGGCTTGGGCTTGGTCTGGGCTTCCTTTATCCTTTCGCCAAGCTCTTGAGCTGAACCCATTCGACATTCGTCCTTATTTCAGGGGGGCCTTCCTTGGAGTAGTTCTTTCTCTTTGTTTGTTTTTGTGTTTTTTTTTTTTTGTTTTTCGTGGAGATTTCGATTATTGCCTTGCACTTTTCACTCTTCATTTTGCTGTGTTGTTCTGTCAATGTGTCCATTGTTTGGTGCTTAGTTTCTCACTTTTTCCTTCTTTGACTTTTGCAATTCATTTGCTTTCGGTTGCAATTGTTTAATTTGACAGATGAATTGTTGCCATCAATTTGTGAATGGATTTACAGGTAAATTGAAATTAAATTGGTCTGGGAGTTGTCATTAGATGAAGAAGTAATGCTGCACCTTTTTCTTCCCTTAATTAAGCATTTTCAACTTTATTTTTGTTTAAATACTATTGTCTCGCAGATCCCTTTCCCTATCTGGTTGCACTGTCACAACTTTACCGCCGCCATGAACATCATAATCATTCTGAAAGTCTGTGCCTGCAATGCGTCGCCCTTGGGGCGATAGGTTCCTGTTCGCATCACCCACATCATAAAAATATACAAAAATGCTTGAAAAAAAAAGAAAAATTATAAAAAAGTTGCGCCGCTTTCATGACAATGATGACGGCGTCTGTTTCCGCTTTTGACGACGAAGCCGTCGCCATTTTTAGGTGCTTCTGCTGGCCGCCTGCAGCAACTATGTCTCGTGCCTACTACTACTACTACACTCTCTTCTTGTGGATACCATGTTACAATTTGCAATTGCAAGAACAACTTTTGTTACCAAACAGACTGACAAACGTCGCCCAGTCACCGTCGCCTTCGCCGTTGCCATCGCCATTGCCGTCGCACGTTGTGCAAACTTTTCCACTTCATTGCATGATTGCAATTTTTACGCAAAACAATTTTATTTGTTTTGTTTTGTATTGGAGTTGAAGTTGATGATTGTTGCAGAGCTACACAAAAAAAAAAAAAAACAAACTAAATAATAAACTGGGAATGCATTAATATTTGAATAAAGGGTGGAGAAACTTTAAGATTGTGGGACAAGTGAAAAGGTGAAAGCTTTTGTTGGAGTTTTGAGATTTCATTCACAAGTGAGTTAAATGTTTACAGTTGGGTGCTAATTCAATATTTATTACCTTGCAGTGGAAAATGTACTTCGAATAGATTATTTGGAATTGCATACCCTTTTGATTAATCCCTTGCCTGACTTCATGTAAAGTTTGTAACACAAGATAGGTCTTAAAAGGTATGCGTACCTACCGAAAAGCTAAAAAAATCTAACTCAAAAACGTATCCATACAAAAGTTTTTCAAATTCATTTTTGAGTTTAGCATTCCAAAATACATCATTAAAAAATAATGGCTTCAATGGGTATTTTTCGCTGTAAACTAGTGTAATTGATTTGTCTATGTACTTTTTACGAAAACCGTGAATTTAGGATTAATTTCATCTAATTTTCTAGATAGCTGTTATGTTATGTTATGTTATGTAATAGATAAAATAACAATTTACTTTGTTATTTGTAATTTTATGTGACAGATTGCACTATGTACAAAATGTGAAATCGGGGCATAAAGTATCATACCTAATTAAACCTTTTTTAACATCATGAAAGCCAGGGTCAGAAATATCGACTAAATTTATAAGCATTTTTAGTCCACTGGGATCTTCGAGAACTTTTTGAAATAAGCTAAAAATATTGTGGTCCCAATACCTTAAGAATTTTTCCATTAGGAAAAAAAATAAAACGACCGAAATCTAGCACATTCGTTGAACCGTGGACTAGGGCGTCATATTATGAACGCATGTCTTAAGCGCGCTGTTTGATCTTCATAAACGTTTTGGTGATGTTTTAATTAGAGGTAGAGAATTATCGATAGCACTATCGGCACTATCGATAGTTGGGCGCTATGGAGTCACCATTGATAGTAGCTCTGCACTATCGATAATTTGAGATAGTTTTATTTTTGCAAGCTTTACACATCACTAAGTCCGCATTTACACGATGAAGTTTCCCTCATGAAGTTCTTCATGCAGTTTTTGTTTGTGAGGAAGAGGTGAAGAGGGGCAGCCTCAGCTTGCAAAGCTTCATGACCTACCGTGGCGTGAAGCTTTTCGATAATTCTCCTTTGCTTTGTTCCGATTGAACTGATGCAGGGTTGATTTGTGGGTTATTTGCTTATCGATAACAAATGTTCTCAGGAGAATTGAAATTGAACTTCATGAAGCAAACTTCTTCATGTAAATGCGCATGAAGTTTTGAAGATGCTTCAAAACGAAATCGAAGAGAGCTTCATGAAGCAAACTTCATCGTGTAAACACGGACGAAATAGGTAGCTTTAAAAAATAAGAAAAAGTAATTTGCGCCTAAAAACGTTATTTAATAAATCTCAACTCATCAGATTTGATCTTAGTATTCATTTAATTATAATCTAGTTCATTTCAATGACCTAGTTCTTTAGTTCATTTCTGGATGAACTTTTCACTTTCGAGCTACAGTTCATTTTAGAATTTTAGTTCATTTTTTGAGCTAAAGTTCATTTTTTTAAACCAGTGAATAGTTAAATAAATTAACTATAGTTCAAACACGGAGGCCTAGTTCATTAGTTCATTTTAATCAGTAGTTCATTCAAACTAGTTCAAGAATATCGGCACAACTCTAGTATTTACATATATCTAATTGGAACCCACAACCCAATATTAATGCCAAAGTTGAACCCAAAAGAGACGGAAACCATTTTTAAAGTTTCTTTTCGATGGATTTCTAAAAACTATCGTTAATTATCGATTTTGCCGACTATCGATAGTTCTCCACCTCTAGTTTTAATAACATTTTGTGTTTAATTTGGGAACGCGTTGGGGTCATTTTTCAAGAATGTCGTTTATAAACCCCTTCGTGCTCATTTAAGAAACATTTTGGTTTCATTTTAGTAATTTTTAAGCATTTAGGAAAATTTATTGCTTTTTTTGACATAAAAGAAAATTTTAAATGTCTAAAATATCAAACAAGCAAGTTTAAGCAAGATCGAAGGCATAAAAGTTTTGCTTTCTTTTATAACTTACTTATACAATGGGAGGCTTGCCGACTGTTTCAAGAACCTTCCAAAAGAGCTAAAGTCACTAATCTTTACCCAACGATTTCAAGCCAACAAATGTCTTCACATGTTAGCATAGCTATAACTGCTTGGAAATTTCTAGAAAACATAAGTGCAAAAACCGATACTCATGAACGGAGTTCTCTTTTCGTTACCCATTGTTCATGTTTATCGAACATACTAAGTATTAGCTGTCCATTAATCCAGTATGATGTTCATAGTCGTAACTAGGGATGTCGGATATTTGAAAAATATCTATATCAATATTTTTTCGATGTTGAAAAAGTATTATTTCGATATTTTGTTCGATGTTGAAAAAGTATTATTTCGATATTGATATTTTGTTGACAAAAAGTCGATATAATGGAAGTTTTCGATATTTCTAAATTTATTATATTTTTTCGCTATTTTTATGTGCTTATCGGTTATTCGGATTTTGTTGCCGGAGACCACTCTTTTATAGTCGATGACAAGCGCTCCTATGGCACCAAGCTTCCTAGTGAAAAAGCAAATGCCAATGCCAAGTCGGGAATCGCTGGCAATTTGTCTTTTTCTTCCATCCAGAATTTAAAAAAATCGCCGAATATATCACAAAACGAGAAGGCAAAGCTAACTTCGACAGTGCCGAAGTTTTAATACACTTGAAAAAACTTTACTCCAACTGATTTAACCGGTAAAATATATATAGAATATAGATATCAGATATTTAAAATTTTTAAATCATTGATAATAAAAATTTGATACCATAAAAAAAACTTTTCTTACTAAAACACATTTTTCGACCGATCGGTCCTATGGCAGCTATATGCTATAGTCATCCGATTTTGATAAATTTTTTTAATATTATGTGAAAGCATATAAAACTAATATATACCAAGATTGGGGACGCTACGATGGAAAACAAAAAAGTTTTTCTAACTAGAACTAGTTCTTAGACCGATCGTTCCTATGGCAGCTATATGATATAGTCATCCGATCCGGCCGGTTCCGACATATTAGTTGCGTGCAGTAAAAAGAAGACTCTGTGCAAAATTTCAGCTCGATAGCTTTAAAACTGAGAGACTAGTTCGCGTAGAAACAGACGGACAGACAGACGGACGGACGGACAAGCGGAAATGAACTCAGCTCGTCGTCCTGATCAAGAATATATATAGTTTATGGGGTCGGAAATGAATATTTCTATGCGTTACAAACTTCTGGGCAAAATTAATATACACTTTTCAAGTGTATAAAAATATTCTATATACAATATATCGCGTTAGAAAAATATCTGATATTAATATATCGTTTTTTTAATATCGATGTTCGATAAATCGATACTATTTCCGGCAATCCTAGTCGTTACCATTCAGAAATATTAAGACCCGCTGATATCCTAAGTAAACTTTAAAGGAACTTCGATGCTAATCGAGTTATTAATGAAGATAGCGACGATGACTTATGAATAACTTGATAAAAATATATTTCAAATAAATATTCTTTTATTGAATAAATTTTAACCAGTTTCCACATCTTAAAAAACTCTGAAGAAATTAGACAAAATTTTTCTCAGAATGAGAATTTTATTAGATTGAATTAGATAAGTCTGAAATCATAGGTGTTAAAAATTTCAAGAAATTTTGTTAGTTGCGGAACATAATTTTAGGGGAGTGTTGAGTTTTGAGCTATGACCATTTAGGCCTCACTCCAGATGGCAGAAAAATGTATTTCGATATAAATAAGACAGAAATCACTCAATTAGCATTTTTAAACCCAAAATAAAATATAAAATAATGCTTTTAAATCTCTATATATTTACCGATCCGGTAAAATATTTGTGAACCATTGAACCATATTCTTGAGTCCTTCGTAGTTAAACATTAAAAAAGTTCTTTAGATGGCATTTTAATGAAAATTTTATCTTGACAGCGCTCTTCGAAGGATGGGTGCGTCGATTACTCACAATAGAGCAAAAAAAAGTTTCGTGCAGACTATTCAATCGATTATTTGGCAAAGTTTAAGTGCAATAAATCAAAATTTTTTTCGTCGATTCATAACTAAGAATGAAAAGGAGTCATAAAATGAGTCACAACAATGAACTGAAAGAGTAAAAAAAATGCTTTCAACAAGCAGAAAATAGTTTTTTGGGATAATTTTCATTGATACAACTAGGCATTTGATATATTGGAACAAAATGAATGTTATTTTATTGTGTATTTCCATATTCAACTGAATTTAGGCTTAGTTATATTCAATCTCATTTCTTTTGATCCTAAATCACCCCGACTTAGCTCTCAAGTTCTTTCCTTATTTTCTTATCTAAGTCAGCATATAAGGTCAACCAATTACCATTTGGGTGGAAATGGTTGAACTTTTTGCCCACCTATGGCTTCGCTGGTCCAGGGCATTAGCCATTTTAATTAAATCCAAACTCACTCGAAAGTCTTCTTCATCTTCTTTCTGCTGCTGCAATGCAAAAACTTTTGCCCAACGCTAAAAAGTAGGCTCTGCAATTGCAAACCAACAAAACCATAAGACATAAAAGTAAGAAATCCCTTTCATGCCCCCCCTCTTCATCCCTCTCTCTCTCTCATAACAAAGCCAACCACAAGGCATTTACGGCCAACTGCAGTGGAAAAACTGGAGGGAAAAAGAAAATAGTTTTGGTCCAAAACTATTTACCAGAACCCGCCATTTTCATATGCAGGAAGCAGCATCGCATCGTCGTCGCAAGTTGTGCCATAATTTTATGCCACAGCAGCAGCAAACTTGTGCGGTTTTGTCCACCAGCCACGCCTGCTTCTCCCCCTTTTCTAGCCACGCCTAATAATAAGAAATTAGAACTTACGACAGCCACTAAGACTGTCCACAGCAGCAGCAGCAGCAGCAGCAACAGCAACAACAAAAGCAATGCCAACTGGATGGGGTGGAACTATAATCGTCTTGTACTTTGCCAGCCTGGAGAACTTTAAGCTAACCACAAAATGTCCTACCCAAGTGGGGATAGTTCTTGGGGTGGTTAAAGGTGAGGATGGGTAAGTTCACTGTGTCTTAGCACCTGGTTAAAATCCAGGGACTCAGAACTCACGACGATGACAATGAGCGAAACGAAACGGATTTTGTTGTCTGTTTCTGGTTTACTTGTTTGCAACCGGAGAGATTGGTTCCATATATTTACAGCTGATTTTTGTTTCGAATTGCGTTTTCCAATGAAACTCCAAGAGAAGAAAAGCAGACAAAAGAAAGTGCAAGCAAACAGACCAAACAATAAGCGAAAAAATGTGGACAAATGGTAGCTAAAGAAATCATGATCAAATCAAACTTGAAGTAGACAAGAAAATATGTGAAGAATTGCAAAAAATATAATAACATATAACAGGACAAAAAGGAAGAAAAAGAAGAGTAAAAGTAAGGGAATTAAAACAAAATTAAGAAAAGGTAAAACAAAATATTGACAAAAATACAAAAACTTTAAAGAAAATAAAAAAAAATTGTAAATCCCTAAATTTATAGTACACTCTAAATAGATATACATGGGCACATTCGTGATCAGAATCGGATAAATTTGTTCGTTTTCAATGTTTGTTTGAACTTGCCAGTTTTAAGAACTATCTGCTATTAACACAATTTTGTCGAGATTGATCGAATTCGGCTGAAAATATTGTATAGCTCCATATAGCCAACTTCTATTGCGGGATCCTTTTTTGATATTATCCAAATACCGTAATGATGACTCCTACCTTCGGCACTATTTTTACTCATATATAAATTGAGTACACTAAATTGAATATGGATAGAAATTTGCATATATAGTAAGTAAATCAAGAAAATAAAATATACAGAAAATAACCACGAAAGTACATAAAAGTAAAAGACATATTTTCAGTTTTTAGGACAATTCTTTTTACAGTTTTTTTATATTATTAAATCTTATACTTTTTATTTATATAATGTTAAAAACATTATTTGTTTATAAACATTTAATTTCTTTTATCTTGGTGGACATTTCGGCGGAAATGCCCATATAAAAAAAAATTGTAATTAAACATAATGCAATCAAAATTATAATTTTTTGGGTAATAAAAAATGTAATTGCCTAACAACTACGATTTTATTGTAATTAAAAACTTCATTACCATTACGTTTATTTCAATAATTAAAACATAAAAATTTAATTTTTCGCAATTAAAATTAATGGAATTTAAATTATCATTATTATTGTGAATGGGACAAATACAACGAAATTAAATATTTATGTACAATGTTTATATTTGATCAACAACGCTTGATCGATTAGAGGTCTAAGTCTAAATATCTGTCACATTAACTTACAAATAACAAAATAAATTGTAAGTATATCCAACACATAGCAGTTAAATAGAAAATATTTAATACCCTAACTACTTGGATTTGTTATTTTTATTAATATTGTTAATTTATTAATATCAATTTATATACAATTTTATTTATGTAAATCTTGTTATAACTATATGATACTGGTTTTAGTTTCAATATGAGACAACGCTTATCAAATTGACATTGAGACGAATATTTTAGGGTGTTGTTATACGTAAATTCATTTTATACCAGAGAGAAGAGTAATAGGGGTATTTATACTTAGTTTGTAACAGACAGAAGGAAGCAAAACTCCGACCCCATATAGTATATATATTCTTGATCAGAATCAATAGCCGAGTTGATATAGCCTTGTCCGTCTGTCCGTCCGTTTAGGTGTATGAACACCTAGATTTGAGAGACTAGCACAGCTAGAGCTACCATTTCTTGTATTGACTTAAAACTTGTATTGCTTGCACGCAGATTAAGTTTGTTTCCAATTTTTCCACGCCCCCTCTCCATATCTCTCACAATTTTTAAGATACATTGTTTTAGATATATATATATTCAAATCATCATTACTTATCGATCCACCATACACCATTTTGCGATCAGATAAACGATAGACGAACAAATAATAATAATTACTCTGGGCATTTTGTGATTTAACAATAGATTTTTAAATTAGTGAGTAATGGATATATCGAAGCCGAGCAGAGACGACTATAACTTACGCTCTTGATTATGTTACAAATTTTTTTCCCCACACTTTTTGAAAATTATTAACATTTTTGTACAATTTTTGATGTAAGGAAACAATCAATAATAATACACAACAATAATTTTTAATTACTAAAATATTACATTTTTAGATACAGTTATTGAAAAATTGTAATAGTAATGATATTTTTAGTACCCAAAAATTCGATACTGTAATGGCAATGCAATTTTAAAATTCCCAAAAATGTTGTTAATGAAATGGTAATTGTAATTTTTGTGTGATTATTAAATAATTATTATTTCATGAATAGTTGACCTTTGACTATAGAGTCGTAATTATTAAAATATGCATATAATAATATATAATTTTCAAAATATAATTCAATTTTACTTTGAAGATATGTATACCTTGACACATAGACTTCAGCAAGAACAGGAAAATGACTTTTGCAGCAGTCTTATCGGGCTAGATGACCAGCAGAATGCATGCACCCCATCTGCGTAATTAAGATTAAGAGTAGAAAGGCATTCCCCTTCTTTTACAATGGATAAATGACTGCCTCACATTTTTAGAAAACGTATCCAATACCATTAGAAACCAATATAAATATGAGTTTGTCAAATCCGCCCGTAGAAGGAAACCTAGATCTTAATATCGACTAGAGATGGCGTGGAACGATCAGTTCAGAGGTCCAATAGCTTAGCCAGCTTTCTATAAAGGGAAAAATTTTGCTTGAATAATTTTAAACATTTTAAGATGTCGTATACGTAATATTAAATTCGTCCTCACACTTTGTCACATTTGCTTGTGATCCAAGTGTTTTAAGTATTACCTATGTAACTTTAGTGGTGTTTAGCGCTTGGAGATTTCTTTAAATCCGGGAAAAACATTTTGATTAGCAAGCCTCAGCAACGAAATAGTTGTTGCTTGAAGTGATGTTTCCAATGTTTCGCAAAAGGGAAGTTGTTTTCGAAAACAATAAAAATTTCCATTTTTTCCAACCATTTTTTCAGAAACATAAAAATATTTTCAATGCAAAAAGAATCGAGGAAGAGGATTATTCAACGAATCTAAAATAGTCTCTGTTTGTTCCATAGCGTGACTGGGTTGTCTAATGTTGTAGATCCCTTTTTTTGCCACCAAATCCAAGTTAGTTTCAGCTAAAACTTTTAATTTTAACAAATCTTTTTCAATATATATGGTGTTGTTACCTTTCAAAAGAGTTTTTAAATATCGCTCACTTAATTCATCAACGGCATAACTCCAAAAACTGGATTTTGAGTAAACCATCGTGACATAAAAATAATATATTAGAAATAAATTTAAATTTTATGTATTTAAAGGATTTAAAGCTTATCTCGGATGCCATAAGAAAAATAACTCTGCTTCAAAAATGGAATTAACGGCTTTCTTTTTAATTTTAAGTCAATTTTTTCATGCATTTGATTGCACTTAAGTTTATTGTAAAACAACATTTAACTAAAAAATTTGGGTTTATAATTTAGTTTTAATAAGATTCTATTGTTCCGTGCGTAGCTGCAAAACAGCGTTTGTTACCCCAACTTCTACGTAATCGAATGTAACAGTCTGAATATTATGCGCCCTTGCGCAGATATCGAATTTAAATGCTTCCTCAGTCAGGTCAGAAATTTTTTGAAATCTTTGAGACGTCAGAACTTGAATACAGAATTGATAAATTTGAAAATTTCCATGTGATATCCTACTAAAAATAAATTATTTTAGGTTCGTGATTTGGAGTTTTCGGAATTCGGGACTCCCGCGCCCATCTCTTATAACGACTGAAATTTTTCCCTTCTGCTTTTTCAAAAGGGAACCTCACATCCAAATTATTCACTATAATTCAACTTTAAAAACTCGGAAAATTAGTGAACAATTGTTTTGGTCAGTTTATACATATATACATTCATAATTAGTTAAAAAAAATCTCTGGTAAAATGGCAAGTTATAAAAATTTGATAATTAAAAACTTTAATTCATAATGTTAAGCCTAGGTGTGTTTTTTTATCTATAGCTTTCAGCTTAGCTGAGAATTAATATTGTATTGAAGTCTATGATTTTAAGGAACATGAAATTAGTATTGTTAAATTTTCAAAACTCGAAAAGGTAAAACGAGAAGACAAAACTAACATCGTCTGTGCCGAAATTTTAATACACTTGCAAAAAGTGCTCCAAACCATGTCCGTTCAGTCATATGAAAGTTATAAGATATAGTCATCTGATTTTGATCAAAGTTTACAGATCTGTTTAAAAGTATACAAAATTTAAACCATTCAAGTTTTTCCTTCAAGACACAGTTTTCAACCGATCGGTCCTATGCCAGCTATAAGATATATACAAATAATATCTAAAGATCAATATTGAAACCATTCGTTTTGGGATTTAAATGAAATTCATTAAGAATTGAGCATTGGAAAAATTTCTATAATGTATTTAAAATTATTTTTTTAAGCTAAATTAAAATGTCACAATTTTAAGGCAATTAAAAATAATTTTCTTCACAAAAAAATTAAGATGAGCATTTCTCTATATTTACCGATTCGTAGAAATTCATCACTAATTTACGGTCTTAAAACGGGGAGCGGGACGGATTCCCTCGGGAATCCTGAAATTTCCCGGAAATCCCGAATCCCGAAACTTAAATGATTTATATTCAGTACACAGAAAAAAAAAGATCCATTTGGAACGGATATGGACATATCCTTTTGGATGAAATGCATATCCTTTTCAAATTTACACATCTTTGTATTTTCAGCTCCATTGAATGAATAACTAAGATATTTAACATTATTTAAACTCAAATGGATGAAACAAGAAGGTATTACTTCACTGGCCGAGTTTTAATACCTGAAAAAGTTTACCCAACTATTTAACCGGAAATATAGGATATTATCAAATATAAAATTGTAACTTATAAAAATTGTACCAAAAACTTTTCTTAGTAAAACACATTGCCGATCGGTCCAATGGCAGCTATATGCTATAGTCATCCGATTTTGATAAATTTTTCCAGAATTGTGTGGAAGCATATAAACTAATATACACCATGATTGGTACGCTACGATGGAAATCAAAAAGTTTTTCTCACAAAACTCACCGATCGCCGACACAAGAATAGTCCGCCCCGTCCACATATTATGCGGCATAAAAAGAAGACCGCATTTCGCCGATAGCTTTAAAACTGAGGGCTAGTTTCCAGACAGCGCCCATCTCAAATTCAAACCAAACCCTTATGTTTAATTTGCATAATTTTAAAGGTTTGCAGCTTCTGTTACCCACTTAAATTTCCAGTAGAGCATCCAGACTTCCCCTTAAGCCAGCCGCAGAACTTTCCCTCCGCTTCTTCACTCCATGTTACTTTTGCCTGCCTGTTGGTTTTCTCGCCTCCACTTCACTCACTTGCCAGAGCTCCGTTTTCTTTGCCAGGTCTATTCCCGCAGCGACATCTCGTCCGTTGCTCCTCCTCAGATGCTGTGAAGTGAGCACAGCGCATTATTTAGGATTTACCTTTATGTTGTTGTCAACGTAGTTGTTGCTGTTGTTGTTGTTGGCTTCTTTTGCCCAACGACTGCACTCGCAGCTGGCTGAGGTTCCCTCTCTCCCACTGTAGTGGGTCGTTTATAAAGGTGGAGTCCCCACAACGTCCTTGTTGTTGTTGTCATGCTCATGATGCTGGGTGATGAGAAAATGCGAGGCTCGTGTGACATTTTCATTATCGTTGTGGGATATGCGCTTTTCTGTGGCCAGCCTTCGACCTCAGTTCAGCGCCTCCGTTCCCCCTGCCAGCGCCTTGGCTTATACTCTCGGCTGTAGCTAGTGACAGCGCCAGGAGCAGATAAGGTTACAAAATTATTAGTTGGGATTTACAATGCTCCAGTTTTAGTGGCCAACTATGCTGTAAGAGAGAGAGAGAGAGTGTGCGTGTGTGTGTGTGGGCGGGTATGGATGTCAATGGGTGGCTGTGTGTGATATATCAGGCAATCAGGGTAAATTTTGCCAAGAAATAAATAACTAAGTAGGGCCTATTATGAACCTAACTTCACTCGGGAAAATCACCAAGTATTTTGGACTGGAATTAAGTACTAACGGTGTTAATAGAACAGTTAGTACGAAAATACTTAATATAAGTACTTAATAAATAATTTTAAATACGATTACGGGATTGAAAATACCGAAATACATGATTCTAGTCGTTAGGGCAGCAACGAAAATGCCTTAGGGCTACGTAAGGTCATTAATTTGTCATGTTTATTACCATTTGGGAGGGAGGTGGTCTGCTATTTTGCTTGGGTTTCGCTTGAACGTTCAAAAAAGTGTAAGAAAAAATTTCCATTCCGTTCATACTAGAACTCTCACAAGATTTTTTTCCGAGTGTTGTCTAAAATACAAAAATTTGGCCTGTTTACTTGTGAAAACTTCTTCATCACATCTCAATCTGTTGACCACGATAAAAATAAAAAACCAGCTACCATAACAAAACATTTAGACATACACATGTCTTCAGATATTGTATGTACATGCGGGTGTAATAGATACATTTCGGACATGTCCAATGTCTTTTGGTTGGCTTGCTCAACACACCAAAACTTGCATCCATATACCGTTATTACAGCCCGTTTGTCAGTCTTTTTGGCCAATTAATGCTTGACTCACGCACCACAGACTGAACGGCATTTGGAAATCTGAGCTACGTTTGGCAAGCCAACGTTGAATGCCACACACACAGGCGACAAATATGGCCAAAATGTTGAGAGCCAAACTCAAAACTTCTCTGCAGCTTGGGGTCAGGCAATAAAAACCGCATCGAACACAATAATAGCTCATTACGCGAAACGTTGATGAGACCGGATCCGGGGCCGGGCCATATCGCAAATCGCTGGTTGTTCCCCTCGCTCCTCTTCTCCAGCAACTAACCAAAGAAGTACTTATTAAACAGCGGCCTAATGCGCGCATGCGCAGCGGGGGCAACTCCAGCAGTGGCGGAGTAAAGATCGAGGAGAGATATCCACGACGACGACGACGTTGGCGATGGTTGGCATTTTGCCAACTGCTTGGCCTGCTTGTCGACCAACTTGGCAAATAATATTTATTTATTTGGATTTTTTTTCTCAACTGCAATTAAACTGGACAACCAAATAGAGATATCCAAGTGAGACCAGAAAGCAATGCTGAAATGCTGATTTGTAAAAACAATTATTTCTAACCAGGGATTAATCCTGAAACGGGAGTAATTGGTTTCGGTAGCTACCGAAATGAGAATTTCAGTTAAAGGTTCTATTTCGGTTTTCGGTTCCAATACAGGACAATACCTAAATTTGTAAGAAACCGCTCCAAGTATAATTTTCTTATATTCAAAAATTTAAATTATTTCAAGATATTAAAAAAATTAACAGATGTAATATAATTAAAAAATTGTGTTCTAAGAATATGAAAAAAAAACTTTCGCTTAACTTATACATGGGTTGCTATTTAAGTTTCTGGCCTAGGTCACTTCTAGCCATTTTAGGACCGAAAATTGGCCTTTTCCCAAAAAAGTTTGGACTTTTATCGATAAAAGCTCCATACAACTCTTTCAGTGTGACCACGTTTGATATCGATTAACGATTAATCAAAAACTTACCTCGGCAGAAAAATGGAATTAACTCGTGAACATTTTCGTGCAATCATTTTTCACAACTTTCGACGTGGATTATCACGACAAGAGTGCAACGATGAACTTAAATCTTTGTATGGCGATGAAGCACCATCCTATAGCACTGTGAAAAATTGATTTAATGAATTCAATCGCGGGCGACGCTCAATCGAAGACGAAGGTCGAGAAGGTCGTCCAAAAACAGTCGTTGTGCCAGAAAACATTGATGCCGTGTGTGAACTGATAATGCAAGATCTTCATGTGACATACCGTGAGATAGAGGCATCCTTGGGCATTTCTTCCACCAGCATACATTCGATATTGCATGAACACCTGGGCGTAAAAAAGGTTTGTTCTCGTTGGATCCCGCACAATTTGACAATCGCTCAAAAAAAGGCTCGTGTGGATTGGTGCAAAAAAATTTTTAAAAAATAAAATCGCGGTGTTTCAAAAGACGTTTATAAGATCGTCACAGGTGATTAATCATGGATCTATGCTTATGAGCCCGAAACAAAACAGCAATCGACCGTGTGGGTCCTCGAAGACGAGCCAAATCCAACGAAAGTCGTTCGTGGAAGAAGCACTTCGAAGCAAATGGTCGCCTGTTTCTTCGGTAAAACTGGTCATGTGGCGACTGTTCCGCTTGAGCAACGTAAGACGGTCAATTCTGAGTGGTACACCACAATTTGTTTGCCTGAAGTCTTCGGAGAAATTCGAAAAACGAACAAGAGAAGACAGATCATTGTGCACCATGACAATGCGAGCTCTCACACATCAGCTCACACCAGCGCCTTTTTGACCGCCCAAAACGTTGAATTGATGGGTCATCCGCCGTACAGCCCTGACTTGGCACCCAATGACTTCTTTTTATTCCCGCACATCAAGGGAAAAATGCGTGGTCAACGATTTTCGTCGCCAGAAGATGCTGTTGAAGAGTTCAAAAACCATGTTTTGGAGGTGTCTCAATCGGAGTGGAAAAAGTGCTTCGACAATTGGTTTGAGCGCATGCAAAAGTGTATAAATCTTGCTGGAGAATACTTTGAAAAACAATCAAACCATTTTTGATCATAAATATTCGCGATTTCATTATTAGGCCAGAAATATATATAGCAACCTACGTAATAAGAGTTTGTTGCTGGCATTGAGCAGCCAATTCAAATTTTGTTACCTTGCTCGCCCAGCAAACCTCTGCAACCTTGCTCGCCCAGCAAACCTGAGCAATGTATGGCTTAAAGGCGAATCCCCTGTCAAGAATGTCTCCGATATACTTATGGGGGCTGTTATGGAACAGGAAGTCTTTATGGAGAAACACCTCAGTATAAGTATGTCACCTGAGCTTGTGTGTGACATTGTCATACTTTTATAAGTAGATGGAGATGTTCTAAAATCGCTTCAGATATTCCTGCAGGCCAAATAGATGCACTTGTCCCTTACCATGATGGCCGTGTCATCGGCGGAGGTGGCCATTAAAAGTTCCCGTGGGAACTTCAAGATATGGGTTCATGCCTTGAGTTACTCCTGCTCGAATTCCATTTTTCCTGGATGCATTCCAAGAAGGTATTGTCGATAAGAATGGACTTCTCCATGAGGCAAAGTTGAGGATGGAGCTTTCCCTTGAGGTTGTTTAACAGTTCCATACTCTGTCAAATGACTATTGGATGTCCAAGTTACAACATACTCTATGGCATGGAATCCTTTCAGGATAAAGTTGAGTACTCAGTGCAGCTGCCTGGGGGAGCCATACCTTAGTATCCTTCTTAATAGTAATTTTTACAGGACTTTGACCCACAATGACCCACTTCTACAGCAGCATTAAACAGCCGAAATAATAGGTGTCTGCGGAGGGGTACAAAATCAATTTTAATTTAAACCAGATGTTGAATCTTTTGATGTCATTTTAATCTTTTAAAGATTGATTGATCATCGGTTTTCATAAAAAAATATAAATCCGACGTTATAATTTCGTCCAGTCCAATTGAAATCGAAATTATGTCGCTTTTATCTGGCGGGATTACAAGAAATGTAATGACTGCTGCTCGACTCGAGCCTCGCTTATATATTATTTTTTGCAAAATAATTACAATTGTGTAGCCTAGTGCTGCGATCACGCGACCAAAACGAAAAACTTCACACTCGAGTTGACCCTTGCGTGGTCCATTCGCCTGATCTCTCAAGGCTTGGCTGTGGCTTGTGGCTTTTTGGGGGTTTTATGTGACTTGGGTCGTTTTAAGCACCTTCTAATGCTGCTAATTTCCAAACAGAGATTTAAGCCGTGCGATTGGCACTCTGTGGGCAGCAGCTGTGGCTGCTGCGTGTGTGTTGGCGTTTCCTACGACTTCGATTGCAAATTTTGTTTTGGTTCTCTTTTTTTTTTTGTTGTTTAGTTGGGTAATTGGTATATCAATTGTTGTCTGGAGCAATGTCCATTTGAGAAATTCACCTTTTCTGTTGTTGCAAATGCAATTTGCATTGCAAATAAATTGTCATACAAAACGCCCTCGTATAGCAGCATGGGCTATTGCATTGATTTTTTATGGAAATGTTTGATCTAGATTACGGTATTTCCTGACTGACCACCCATAATAATAAGTAACCATAAACGATGCTCCATTCAAATTGAATGATTATAAATGACGCCTGGAGAACAAAAGAATTGAGTGTGTGTATGTGTGTGTGAATCCCATTAAACGAACACAAAAAAACCCACAGAAAACCCACTGAACTTATAGCCTAATCATTAGCTCTGAACAGAAAACAAAGCACTAAACAGTTAATAATAAAATAACAAAATATAATTCTTAAATGGAACTTATCATAAGTGAAATGCATCATAAAAATCGAATGCACTTTGGTCTATATGGAAATTTTACGAGCACTAAAATAAGCAGAACAAACTGCTGTTAAACAAGGCCTACAAATGTAGTAAAGAAATAACAAGGAATGAGGAATGAAGAAGGTGCGACCAGAAAATACCCTATACCGTATACTAAAAATGCTTAACATAATGTATGTTAATTAACTGTCTGTATTGATTTTTTTAGAACCGTCCCCCCTTGTCAGAACATACACGTTTTAGCCTTTATAAAAAAACGTTTTAGCCTTTACACAGCCAGAAGCTGTGAAGTAGTAGCTACACAGTGGGAAAACCCGCAAAAAATTGAACTCAAGATGAGCAAAAAATGCGTCAAAAATAGTGTTAAACTATTGAGAAATGGCAATTCAAGCTCATTATTTTTGAAGTTGAGTTTGTTTCATTTTCAAGCAAAAAATCTGTTGTTGTTAAATTGAATTGTGCTTATTATAATCTTTTTTAAGTAAATTTTTAAAGAAAAATGAATTCTTGTTTTGAGATCTGGGCCACTAAACAGGTATTTCCTTTTGTGTAGCCTGAACAAATCTTCTCAAACTTTGCAGTTCGTCGTTGATAAAAACATTGAGTAATTATATCAGGTGTCGAAGGAGTATAAGCGCATATCCAGCGCATAACACATATATACATAATTTGTGTACTGCCCTTCGCTCTCGCTTCTGCTCTCGCGCTCTTAGCAAAAGCTTCCAGTTGACAACGGATAGCGAGCGCCTTTAGAAATTGATCAAAATCGGATCAATATTTTAAATTCATCTTCCGGTTTGGTTAACAAATGGTTCCAGAAGAAGCGCTATTTATTGATCCTTAAAGTTACATTTTTTTTAAGATTACTCAGAAAAAACTAAGAGCTTTGTGCTTGAATCAAGTACTAACGGTCTCAATAGTTCGGTAGGTACGACAATACTTGACTTAAGTACAAAGATCCTTTATCCAGTACGAATTTTTAAATCTCGAAATACTTAATACTTAATTCTAAACCGTCCCGAAATATATAAAGTACATTCACGAAATTGTTCATGCATTTTGGTCGTAATAGTCTTAAGTCAATACCAAGTTAATCGGTATTATAAGACAGGAATTTGCGTAGTTAAAAAAGGAATAACATATTTTACGATAAAGCCAAATAATCTCTAAACTAATTCCTCAAAACATTCTTGAAACCAAATAAGAGTATACAAAATTAGTACAAAATTTTCTGTGATTTGTTTGTAGGCTGTTTTCAAAGTGTTCCTGGTTTAAGCCCATTTAATTCTTTCGCTGTTTCCAATTTGTGCTTAAACCGAGTTCTCTGTATCCAATGAATTATGGGCCATGAATAAACCAAAGACCAAATAGGTCAAAAATATAATCCATGAATAAAGTGATAGAACCAATTGGGAATTTTAAGAACATATTCGAGTTGAAATAGTTCGCATTTCCATTGCATAATTGTTTTGGATTGGCATTACAATTTAATTTCGTATGCAATCAAAGAAGTCTTGTACTTGAATTAAAAATGCATTTTCTCGAATTTTTCGGCTTACTCTAAGCACAAAATATTCTTGAATCTATCAAGAATGGACAATCATTCTTAATTTCAATAAAAATAACAGTCGAGTTTTGACATAAGAATATTTTGTACTAAATTTAAGTACATTCATGAACCAAACATACTTAATATTTTAGGTACAAAACGGTATAAATTCCATCTCGATCATTCTAGAACTCTGGCAGTCATTTTTTTCTGAGTGGTTGCTCAGATGATAACTTAAATATGATACGTTAATTGAAAAGAGTTTATACACCATGAGAAATGCCACGGTTGGCCAGACGATAGCTTGGAAAACAGTGTTAGAAAGCAGTGTTGGAAAACAGTGTTGGAAAAAGTTTTGTAGAATAGTGTTGAAAAATGGTGTTGGAAAACAATGTATATACAATATTTAAAACGATGTTGAAAACAGTGTTGGAAAACAATGATGAAAATAGAAATGGAAAACTGTGTTGGAAAACAATGATGAAGTAGAAACAGAAAACAGTATTGGAAATCAATGTTGAAAAACAGAGTTGAAAAACAATGATTAAGACAGTGTTGGAAAATAGTGTTGGACAAAAGTGTTGGAGAATATTGTTGGGCAATAGTGTTTGAAACCAGTGCAGAAAAACAGTAAACACCTAGAAAATTTGTCCATCAAATACTTAACCCCATCTTGTGTAATCTCCCAGATTTGTTGATATGGGTCACGGCTAGACTTCTCGTTCCCAATACCTTCATATACCCCGCCTGTTTATTAATGATTACGAGGTATGAAGCAACTCATAAGCAAAATGGAATGTAGCACAATCAGCAAAATACAGAAAGAAATGCAAAGGTTATCTCACAAACTGGCGACAACTTTTAAGAGGAGCACAACCAAGCCCCAAGTCTGTGTTGTTGTTGTTGTTTCCCAACAACGCGACTATCACAAGGCGAAGCTCTTAAGCGGGTTGCACCCCGCGGCTGCCCCGTCCGCCGTCTTGAAGGTTATCAATTTTGATGGCAGGTCAGTCCCCGAGTCAGTCTCTCCATCTGAGTTGTTTCGTTTGTTCAATTGGAAATATGACTAAGCTGGCAGCATTTTGCTTGACCCCAGAACAGTAAAAACAATTGCCTGCCTCATGCATTCATTTTTGCATTTGGTTGTTGTTGTTGTTTTTTGCGTGTTTACTCATTTTCATTTCATGCTGAATTCAATGCACGTTCCTACAAATTTGAATATGAACTTTTTGTAGTTGCAGCTGCTGTGTGGAGTCCAATGACTCAGTTTTCCGAGGCGTTGAAAGATTTAATCGTAGCCAGTTTTGAGAGTGGGAGAGAGAGAGAGACGCCGTGCCCTTTTTTTGTGTAAAAGAGGGATCCAGTCCAGTTTGGTTTTTCTTATGGCATTCCAGGCATATCGATCTTGGGTCTGTTTTGGGGCCTCTCCCTGTTGTTTATTGTTGTTCTTATCTGTTTAATTTTAATAAGGCATTTACATAACTTAATTTGTAAGAAGGGAAACTAGTTCAATGTTTATGCCACTTACCTTAAAATATTTCCATTCATTTTTCCAGTTTTATTTATAAACAATTCGATTGACGTAAATATTCTGATCAAAGTTTTGTTTATCTGAAGGAATTGCAAAAAGAAAAAAAGTAGAACTTTTGTATCTTTTGTTTACGGGGGATTTTAATTCTGAGAAAATTGTACTGATTCAGCACTTAAATTGGAAATTGAACTTTGCTATTTGTGGGAAATCTGGGGTAAATATTTAAGAGAAATTTTATTTAGGGATCTGACTAAAGTTTTTGGGTCATGTTCGGTCATTGAAAGATCCTGTTTCCGGTACTCGCCCATTTCCAGCAGTGTTTAATTTATAACAGCTCTCGAATTCCATTTGAAACTTTAAAAATCTTTAATTTGTTTTTTCGATCCCTTAAAGTCATATTTTTTGCAAGTGCCTTATAAATATGAAACGCACCTTATATCAAATACTCCCCACCCAGCCAGCAACAACGATTTTCTGGGATGACCTCATCAACACAGCATATACCCCTCCACTTCTGGCTTAACTCAAATAAAAATGTCAAATATGAAAAACTAAATAATGAAAAGTGTTTCTCAGCATCTCGCTAAGGAAAATGAAAATATTATGGCAGGTAACACAATAAGAAAGAAAAAAACACACGAAGAAGCTGCAACTCAAACACACATAGACCAAAGCGCCAGGTATGAGATGAAGTTAAAGCTCTTTGGGCTGCTGGTGAAGTGATGCCCTCTCCAAGGAGCGGAGTTCTGCCCCCACAATAGCCAAAGCCAAAGCTGGCAAATGTCAACACAAACAATAGAACAAAAGGCGGAATAGACTTTTGGCACACTGGTTCAAGGGTTTTTGCAAATTGGGATAATAATATAGTTGTAGAGAAAAAAGCTCGCAACGCATAAATATTTACCCTTTCTTTAGGTCATGCAATTCAGTCCGGAACTGAACCCTTTAGAACCGGTTCGGTCCGGATTCTTGTGATGCCAGAATCGAAATGGGAACTGAAACCTGTTGGAAATAATCACAAGAACCCGAACCGAACCTTTTTTCTTATTTATGGGGTTCGGTTCTTAAAGTATAATTGCAAGCACAGAATTTATTAAAAAAATATTTCATAATAATAAAGTGACTTTAATCGGCTCATAACTTTGAAAAACAAATGTGCCTACCCTAACAAGCGAGCTATTTTGGAAGTCTCTCTACTTCCTCTTATTTGATAATTATAACAAACATGTCTGGTAGGAAATTAACACAACGTCAAGTAAGGAAATAAAAATTTCTACTGCAGAGTTTCAATGACACGGTCAATACAGAGGAAAGTTGCACGTCAATTATACTTTTAAACTTTTTTAACCTAGTCACAATTAAAAAACTTTTATAATGTTTCCTCTCTCAATATACCAGTCAAGGCCGTGCTGTGGCGTTGTCATTCCTGGAAAAATTATTTTGTTCAGCAATTCTCATCTACATGTACGGCCACACTATAATTTATAGATGAGACATACAGGCGTATCTGTGATTAAGTTATTGTTACTGTCACTAGCATTCATCAAACCATACAGTGACTGCATATTTAAAGTAACAGTGTGATAACAGTGCCATCAAACTCATCTCCTCTTTATAGACCAAAGTGACCGTATTTTTTTGCAAATTTCATGGACACAAAAATCACATCAGTTTCAGGAATCCCAATACATTGGAAGAGTCATGGATTTCGCAGTGATTGCAAGTTAGCAGTATTGCTTAACTCTACAATACAATATCCCTCAGTAAATATGGGACTCAATCTAGACAAATACATATCATTTATGTGCTTGACTTCCGAAAATTAAAGCAGATTAGTAAGCATTTCGTCTTTGAATTTTATTAAATTATACGGAATTAACAACTCCCAAACAGTGAGGCCAACTATTGATGCCGGAAAATGGCTCAAAATGCATAGAAATAACAAAATGTAACCCAAAATTCCTTAAAACAAAGGCACGTAATATTCTAAAAATAACTGAAAATGCTGGTTCCGGCAAAACTAAATAGCTTCCGGTTTTCGACCTTACGAAATAAACAGATCGGGCCGAAAATAGCGAAATTGGCAGCGCTGCTGTATAAAAGTATATATATAAAATCGCAAAAAAAAACGAGAAGGCAAAGCTAACTTCGACTGTGGCGAAGTTTTAATACACTTGAAAAACTTTATTCCAACTGATTTAACCGATGAAATATATATAGGATATAGATATCAGATACTTAACATTTTTAAATCATTGATAATAAAAATTTGATACCAGAAAAAACACTTTTCTTAGTAAAACACATTTTTCGACCGATCGGTCCTATGGCAGCTATATGCTATAGTCATCCGATTTTGACAAATTTTTTCGAATTTATGTGAAAGCATATAAAACTAATACATATACCAAGATTGGGGACGCTACGATAGAAAACAAAAAAGTTTTTCTGACTAGAAGTAGTCTTTTGACCGACCGTTTCTATGGGAGCTATATAATATAGTCATCCGATTTTGGTAAATTTTTCATGTATTATGTGAAAGCAAATAAAACTAACATATACCAAAATTAGTGACGCTACGATGGGAAACAAAAAAGTTTTTCCCACTAGAACTAGTTTTTGGACCGACCGTTTCTATGGCAGCTATATGCTATAGTCATCCGATTTTGATAAATTATTCCAGAATTATGTGAAAGCATATAAAACTAATATATACCAAGACTGGTGACGCTACAATGGAAAACAAAAAAGTTTTTTTAACTAGAACTAGTTCTTAGACCGATCGTTCCTATGGCAGCTATATGATATATTCATCCGATCCGGCCGGTTCCGACATATTAGTTGCGTGCAGTAAAAAGAAGACTCTGTGCAAAATTTCGATAGCTTTAAAACTAAGGGACTACCCTGTAGTATTTTCAGTCGCCGCCCGCCTGGAGAATGGCAGCCGGGTTCTGACTGCGACCGGCGCCCACCTTACCAGCTGCCATACCTGATTTTATAGGGATGTCCTCAACCGTAAGGTACGCCAGGCGGTCGCCGGAAATAACTAACCGTATGGCAGGCGGATTGGGCTAGAATATGGCAGGCGGAATAGACTGTTCATCGGGCAGTCGGTTGTATCAAACAAAAAGACCAAACCAAAAAAAAAACAAAATTCTTTGTTTTTGTTATTCAATATTTTTTTTTTTTTTTAATATTGATAAACCTGCCCCCACTGGGATTTGAATTAGGGACTATTCGTGCTACAGTCAAATGCTTTAGCTCAACGCCACTGCCACTATGAACATAGATTGATCCAAATGTGCTATTTAATTTTGAAATAAAAATTTAACAAAGTTCCTAGTAAGAACTTACAATTTAGATACTTCTAAAAATATACAAATTGTAGTTATTGTTCATCAACCTTTAAACTGGAAACAGAAAGAATATCCAAATTTTAGAAAAACTAAAGCAACGGTCAGACGTGACGACGCGTCGGCTGAATGGAGTCTACTGAGTTGGTTATCCGTATGTGAACGTCCGACTGCAAACAATGTTCCAGTCTTCCAGTCGGCTCTTGCAATCAGAACAAGGAATACGGTAGCTGTGGCATGATAACTGTATTTTTTTGCCAACAAATCACTAAACAAGCAACGATGTATGAGCATGTTTATTTTTGTGATGCAAAAAACATTGTGATGCCACAAAAGCGTACTTTTCCTTCGTCTTGCATTACGCAAATGGCGCATAACTTCAAGGTAAAATTCCTTTTGGAAGGAACACACAATGCATCTCGCTATTCTAATCGAAGAAAACAGTGAGACGTGTTTTTTCATCGTCGGATTTTAGCCCGCATCTAATGTGATGATTGAGCGTTGGTCTTGACGTCATAAGAGTTGACTTTTAAAAAATTCGCAGAAATTTCGGTATTTCTCTTTCTTGCACAAACAATTCAAGCTTCTGTGTTAAAGAGATAGGCCATTTCATATGCAATCTTCTGATATTGTCATGCGAATCAGACAGGCTTAGGGTTATCCTTAACAGACTGCCGGATGGTTAACACAAATACCCAAGCTAATGGCTATCTAGAAACTGCCAGTCGAATGGCTGACATTTTTTGTACATGTTCTGGTATTACTGTGCCGATCAACAAGGCCGATGGCTACCATTATCGGACAACCGGATGGTTGGCTGATAAGTCCAGGCCGATGGCTGTCTCCAAACCGCCTGGCGGATGGCTGGCATTTCGTGTACAAATTCTGGTATTGCTGTGCCGATCGGCTAGGCCGATGGTTACCCTAAGCTGACCGCCGGATGGTTGTCGGATACGTCCAGGCCGATGGCAGTCTCCAAATCGCCTGGCGGATGGCTACCATTTCGTGTACAAATTCTGGTATTGCTGTGCCGATCAGCCAGGCCGATGGCGACCATTATCGGACAACCGGATGGTTGACGGAAAAGTCCTGGCCGATGGCTGTCTCCAAACCGCCTGGCGGATGGCTGACAAATTATGTGCGAACGTCTGGTGTTGATGTACCTATCAGGTAGGCCGATGGTTACCCTAAGCTGACTGCCGGATGATTAACTATATATGTAGGAACGAAAGGTAGTACACAGAAAAAAAAATGCCGGGATATTTTTAAGCCGAAAAAGCTTGATTTAATCCCGACGGAAGGATTGAAAGTTTAAGCCCGTTTAGGATTGATTATCCGTAATTGATCCCGTTTGGGATTGTTTTCAATCCGATTCGGGCTTAAATGTCGAGTGAGAGAGCGAACAAGCTGAGAGCAACAACAAATTCGCTCTCTTGGCTTCTCTCTTTTGTCGTCTGGAGCAAACGCTCTTGTATGTCATTGGGTGCCTAGTCTGGCAAGCGCGGCGCGGTCGAGTGCGCTGAGACGCACACGTTCTTCAGTCCCGAGGTCCCGAGTTCGATTCCCAGACAAGGCAAGTTTAAAGTAAGTTCTTATTAATTTATTTATATATGTTTCTTTAAATTAAAGAAGTTTTAAGAGAATCCAAATATACAATTATTAATTTAATATATATACAAATTTATAAGAAAAAAAAAAATCTCTCTCGGGCGTGCTAAATTTTTTGAACTTTTATCGGGCGACTATCCCGACTAGGGCTCAGTTTAAGCCATTCCGGGATCAACCCATTATTGAGCCCGTTTGGTGTTGAGTTGAGCCCGAATGGCACAGTTTTTTTTTTCTGTGTACTGTTCGGATAGGGTCACCTGATGGTTTACGTACGGCTGCACCTAGCCCAAAAAAAAACGACAGGGTAGTTTGCGTAGAAACAGACAGACGGACAGACAGACGGACAGACAGACGGACAGACAGACGGACAGACGGACGGACGGACAGACGGAATTGAACTCGGCTTGTCGTCCTGATCAAGAATATATATAGTTTATGGGGTCGGAAATGAATATTTCTATGCGTTACAAACTTCTGCGCAAAATTAATATACACTTTTGAAGTATATAAAAACTATAGCGGCATAAACACGGACGGACAGACGGACATACGGAAATGAACTCAGCTCGTCATGCTGATCAAGAATATATATACTTTATGTGGTCGGAAATGCTTCCTTCACTGCATTACAAACATCGTGACAATTTTAATATACCCTCTGCAAGGGTATAAAAAACTGCAAGGGTATTTAAACATCGACGATCTTAGCCTTCTTTTTTTATATCAAGATTTTTAAAATTCTTAACAAAAATGTACACCACAGAAAATTTTTTTTACAAATTTATTTCGTTAATTTATAAAAATAAAATAATTTCGTTCTTAAAATCTCTTTCTTGTTACATGGTGTTATTAAATTGAAAATTTTGTAAATTTAGTAGAGTTTACATTCCCCGTCTTCTTCCTGCCAAATATCCCTCGTATTTCGCAATCCCCTTTGAACCACAGTGCCCGTCGTTACTAAAATCTACACTCTAGGGCCGATTGTCTGCTCCGGCTGCTGCTGCTGCTGATGCTGCTGCCGCTGTCGTTGCGCTTCGACCATGTTAACCCTTATGCTTGATGCTTAGTTAACCTTACTTATGTGACCGGCAACCGATTGCAGTTGGTTGCGTGGGGAGCAATTGCAGGTGCAGCCAGAGCTCGCTATCAGCTGTCGGCCACAAGGATGCGGTGTCCTGAGCGCAGCATCCTTTTGTCGCCGCCGCCAAACCAAACCGAACCGCGCACCGCCGCTGATACTGCCGCATGGAATTTTGCAATTTCTTTGGGATTTCGAAATTGCTTTTTCTACTTTTTCGCAGCCAGCGCGGCAACCTCAAGCCATTTTACCTTTTGTGTGTGTGGGGGAGCGTAAGGACTCCTGCCATTGTTGGACTACGTTTCTTTTGAGGACAAGAGAGAGAGGGCGAGAAAAAAATCGATCAAGAAAAATGACTTTTGTGGGTTTTCGTAATTTTCATTGCACGCGTAATTGAAAATTTTCAAATTCCTGCTTGCATTTTCCCCCCGTTCGCCACGCTTTATCAGCAAGAGGCGGCAGCAAAAAATGGAATTTATACGATGATAAAGAAAAATATCGTCTTCTTGCTGCTGCTGCTGCTTCTGCTTCTGCTGCTGCTTGCTTTCTACTTGTTCGTTTCATTATGCGTTCATTATTTGTCGAAATTGTGTTAATCTTTGAACTTTTTTTCTGGAAAATATATTGCACACAATAAGCCGAAAGAGCTGATAAATTAAGGGCAATTTAGGGGGCTAGAGAGTTAAAAGTTTACTATCGAAATTGCAACAACAAAGTATACAAAATATTTATACATTTATTTTACATTTTATTTACTTGCAGGTGAGTGCTTCAAATTCTGGAATCCTCAAAGGAAGGCATTTTGTAAGCAGTGCCTGATGCCAAACCAAACCCACACGAAATCATTTATATATATAAATATTTTTTACCACTTACTCACACTTCCTGTTTTCAACAAAGAAAGATAAATCCTAATCATCAAAACTTAGAATTCTTAAAGCTCTTAGTTACAATGTCGATGTCAATTTTCACTTCAAGTTTTTGTAGTACTTTTTACTTGCTTTATTATCAGCCGAAGTGAGTAATAATAACAAAATACAAAATGTGTGCCAGCTTGATGCATTCTTAATTCTCACACAGAGAAGAAAAAAATACTTGTTTAATGCGATAAAATCTCAAGACAACTTTTCTGTATAGAGTAGCTCAATTCAAGCTTAGGCTCAGATTTTGGGATTGAGAAACGAAAGACCTGGTCCGTTGGGCTAACAAATGATATTTATCGATAGAGCCGCCTGCCCCATTGTCTTTACTTTGTGTTAGTGTTTTGGGGTCCCCCAAATGCCGACAACTTTGGTCGTCGTTTTGCCTTGTTACCCGAAATGCGTCAAATGACAAATGATTTAAAATTTATTATCGCTTTTGCCGGGGCTTTGTTTGTTCAAACTGCTTTTTCGGGTCAGGCCAATAGGTAGACAGTTAAGACAAATACATACATACTCTACAAATCCAGTTTTCAAGTTTGTTTTCCTGTAAGCGAAAGTGAAAATATGTTTTTGTTTGACTTTTGTCATATGGAAAAAGTCAAGTTTTCATTTTTCTGCCTTTCATTGAGGGGATTTAAATATATATAAAAAAAAAGTGATTAATGATGAAAAAAGTAATTGGAAATGCTTTTCAACTATAACAAGAAGGGGTGTGGTTGCGTATTGCTTACAATAAAATTTTAAAAAGCTACCAAATCTATAATTGAATGCATAAATAATTTGTGAGTTATTTTGTTATAACCTTAAATATATATATGTATACAAGCGGATCCGGCAGACGTTGTCCTGCCTGCTCAGCGGCTTGCTTCTATTGCCTCTCATATAGCCACTTGATTCGGGAAAAAATCTAACTCCATATTACCAATCTCCATACCAAACCGTAAGTTTGTAGCTTAAACTTTTTCTGACAAATAGCTATAAATTACTTTCAAATCGGTTTGATCGGGCTTGGAACCGTTCTTGCAGCAGTAAAATGTTTAAATCTTTATTACTCACCTACACACCAAATTCAAAGATCCTAGCTTAAATAATGTCTAAGGTACGGCTCCGAACCATTTTTGAACCACTTTTTAGAACTTGTTCCCATCCGGTTTTAATCTTAGACGAGAAGGCAAAGCTAACTTTGACTGTGCCGAAGTTTTAATACACTTGAAAAACGTTGCTCCAACTGATTTAACCGGTAAAATATATAAAGGATATATATTAAAAAAATTTTAAATCACTGATATTAAAAATTTGATACCATAAAAAAAAACTTTTCTTAGTTAAACACATTTTCCGACCGATCGGTCCTATGGCAGCTATATGATATAGTCATCCGATTTTGATAAATTTTGTCAAAATTATGTGAAAGCATATAAAACTAATATATACCAAGATTGGGGACGCTACGATAGAAAAGAAACAAGTTTTTTTCACTAGAAGTAGTTTTTTGACCGACCGTTTCTATGGGAGCTATATAATATAGTCATCCGATTTTGATAAATTTTTCCAGAATTATGTGGAAGCATATAAAACTGACATATGCAAAAATGCGTGACGCTACGATGGAAATCAAAAAAGTTTTTCTAACTAGAACAAGTTTTTTGACCGACCGTTTCTATGGCAGCTATATGCTATAGTGATCCGATTTTGATACATTTTGCCTGTATTATATGAAAGCATATAAAACTATTATATACCAAGATTAGTGACGCTACGATGGAAAACAAAAAAGTTTTTCTCACTTAGACTTATTTTCCGACCGATCGTTCCTATGACAGCTATATGATATAGTCATCCGATCCGGCCGGTTCCGACATATTAGTTGCGTGCAGTAAAAAGAAGATTCTGTGCAAAATTTCAGCTCGATAGCTTTAAAACTGAGGGACTAGTTCGCGTAGTTCCCGAACCGGACCACGAACCGAACCTCTTACATTTTTGACCCCTCGAACCTGAACCGGACCACTTTTTCCAAAAATAAGGTTCGGTTCACAATAATAAGTAATTTTTCAAACGAAAGAAATTCTTAATGAGATTATTCAAAATTAAATCTTGAAGAGTCTGATTTTAAAGAAGCAACTAATGACAATAATGTTATATAGATTCGTCGAAAATTGTCCAAGAGAGCATACATTGAAAAATGTAATGAATTTTTGGAAAAGATCTAAAACGAAGACATACAAAATTTTCCGCTAACTTAGTTCGCTTATAGATGAACTTCTCCAGGAAGATATAGTGCCTACACAGAAGAAAAACCCCGTCTTTGGCTCGGGTATGTTTGTTAATTACTCGACTTCAACCACACACGGGATTGATTTAAGTTTGTTATTAAATGTAAAGAGAGTGACCGAAAAAAAATTTCGAGCTTTCAGTTACTTCTCGATCTTTCGCTATGACATTGCAATTCCGAACTTGTTTTAATCTCTATGCAAGATTCTTGATTTTCAGGAAGGATCCTTACTAGAAATGAGACTTTTCGGATTGATACAAAAATTGAAGGCCAGTTTCAATCCTTCCTACTTTTTTTATGTATAATGAAGTTCGACTCGTACTTAAAGTTTTAATTTAATGTCGGCTAAACGCTTTGTTTACATCAATTTATTATTTTTTAACGAATTGAAAAGTGTAAATAAATTGGAATAAAAGACAAACTATTCTTTTTTGTTCAAGTAAACCGAGGAAAAACCAAAACCTGGGGTTCAGAGGATCCAGGAACCGGTCCGCGAACCGAACCCAAAGATTTCTCACGGGTTCGAACTAGAGGTGGAGAACTATCGATAGTCAACGATAGTTTTTTGAAAACCATCGATAGTCCACGATAGTTTTCGATAGTATGGTAATTTAAACGCTCGTGTTTAAAAATGCAGAAATTTTAAATAATTTATTAATAACGAACTTCAAAAATGGTTTCCGTTACTTTTGGTTTAACTTTGACATTAATATTGGGTTGTGGGTTCCGATTAGATATATGTATCATATCATTTTAAAGAAACTCGGATGCTTGCATTCAAACAATTCTGGAAATCGTATTTTTGGATCCTTCAAGTGGCGCAAGCATCACCAAGCCAAAGCTTTTCAAGCGCGAACTCAGGCAAAAAAGCAGCTCACCTTCCGCCGAACCGACCGTGGTGCTCAGCCACAAACGTGCGACACAAAAAAGCGCGTAGGAACACACTAAATTAAGGCAAAGTTTAAGTTTATAGGTTAAATAGTTTTAGAGATATGACTCTGAACCGGTTTTAAGCCGATGGCAGGTCCACATACTGGGTTCAATTATAAACCTAAACCATCAATTCAATTATAAACCTAAACCATCTACGGACACACATAAATATTCACTGAAAATTTTATTCAAGTCGGTTCAGCCGTTTCTGTGACAATCGCTGGGAAAGAATAAATATATATATATATAAAGATATTCCATTTAAAGCCGAAGAATTACTAGTACAAGGCGGTTCCCACAAAGCTGGAAACTTTTTAAAAATATTTTAGTCTATTGGAACCACTTATTCGCTCCTTTCTCAAAATAGGCGTTCGATTCGCTGACAACCTCCTAGTTTGTATTGTTCTACCTTCTTCAATGTAATCGGTGTAAATTTTGCTACAAATTTGTTCACTCTACAATTTCGCCAAAATTAAACAGTCTGAGCGAACTTCATGAAACTTAAGCAACAATCAGCTGATGGATTACACTAATCAACAAAACAATAATTTGAAGTAAGCTAAATTACTTATTTCGCAGGTTCGTATAGGGCTTAAGAGGTGGATTTTCTGCTAGTTAAAAATTATTTCTCCATTTATTTGGCCCGGTTTTCGAACTTAGGCTATTAACTAAACAGCTGTCTTACGTATCTTTAAATAAACTTTTCATAACGGAATCTCAATACCAACAAACGGTCCTCTATGCAATGATGCAATCACTTTAACTGTAAACCTCTGCAAAGCTTTTCATATTTAGAAAATCTAATAATATGTTATAATGTCTCCCAGCTGGGTTAGAACTGTTAAATAAAATTAAGACAATCCCTTAAAAGAAGCACGAGAAATTATTCAAAATTATTCATTAAAAAAACCAACTAAATTCAGTTTAATAAAACATAAATTTGTAATACGATTTTCTCCTTCTTTTTCGCATTTCCTTTATAATTTCCGTCTGCCATTTTGTGCTTAAAATTGCGTAAATTCCATAAAAATTATAATAATTTACAATTCGTTGACTTTGGCAATGCGCAAATTTGCTTGCATACAGTTTGCTCATTTCGATCAAATAATAATAACAATAACAACAACAGCAACAATACCAAGGGCCTGGGCAAATAAACAGACACACTCACACACACAACTATCAAAATAAACCGTTATAAGAGTGGGCGTGGCACACGCATTGAACTTGCATATTAATCAAGCGCATAATTTTACCAGGCGAAACGTGAATAACGAGCGATAAAAACTTGGCAAATATAAAATGCAAACAAAAATCGCACAAATAGTGTTGGCATTGGTAAATGCAAAGAGAAATGGTTGAAATACAGGGAGTTAGGGCTAACTGAAATGGCTGTTAGCCATCGAGAATCGACAAAGAGTTGTTGGTTAACCAGAGTGAAGAGCCATTTGGCAAACCGGCTACCCCAAAAATTCACGAACTTACAGTGGGCAGGCAATGTGGTGAACTTAGTCTTAATTTAGACCAGGGATGCTAGCCGCGAATCTGGGAATCTCTTTGATTTTAATCCATAATATTAGAATAATTATATTGAGATTCCCAGTTATTTTAATGTTTTTCAAAATTCAATTTAAAAAAAATACAAAAAAATGGACCGTACAGTATTCAATAACTTTCAAACTATTTAATTTTTCTTCAATGTGTGGAGGAATAAATATATTTTTAAAATTAGTTATGTCGTTTAGAAGATATGCTGAAAGATATGAGGTCACTTTTCAAAAAATAAAATTAAAAAGAAAATAAAATATTTTAAATTCTCCAAAAGTTAAATTAACCATGATAATTCGTATACCCTGTTCTCTTAAAAATGGTTAAAAAGGGTATCATGAAGATGTGCAAATGTATGTAACCTATTAAGAATATATTTTGAACATAGCCATGTCCGTCTGCCTGTCCGTCTGTATGAACGCGTCGATCTCAGAAACCATATGAGATAGAATTGTGAATTGTTTAATATTTGGAAAATGTTCTCTCCTTCCCCATAAACTGCACGAAAACCAATAGAGCATCAATTATAAAGTTAGAATATTGTGACTCAAAACATTTTATCTTTGGCCCCCAATATATCTTATCTGAATCGCCTTATAGAATCGGTTAAAAAACACTGAAAAAAACGCAGGATCAGCTTTGCGTCTGTAGCGTCGAGTGTGCAGCGTCGCGGTTGCGGCGTCTTAATCATCGGCCGCGTGTGTTTTTGTGTATAGGTACAAACGCGTATAAAAAAAGGTCAACGGAGCATTGTATTTTGTAATCGGGGCACTCGACTAAAACACGTGTGTACTCTAAAGTGTTTTTGTATAGATATGATCTAAGTCAAAATTCTTTTGAAAATTTTTCCATAAATTCCGTTTTTATCGGGTTTTTTACATATTTCGCCCTATTTTCCGTAATATCCAATAACGATTTGAAAATGTTACATATGAAACCACTGCTTAAATTTATTCCAATAATTCCAAAATTTCGCTTTAAATTTGGGCAATTTTTTTTCGGTGATTTCACATATTTCGCCATAACTTCCGTAATCCAACACTGATTTAAAAATGTTATATTTGAAACTACAGCTAATAAATAGCATTTCAAATAGGTCTCAGACGTTTTAAGCGTAAAGTTAATAATTGTGAAGGATATTATGCTCAAATGTTAAAAAAAAAATTATTTTAATTTAAAAAACAAAATTTTCAGCTAAATTTTTATGTTTTTACAAAAATGATAAATCGTATCAATATCAATTTGATAAGCGTTGTCTCTTTTTTTTGTATCAATATAATTCACGAGAGTATCAAATAATATTAAAGGTGTTAACTTGTACCTAAGCATATTGAATTGATACGTAAAAGTATCAATTCGAAACTCACACACTACCGATGTTTCACTCAACAAGCAAATCGCATAAGTGCTGACACTTGTAATGCTCAAGTTGTTATTCAGCTCATTGATGATATAAATAGGGCACTTGATAGTCTGCGACAAAGCACAGCAGCAAGAAGGAGTCTAATGAGAGTTAAAGCCGTTAAAAACACCTTTGTGTATGCCGCCTAAATAATCGCAAAAAAAATTTCAGATATTATTATTGTCAAATTGTTAAAGGCTAGTATCAAAATGATACAAAAAATTTGACAAACTGATCAGAACTAGTATCAAATTAATACTAGAAAATTATGACAAAAAATGTCATTCGGATAAAAATTAGTATTATTTTAATAACATCGAAAATATTATTTTGATACTATCGAATTATCAACTTGATACTTTGAGTATTAAGCATAATTCGATACTCAGTAGTATCAAATTATTTTTTGTTTTGGGTGTAGTATTATATAGTTTCTTGTCCAGATTGTCAGTCAGTCAAGGAGGTAGGAATTGCTTTAGCCGGTAGAGAATTCCAAGCAATTAAGTTAAATTTAAGTGAAACGAGAAGGCAAAGGCAAAGTGAAACACGGTCGAAGTTTTAATACACTTGAAAAACTTTACTCCAACTGATTTAACCGGTAAAATATATATAGGATATAGATATCAGATATTTAAAATTTTTAAATCATTGATAATAAAAATTTGATACCATAAAAAAACTTTTCTTAGTAAAACACAGATAATCGGCTACGCCGATGTTTTAAATACCCTTGCAGTTTTTGAAAGGCGCTACCATTGATAACAAAAAAGTTTTTTTCACTAGAATTAGTTTTTAGACCGATCGTTCCTATGGCAGCTATATGCTATAGTCATCCGATTTCGATCAATTTTTCCAGAATTGTGTGGAAGTATATGAAACTAATATATACCACGATTGGTGATGCTACGATGGAAAACAAAAAAGTTTTTCCCACTAGAACTAGTTTTTGGACCGACTGTTTATATGGCAGCTATATGCTATAGTCATCCGATTTTGATCAATTTTTCCAGAATTGTGTGGAAGTATATGAAACTTATATATACCACGATTGGTGACGCTGCGATGGAAAACAAAAAAGTTTTTTCCACTAGAACTAGTTTTTGGACCGATCGTTCCTATGGCAGCTATATGATATAGTCATCCGATCCGGCCGATTCCGACAAATGTGCAGCGTATTTTTATTTAAAGACTTTTTGCAAAGTTTGGTGAAGATAGCTTCAAAACTAAGGGAGGCGATAGCATAGAAACAGACGGACAGACGGACTGACGGACGGACAGACGGAAATGAACTCAGCTCGTCATGCTGATCAAGAATATATATACTTTATGTGGTCGGAAATGCTTCCTTCACTGCGTTACAAACATCGTGACAATTTTAATATACCCTCTGCAAGGGTATAAAAACAGTTTGTTTATATCTATAAAAATAAATCTGTTTCGACCTGAAGCCCGAATAAAATACAATTAGTTGCCTAGTATTATTTAGTTTCTGGTGTTGGAAAGTATGAACATCATTGCTTGTTTCATTTTCGAAGTATTTATAAATATGCCAAAATTTGATTTGATGTGCAAAAATCAATTTTTTGCCGGTCAACATTTTCAGATAGTTCAGGTTCGGGAGGTCATAAATTTATTAGGTTTTGTTTAGTGGTCCGATTTTGGATTTGTTAAAGCTTTGATTTTAATAAATAATGAAAGATTCTTTTTGTTTATAAAAATTTAAATTATGTTCTTTCTATCGAGTGCTCACTTTAATAAAATCTCTCGCGCACACATACACACAGACACATGTATATTTGCATATTTGGCGGCTGACTGTTTATTTTAGAGTTGATTTTCAAGTGAACAGTTTACTTAGTGCACGCACCAGGCCAAAACGCAAATGCAAAATTACGCATACGCAACGTAGCCAAAGTTTGTGGTTAGCCAGCACACGCCTTCATCACACTCCCACTCGGCCCAATAATTTCGATAAATTGCCACGCCCATCCACAGCATTTGCCATCGCCCATTTGGGTGAGTCGACTGCCGCCTCTTCAGCGTTAAATTGGAAGCACTTTAGATTCACATTCAATTAATTAATTTAAGCAAATTGTTTGCTTCAAATTAATTGAATTTGCATTTAATTTGCGCTCACAAGAGAGAGAGCACGAGTGAGCGTCTGTCAGTCAGTCAGTTAGTCATGCCAGGCCTACTGAATGCCAATTTGCACTCTCCCTCATCAACGTTAAATTTATTAACTAACTTCACATGTGCGTTAGTGTGTGTGTGTGTGTGCGGAAAACAACAATATCTAAACACATCCACCCTAGAGAATTGGCAAAAGCTTTTCCGTTCCAAATTGCCAAGTTTTCCCCCAGTTAACTAGTTAACTAGTAAATTGCAATGTAATTTTGCCTTTAAAGTTTATCGAGGGGGTGAAAAAGGATGCCATGAATTAACAATATAATTGAAATATTGCACAAGTATTTGGGATTTTCGAGAACATACCCCCCACACATATAATAATAATTATTATTAATTATAAACCAATTAGAAATGACGACGACGACTCGAAGCGCCATTTAAAAAAAAACGAGGCGCATAATTTGCGCTTTTCACACTAATTAAATGCGAATGAGTCGACGCGTCGACGCTGACAACTGCAACAAGAAAGCGACAAATAGACCAACGAATTAAAATCCCGCTGCTGCGAAAAATGATTAAAAATGTAAATTTTAATTCAATTTCGTTTGAGAATGGCGCAGAAAATAAAGAATAAAAAAATAAATAATAAAAAAACTAGTAGCTGTAAAGTGGTTTATTGTGAGCCAGGAGAGTACAGGATGAGGCAAGATGGGCCAAAGTGACGCGACAAACTTTGCCGCCAGGCAGAGCGTTAAGAAAGAAAAAAATATGCCAAAAGAAAACGTCAAGAAAAAGAACGAAACTAAAAAAGTAGCTGGCCTGAAGGCAAAACAAAAAAACGAACAAAAAAAAAAGAACAGACAAGAGGGAGAAGAATGGGCAAAAAAGGAAGATAAGAAAAAATCTCAAGCAGCAAAGACAAATCGAATTTCCTATTTGAAGAGATACGAGTACAGAGCAAAATACTACAAACCAAAGGAAAGGCCTGGCTACGACATTTCTGATACCTTCTACACGACTTTTGCGAACATTCTCTTTGAGTCCGAAATTTTTACAGGGGTTTTTTTCCAGAAATTGCTAAGATTCCAAATTCCAATTTTTATACACTTGAAAAGTGTATATTAATTTTGCCCAGAAGTTTGTAACGCATAGAAATATTCATTTCCGACCCCATAAACTATATATATTATTGATCAGGACGACCTGCTGAGTTCATTTCCGCTTGTCCGTCCGTCCGTCTGTCTGTCTGTCTGTCCGTCTGTCTGTCTGTTTCTACGCGAACTAGTCTCTCAGTTTTAAAGCTATCGAGCGAAATTTTGCACGAGTCTTTTACGCACGCAACAAAGTCGGACCGGCCGGATCGGATGACTATATCATATAGCGTATAGGAACGATCGGTCGAAAAATAAGTCTTAGTGAGAAAAACTTTTTTATTTTCCATGTAGCGTCACCAATCTTGGTATATATTGTTTTAGATGATTTTACATATTTGTGGAAAAATTTATAAAAATCGGATGAATATAGCATATAGCTGCCATATAAACGGTCGGTCAAAAAAACAAGTTCTAGTGAGAAACACTTTTTTATTTTCCATTGTAGCGTCACCAATCTTGGTATATATTAGTTTTAGATGATTTTACATATTTGTGGAAAAAATGATCAAAATCGGTGATATAGCATTAGCCCATAAACGGACGGTCAAAAAAAAGTTCTGTGGGAAACTTTTTATTTTCCATCGTAGCGTCACCAATCTTGTATCTAGTTCTATATGCGTCAACACAATTCTGAAAGATTTTATCAAAATCGGATGACTATAGCAAATAGCTGCCATAGGACCGATCGGTCGGAAAATCTGTTTTACTAAGAAAAGTTTTTTTTATGGTATCAAATTTTATTATCAATGATTTAAAAATGTTAAATATCTGATATCTATATCCTATATATATTTTACCGGCTAAATCAGTTGGAGTAAGGCTTTTCAAGTGTATTAAAACTTCGGCACAGTCGAAGTTAGCTTTGCCTTCTCGTTTTATAGTTTTTTGTCTAAATTTAATGGCTAAAGGCCTCATTCCAGATAGCAAAAAAAATGTATTTCGTCACTACGCTTCATATAAATAAGACAGCTTTATGAAAGCATTCAGCTTTCAGAGCTTTTCAAAAATGTTTCTATTCATATGAAGAATTGTGGCGAAATAAGTTTTTATGTCCTCTGAAAAGAGGCCTTAAGAAATAAACAACAGTCGAAAGGTTTGGAATATGTGCCCTGTCCTTTGTTTTATGTGATTTTGTTGGGTGTTTTTTTAGGCTGGCTTAACCTCAAAGTTGTTTATGTTTCGTAGAGTAAAAGTTTGGTGGATTGTCGCGACTTGTCCTAACTGTTATGACAATATTGTTCATAAAAGTATCATCTATGCCTTAGTCAAATTGGTTTTTGCCCAATTTTGCCCGAATCTGTAAAATCAGGATTTTTCTTGGACAACTTTAAGATTGAGCATCAAGAACTGCTATCAAACGGGCGTAAGGCATTTACTATTTCAGATTTTGTATACGGAAAATGTATAATATTGTTCTTCCATGTGTTAACATATACTTCACGTAGCAACACACGATCTTGGCGGCCAATGGACTGATCCAAAATGTGAGATTCACCAAACTCTCAATTGGTCTATGGTTTCGCGTGCCGTGTTGTACAGCTGCGAAAAAAAAATAAAACCACCCTCACAAGCAAATTTTCCAAAGACGTCAAAACTTCATTTCAGGGACCGTAAATAACGATTATTTTTTTTATTTTTATTAAAGTGGAAAATATACCAATCAAATCCCCCAAGGGCATATCTGTCCCTGATTTTATTTAAATTTTGATAACTCTTAAAAATAACGATTAATTTTTAACATATTTTTTAAAATTATTTAAATAGAGAGAAAAAGAAAGAAAAAAAAAGGAAAAGTAAAATAACTATTATTTTTTTTTTTTTGAGCATTAAAATAAAAAATCTGAAATAAGAGTTATTTTATGATTTTTAAATTAAACTTACAAAAAACTGATTATTTTTTGAGTAAAAAAATATAAATCTAATATAAGAGTTATTTAATGATTTTTAAAAAAATCTAAAAAAATAACGATTATTTTTTTGATCAAAAAAATAAAAATCTAAAATAAAAGTTATTATATGATTTTATTTTTTCCTCAAAATAAAAATCAAAATCAAATAACAGCTTTTTTAGAAGATGTATGTGGCCATGATTGCATATGGGTATAAACTAAAGGTACAGCAACCACTAAGCCAATTTTAAAAAAAAAAATTGGTCGCAATGATAATTTTACACTTGCAAAGTGTATATTAATTTTGCCCAGAAGTTTGTAACGCATAGAAATATTCATTTCCGACCCCATAAACTATATATATTCTTGATCAGGCCAACGAGCTGAGTCCGTCTGTCGCCCTCTGTTAAAGGGTCTGTAGCTCTGCCCCCTTAAAACTTCGAAAAATGGATTGGCTTCTTCGGCGGAGAGCGATCTGTCCCTCAAAGCCAAAATCAGACTTTTAATTAGGTGCTAGGGACGGCGTACAATCCCACAATTGAAAGAATTAAGATGTGAGTACGTTTGCTTGCAATTCTACTATTTACAGGGGATTTGGGAACTCCCCACTGTTTGTTTAAGCATCGCGGCGTACTCAAATCGTTATAGAGAGCGATTGCTGTCTCACACAAATCGATTGGACACTGGATTGGCTAGGCCACGTTGAAATCGCAGCAATTCCTTAATAAAAAAATTTGGAGTTTGTATGAAGTGTGGCATCTTATATATGTTGCCTCTTTGATATATCGAATAGCTCCCATACAACAATCGAGTATTGACTTGGTCAGCCAAATGGACACAGAAAAGGCGCAATCTATTCAGCTTAGGAAATTGTTCAACTTGCATTGCATTAAGCGAATAAAATTTTTGTTATAAAATTGGGAAAAATATAAAAATTAAAGAAATTGCAGGGGTATTTAAACGTCGGTGGTAAGTTGGTCCTCCATTTTCTTTTATAATACCTCAGTTTTATTAATTGAAAGTCGTTAACAAACGAAACTAGTAAACATTTAACACAAATGAAATTTTTTTTATGTTTTGATGACTTTGAAAAAAACCAGTCATTAGTGAAACCATGAAAATTCCCCTTTTCAAATCGGTAGCGTAGGTGCTAAGGTATTGACTCTGATTACACACAAGACAAACACTAAAAAACGAAATAAACGTAGAAAATATTTTTGTGACCAATTTTTTTCTTTAAAATTGGCTTGAGTGGTTGCTGTACCTTCAGTTTATACCCATATGCAATCATTGGCACATACATCTTCTAAAAAAAGCTGTTATTTGATTTTGATTTTTATTTTGAGGAAAAAAATAAAAATCATATAATAACTTTTTATTTTAGATTTTTATTTTTTATCAAAAAAATAATCGTTATTTTTTAGATTTTTTAAAAATCATTAAATAACTATTATATTAGATTTATATTTTTTTACTCAAAAATAATCAGTTTTTTGTAAGTTTAATTTAAAATCATAAAATGAACTCTTCTTAGATTTTTATTTTAAGGCTCAAAAAATAATAGTTATTTAAAAATCCTTCAATAACTCTAATTTAAGATTTTTATTTTTTTTAAATTTTTTAAAAATTATATTCTTGAGTTTTAAAAAATGTTAAAAATTATTAGTTATTTTATGAGCAATTGGATAAAAATCAAGAAATAATTGTTATCAAGAGATTTATTTGATAAAAGGTTAAAATCGTTACGGTCCCTCCTTCTTTTTTACCATTTGGAAACCTTATATGTGTTTTAAAATAGAAGTAAAAATTATGAAAGGAGAAAAAATCCGTGGTTTATTTACTGTTTTCAACATATTTAAGGAATTTTATGAAAAAAATAGGAAATTAGGCGAAAAAAATAATAAGACCACTTTTGATATATGCACTTAAAATTACAAAAATTACTCAAATGATTACAGAAAGATAATTGTATATTAAAGCTAAGATTATTCAATAAATTGAATGTTTATTTGCGATGCTTTTATTGGGAATAACGACTGCGCAACGACTTGAAATCGAATCAACCAAGTCCTGGCACCGTTTTAGAGGAATCTTGCTTCAGGAATTCTGAAAGACTTCCCATACTGATCCGGTGCTGGTTGGCTTAACTGTAGTAACTGCCTTTTGACATTAGTCCACAGATTTTCGATGGTATTGGTGTCTGGTGACTGCGCAGGCCACTCTAAAACTCTTACAACATTTTTTCTTAACCATTCCTTTGCTTTTTCCTGGGGTCAGTGTCTTGTTGGAAGACCCAAACTAGCGGCATCTCATATTCTGTGATAAGAAAATATCATGTTGATCCAAAACCTACTCCATAGTAAGAAAAACATCCAAATACCATTACACTTGAGCCTTCATGATTAATGATTTTTCCAGTGTATTTTGGATTGTTTTCTGAGTTTTGAGGACTCCTGACGTACAAACGAGAACCTTTTCCTCGAAACATAACAATTTTACTCTCCATATTTTCTATATATCCAATTATTGCAATTTTTTTAAGGTAATCTTTTCCAGCCTTAAATGAGCTCTCTTGCAGTCCCTAAAGTATCAATCTTTTAACGTGAAATTGGGCCAGGAATCGCTTTTGTGCAATTATTTCAGTCTTTTCATTGTAGTTTCTTGCGAACAACTTATCTAAAGGATTTTCCATTAATATCGATTTTTTTGATGATATCGCTATGTTTGGTAGCCTTGGTACTGATTTACCTTACTCTTGATGATCAAAATAATAAAATCAAAGTCAAATCCCTTAACCTCGTGGCTTTTTATCAAAGTAATTCTGCGAAATATAGAGGTTTCTTTGAAGAATGCGAAAGTGGTCCTATTATTTTTTTCGCATTTTTAAGCCCTTTATCCATAAAAAAAATATTGAAAACCGCTTAAAGGGCAGTTCTACTTTTTTCTTATTAGGGGAATACTAAGCAATATTAAAAATAACAAGACTTGAAAAAATTGCAACACTAATTGTTTGTTTTTTGATCAATTGGACAAGGTGTCATAGTGGCCCTATTATTTTTTTCCCAACTGTATGTGGCACCATCTTGTTGAAACCACATGTCAACCAAGTACAATTCTTAAATTTTGGGAAAAAAAGTAGTAACTGTAACGTTGCGATTTTCATTATTTTTAAGAAAGTACGATATGATGCCGCCGGCTCACAAACCGCACCAAACAGTGCATTTTTCAGGGCGCATTGGGAGCTTTTGAGCTGCTTCTGGCTCACATCAAATTTGGCAATTCTGTTTGTGTACCATTCTCCAATATAAAAGTGGATCTTTTTTTAGTTTTTTCAATATTTTTTTGAAAAACTGGCTGCAATTTAAATTAATTTTAAAAATAGTATAAAAATGTTTTTCGTCTTGATTGATTGGGTACGGGCTAGAATTACGTCAATTCTGCGTCGATTGTCACATGACAGATCAACATCGGTTCAGTAGACCTGTCGCAATCATGGCTGCAAGGTCGAAAAACGTGATTTCGAGAAAAACGGGCCTTAGGTTTTGAGCAACGAAAAATATACTCACATTATCAAGAACATTGCTCCACTAAAAAGGCTATATCTGCTAAACTGTTTCAAATTTTTTAAAATAGGTTGAAGTGGATGAAAGGAGAATCCAAGCTTAATAATAATACAAAGCAAAAAAATCTAAAAAAAAATTTTTTTCTAAGGTAGAAAACCCAAAAAGCCTTTTCGATGGATCCATAAAATGACGATCCATTATGACGACCATAAAATGGACATAATTGACGACACATATATCACAGAGCACGAATTTCAATAATAAAATTCAATGATTTACAAGCGCTATTCGTTTATTAGTAAATTCATGGAGAAATTTCAAACCTTTCTGAGCATTAAAGCTACCTATATTAAAGCTACTTTTATTTAATCGGTCATTAGGAGAAATACGTCGGGGTCACCAGTGCTTAAAAAGTATTAGTATCTTTCATACTTTGTATATCTAATAATGTAAACTGTTAAAATGATGCTTAAAATTATAAAGCAAGTTCAAAATCCATACTCTAAGATTTTAGTTCAGTTTGAAAAGTGTTCGACTAGAGCCTCATTTAAAGAATTGGCTAAGGAAACACAATTGATTACATAATTTGACTATCCATGTCATTCTTAAACATGTTTTTCTTTCACTCTTTCACACACACACATGGCCACTAACATCGTCCTGTTAGTTCTTACCCCATTACCTCCCCCTAGTTTCGCATCTCACTCGGTAGTTTTTTTGTGCGAGCTCTTCATCAACGGCTAAAGAAGAAACCCTCGTATAGACAAATGACCAACGGCGGAACAAACTGCAGCTCGCGGCGATGGCGGCGGCGATCATCAACAAGTTCATCATCAGCAACGGAAGCTGTGTGGCATCCATAAACGTTTGTTGATTACCCGCAGCAGCAGCCTTGCCACAGTATTTTTTTTCTTTTTTCCTTACGCCACTGCAAGTTATTTGCATTCGCCGTTGGATCTGTTACACTCCAAGAGTATTTTCATTTTCCTCCTTTTTTTTTTGCTGTTTTGCGCTTTTCTCCTTGTGGCAAAAGATGAAAGTGTTTGGCAGTTGGCGTTGATGGCAAAAAGAGCAAAACTCCCCCACTCACCCGCTGTCTAACGCGCATTAAATCCACACCTGCCTGGGCATCATCATCATCAGCATCAGGAAAATGCAGAAAAGGGATAAAAGTGTGGGAGGAGGAGAAGGAGCACACACAAAATGGAATAGAATTGCAGATTCATTTCACTCAGCTACGAAGGACAAGATGAAGAAGATAAACCTTTTAGCACTTTCATATTTTTCTTGGTATGAAAAGGACCATTTTGGTGACCCCGACGCAGCACCCAGAATCACAAATTGAATTGCCTTTCAAATTAATGAACTATCATAATTACAACAACAAAAATTTCAAGCCAATTAACGCATATAAAACATTTAAAAACCATTAAGTAAATTAAAATACCAATTTCTCATTTACTGCTTCCTTCGCCAAATCCGCTTAAATCAATAAATAAAAAAAAAAAAAATATTGCATTTGCTTATCAGCAAATTTCATTAAAGCACACATGATATTGCAAATTACAATAAATAAAATCCATCAAAATAAAATAAAACGAATCAATGCGTTTGTAAATGAAATATATGTGCATATATATATATATATATATTGTATATATATTCAATGCATTAAAAAGGTCGGCTGGCAAACGGACAAACAAGATGCGGCCTAATTAAATATTTATTAAAAATTGCTGCAGCATCAGAAACTGCAGCCAACGAAAATGGGATTATTTGTACGGGCACTTGACTTTTGACGCGCACTGTATGTTGGAGGCAGGCAGACAACCCTACAAATGAGAGGCGAAATTATGTAATACAAAATTTACATTTTCACTTTAGTAAGTGGAGACGATTTGTCATATTTTTAACAACGACTCTTTTAAATTGATTAAAGCAATGAAATGATCATTACAAATATTTGAAAGATCCTAAAGTATAGTTTTCGAACAAAGAGTTGCCAACCGTTATACAGAGGAGAAACTTAAATGAATGACTTTGCTTTCTCAAAGTCAAGTTAATTTTAATTATTTACGCTTAGAAGAAACGCCTCGCAGAGTTTTTGTATGATCTGAATGGAAGTTTTAAAGCTTTATACTGTTTTGCCCTTGGGTGTACTTTAATAATGTATTTATCATACTTAAACTCAAAAACTTACTTTAGGATTAAGTTAAAGAAATCTTGAATTAAGAATTTTTAATACCTTAAGTTAGTCCAAGAATTAGAGAAATCGGGTTCTTAATTAAAGTACAGTTATATTAAAGTATAGTTTTTTTGAACTAGTTCACAGTCTATTTTTGAACTAGTTCATAGTGCATTTTAAAAAATAGAACTAAAGTAATTCAACGAATTAGATAAATCGGATTCTTAGTTTAAATATTCAACTAGTTCATAGTTCATTTAAAAAAAATTAAACTAAAGTAAGTCAAGGAATCAAAGAAATCGGGTTCCTAATAAAAGTACAGTTGTATTCTTTTGAACTATTCTAGTTTGCAGTTTATTATTGAACAATTTAAGCACAGTTTAATTTTCAACTAGCTTTTTTACAGTCCATTTTTACTAGCATAAAAAAATAGAACTAAAGTAATTAGACGAATTAGAGAAATCGGGTTCTTAATTAAAGTACAGTTATAGTAAAGTATAGTTTATTTTTGAACTATTTCACTCTCTATTTTTGAACAAGTTCATATTTCATTAAAAAAATCGAATTAAAGTAAGTCAACAAATAAGAGAAATCGGGTTCCTAATTCAGGTACAGTTATAGTAAAGTTTAGTTTATTTTTGAACTAGTTTACAGTCTATTTTTCAACTTAACTAAGTTCAACAAGAACCCGTTCTTAATTAAAGTACAGGTTTAGTAAAGTCTAGTATATTTTTTGAACTAGTTCATTGTCTATTTTTGAACTAGTTCTCAGTCTATTTTTGAACCAGTTCGCAGTCTATTTTTGAACTAGTTCATAGTTTATTTAAAAAAATATAACTATAGTTAATTTTATGAACTAGTTCATTTTTTGAAAAAATTTCTTAAGAATATAAGGAATGAATATCTGGAATGCTTTATACCATTCAATGCCCAATGGGGTAAATTGTATAATTAAAGCCCCGGGTCGTAACACAAATAAAATTAATATGGGGAAAAAACTTTACACTTTAATGAATCCGCTTGACTTTTTCAACAATTTTCCACAACTCACAGCTGACCAATTTTCTTTTCATGCACTTCAAATCATTCGCTTTGTTCTGCTCTCGCTCGCTCCATCTCGGTTTCTGTCTCTGTTCTCTGAATTTGCATAAATATTTTTGTCTTATTTCAAAGTATTCTCCAAAACATCTGATGCTCTTCCTTGTACTGCTGGTTTTTGTGCTTCTGTTACTTCCCTCCCGCACGCAACCCCCCTTGTTCATCTTATGCTAATGGCAAAAACAACGTCGGCCATAGAAAGAAAGTGAAAATTCAATTTGCCAAAGCGTGGAATAAACAAATTAAATTATAATTAGTAAATAAAAGAGGAAAAAACACAAAAAAAAATTGCAAAACAAAAGAACAGAATTTTTGCTCAATGAACATTTCAAACAAAGGGGACAATAGTTGGTGACTGTTTGGACCTGGCAAGGTCTTTTAACATTGATTAGTCACTGTGTGGCATTCATCTAACAGCAGGCCTGACTTCTCTATGCTTCAATTCCTTTATCGAGCGTTTTTTTTTTATTTTTTTAGACATTTCACATGCTGAAAAACCTTTTTAGTTGACAAAATATGCAGCTGCATCGTTAGCACTCGCAGGAAATATTTGCCACGATTCGATTGTGTAGCCAAAAATCCAACCCAAAACCCCACCTAAGGCACTCAATTGGGTTTGCTAGGTTGCCGTCGTCGTCGTCGTTATTATTATTTCTGATATATGCGGTCTTACTTTGCGGTTGTCACTCGGCGTTGATGCTGTCAGCAGGCAGCTGCTGATGCTGCTGCTTCCTCTGACTTGGCTGCTGCTTTGGTGGTCGCACCGTTGTGTCATGGTTACATGCAAATGAAGCGTGAGTTCTGCGAAAGGTGTTGAAAAACGTCTGCCGAATGTGTGGCATTCGAATCCTTGTCGGTCTCCCATCTGCATAATTTTATTCCATAAAACGCCTTTTTCTTCATCTTTTTCTGTTGACAGAGCCTTTCAAATGACGATCTCTATTTTCAGTCTTAGCAATTCGTACAACATGCTGTCGAAAATTGTTTCGTAATTGCAATGTTGACAGCGCCCACGTGTGGTGAAGTGAAGTCAATGTCATGAAGGTCCTCCCTAGTTTTAGACAACCGACAGGCGACAACTAAAGTTGGGATTTTGGAAACGAACAAAAAAAAAATATACCGAAACCGCCTTTGGCATGCAATTTACATTTTTATAGTTTTATGCAGGGTAAAGTGACAAGGCGATGGAATGCTTTAGAGAAACTACAAGCAAAATGGAATTATAATGTTGGATATGGAGAGTTAGATAAAATGAGAAACATTCAGTAATCTTGGGTTAGATAATATGTGGCTCAAAAGGGATTAACTGATTGCATTGACTGAAATGTACCACTTACGCTTACTCTTGTGCAAAGTGTCCCAACAACAATTATTTTTATTAATTAATTTTTAAGAAACTATTATTGTATAGAGGAGTTTTCTAAAAAAACAAATTCTACAAAAATACCGGGAAATTAGAATTTTCCAATTTTTTTTGGATTTTGATAGCGACAAATATTTTTCTGACATCTGTGCAAAATTAAACAATACAATTTTTATTAGTGTTTGAGATACGCTTCCTTGTGTTGGGACTACTTTACGGGGGATAGAATGAATTTACAATAATAAATGCCGATTTTTTTAATTATAAACAAATTACCGGTATTTTAAGCCCACAGCAAGTAATTCAAACTCTCTCGAATTTTCTACAAAATTCCTGAAACTTATGGATAGTTCTTTAACAATAACCAAATATTTGAAAATTTATATAATCATTTTGGAATCTTTTCGAATCTTTGGAAATATAAAGGGTGATTTTTTAAGCGTAGTTTTTTAAAAATCGAATAAAACACTCAATTTGCATAATATATTCAAAATATATTGGAATCGATAAATTGGCCTTTGCCATTAACGTTTTAAAGATAACTTCATGTAAATGTTGTCCGCGGCTCCGTTTCAAATGGTCCACTCGGAAGATACAATTCCGCTGAACACAATTTCTTGATAAAACAGCGGATTTTCTTGGAGCTGTTCTTAGGCCCATTCACCAAAAATTAGACGTTGTGGTACTTCATTCGGTTTCAATTCTTGCAGAAGTTAAATTTTATAGGCTTTCAAACCCAAATCGACACGTTAAGTATTCCATGTGGTTGAGTAACACATGCCCAATTGCTGAGAACGACGACGAATTGACATTTCATTTTTCACAGAGCTCGAATTTTGAAAATCTCGTATGAAAGTCTTTCCATGATGAAATGGCAGAGTATATTGAAATCTTTTCACTTTGACAGATGACGTTTGGACGCCATTATCAACCAGTGCAGCCAACCTGAAAAACTTAACTCTTAAAAAACCACCCTTTATATATCCGATTTTGATTAAACTCGGCTAAATTGTGTTTAAGCAAATAATATTCACGATTAACAAGTAAAAAGACGCTACCATTAATAACAGAAAAGTTTTTCTCACTAAAACTAGTTATTGGACCGATCGATCCTATGGCAGCTATATGCTATAGTTATCCGAGAGTAACTGACAGAGGAGATAGCATAGAAACAGAAAGACGGACATGGCTATATAGACTCAGCTCGTCGTGCTGATCCAAAAAATAATATTGTTTATGGAGATGCTTCCTTCTATTCGTTACAAAAATTAGCACTGTTTTAATATACCCTCTGCATGGGTATAAAAATAATTCACAGTCCGAACTACACTCAGAACCAGACTATTCAGACTGCACTTTCAGAAGAAGTCTTTTCACCTATACAACCAAATTTATGTTCTTTTTTAAAAATAGGGATGGACTTTGATCAAAGTACTAAACAATGGAACGGAAAGTATAAAAGAGCATTCATCAAATACTGTATATTGTTTTCGCTTGATGTTTTATGTGAGTCGAATTGAAATTTTGTAAATCGAAGATGGTATATTAAAGCATGGGTTTTTTTTCACGAAACTCATCCGTTCTCACTTTACGCCCAGAGCTCTTGCACATAGAATTACGCCAAGTCTGCAAATAATGCCTTAATTTACACCAGTTATTTGGGCAGACATCGGTGTTCTTTAAAAAAATGTCTGTCTGTGTCGCTATTATTTTATTTCCCGAAACCAGGCATCGGAATATCCACCTGTAACGCAATTTCGAACCTAAACTTGTTTTGGACTTCAGTTTTTTTTTATTGACGATGTCTTTAAAGTGAAATGAATTTGAGAAATTGCCACTTTTTTATTTAAAGGCGATAAGCAATGTATGTCATACTCTCAAGGCACCGAATCCAAGCGTGTAGAGTTGGCAATCCAAACTCTTACAAATTGGCATTATTTGGCATTCGTTGTTGTTTTTCTTAAACCTTTCAGTAAGTTCTCTGTTTTCCAAACAATTTGCTGTTAAAATTTATTAATAGTTTGCTGATTTCCTACAGATGTTTCTCTGTGCTTTTTTCTATGAAGGACGTTTGCGTAAACTTACGCCTGAACTGCCGAAAAATGGTTTGCAAGGTAATTTCGGCAAGCCATTCAAAAAAAAAGGATGCGTTTCCAAACCGACAAAGTAGCAGAAAAGTATTCTGTCGTTTGCAGTGTCAGGTGGTGGCAGACAATTCTAAATATTTCACAAAGACAACATCTCATATTAACAAAAATCAAAAGAATTAGACCAAATGCAGCGGGATGAAGAATATTACATTTCACTAAAGTCTGTAAATAGTTGTTTAATTGAGGTCACTACTAATGCAAGATTGTACCACGATTTACCATTAACACATATACGCACAGACCCTGGAACATTTTATTTATAAATACATATGAAAAATGATTGCTGCTCATGAAAGCTCACAGCTGACCGAAAAAAAATGACAAAAATTAATCAAAAGTATCGGTATACTCAGTGGTCTATTAGTAATCGAATTCAAATCAAAAATTTGTGGTTTTTAGTATTTCAAAATTTGAGGTTTTTACTCTAGATAGGCTGATACGCCTAGTGTGTGTTGCTTAAGAACTCCGGAAAATTGATATCATTACCACTTTTTTACTTCTTCTAAACATATAATTAATTTTCAAGAAATTTTTATTATGTTGTGATGTTTTTTGAAAAAAAGGATTATACATAAGATAATTCATATTTTCAACAAAAATCCTGAAACATATACTTATAGCCTATTTCCACTGGCACATATATGTACATTCGAAATTTTTACATTTTCGATTTTTAACCATTAAATTCGCGTTTTTTTCAACAAGTGCGACGTCAATGCAAACATAATTGCTAAACTTACCCAAAGATTGGTCAACTTTCACTTATCGGCTTAGAATGTTTATTTGTTTTGGATTTTTAATATTTTTAAATGTACATATATGTGCCAGTGGAAATAGGCTATTAGACGGAATTTACATGATGAAGCAAACTTTATGATGTTTTCTTAGTAGGCGAGAGATTTAAATGTATTTTTTTACTGTTCGTTTAAAAGGTCTGAAAGACTTCCCCTAAATTCCACGCCTACTAAGAAAACTTCATGAAGTTTGCTTCATGGTGTAAATCCCGACTTAGTTCTATAAAAATTCCCAAATTTTTAAAAATTGATATAATCGTTTTGGAATCTTCTCAAAACTTTTATAATTTGAAAAAATACTCCAAAATATATTTAGAACCCTGATCGTAATCTTCAAAACCGCTAGAATAGCATTAATAATCAGTTTTTAACCAGATCTGATCTAGTTTTAACCGACATAAAGTGGTTCAAACTAGTTCGGAACTGGGTTTTCGCCTTGAAAGTAACGGATTTCATCTTACACACAAATTTTCAAGTTTAAAGCATAAATACCACTAAAGTGACTTTAAGCTCGTTTTGAACATAGAACCTTTTTCAGATGAACATGAACATTAATCATGAAAACCGACTTAGACGCCAATAAGATACATGCAAATAACTATTACCTAAAACAAGCCCAAATAGTTTTTACGTGGGTCCATAAATGAAGTCGGAATGGGACGGGATTGAATTTAAAATTTGGGGTCGGGATTGGAATGGGGTATAGACTAAGGTAGGGTAGATAGGGACGAAATTGAATTTTCCTTCCCGCGATCTCTTATCAAGAATATTAATACAGTTGGGAATCCTTTTTTCCAAGCAATTGTATTGTGTTATACCCTCTGCCAGAGTATTTATTATAATTTATAATTTTCAATTGGTCTAAATTCGCCAAGTAATTAAATTAAGATACATTAAAATATAGTTTTAATCAGTAGGTTTTAACTAATGGAAATATTACTAAGAAGGAATCTTAATATACTAAAGTTGAAGAAAATATTTTAATTAAAATTTGAGTTCATTTGGTACAGTTATATACAACAATTTTTAAGAAATAAGTCTTATTTTCCCTTAAGGGTTCAAAAGTTCAGCTGTCCTTAAGCTAAAACATCTTGTATAGGTCATGAACTACTCAACACTAAAAGGAAATGGCTTTAATTTTTTTTTTGTAACACTTAGAGCTATAAATAGTTGCTCATAAAAATATCAACTCGTATTGCAGCGGTTTTAAGTAGCAATTAAAAATCATCATGTAAACACGTGTCCCTCCGCCCCCGGATATCACCAAGCAGGCGGCAGCAGCTGCCACTTAGACAAAGGACGATGTTTGATTGAAAGAGTTACAGTCGAACTAAGTACTTTAGCGCTTCTCCTTTTGCCCAGACAATGCGGGCGGTCTCAAACGGCGTCCGCAAGCCAAACAAACAATGCATCAATCAATAAAGATTTCCGCACCTAATAAGCCGCAGACAAGAGGCAAGGGGAGCGGGATGCCCGGGCCATCCGTTGACGCTGCTAACCAATTAAACGCCAATAGTTGCCAGCGATGCCTTCACCAGAAAAGGTGTTAATCGAATTACGACCCTTAGCATCTCCGGCCTTCGATTGCGGCTGCGTCTGCGGCTGCACTGTTGCACTTTCAATGGTCCATGAAGCGGGGGTGGTGGCATCAGCTGCCTTACACTTCATTTCCAATGTCGTCGTCGACGTTGGCGTCGTTGGCGTAGTCATTGCATTTCCATATTTTCAAATTTGAATTTTCTATTTCGTTGTCGATGTCAACGCACGGAGTAGGACAATTGAGGCAACAGACATCGTTTATCAGACCACACACTCTGTCCCTCTTCAGCACTTACTTGCTCTTTCTCGTAAAGAAAATTACACACATGTGTGGCTTTTCCAAGGAGGCAGCAACTGAAGCTGTAGAACTCGCAATGTGTCGCTTCATTTTTGGGTTGCATGCGTAAAATTTGAAACACGTTAATGTCTGGCTGCATTTTAGCAATTTTGTGGCAATGAGGCTAGGATGAAGAAGCGAGGAGAGAATGCAAGAAACCACTGAGTTGCGGGGTATGAATGGGCGGGCAGATTGAAATGGGGGAATTAGTTAGAAGTGGGGAAAGTGCAACGCAAATGCAAATGCCCCAAGTGGGTGAGTCATTTAAAAGATGTTTTACTATCTGATAATCCTTTTTGCTTTTTTGTGAGAGCAAGAAAAAATATGTAGTATTTGATGCCTCAACTGAGACCGCTAAAAATGCAAGAATAATAATATAAAAATTTTGAAACAAAAAAGATTTTTTTTTAAATTTATACAAGTATGATAAATCCAACAAAAAAAAAAAATGATATTAAAAATATCAAAAATCTAGAATACGCTAAATAAGTGCGTAGTATTAATTAATATGAACTATGATTAAGAAGCCTTGTCATCTTGTCAAGATCTCGTCTTCCATTTCAATAGTTCCATAAATGTAATGTAATGAATATAAGAAACCAAGCTTGAAGTCGTACCTACAACTACAAAAACATACGATAACTTGCTTCCGAACTAACATTCACTCTTTCCAATTAGGCTGTCGAAGTTTATCGTTCTAAGTCTCTCTGTTTGACCTCTGATTTTAAGCTCTTAACAGTTCTCACAAGAGTTCTGATTTCTATGGCCAGCAAGCAAAGGCTCAGGTCATCGATTTAATAATTGACAACAACAACTTCATGCTGCAGCGAAACTTTTTGTTAGGCTGGGCGTACCTGATGTGTTGATGTGATTGTTTTTAGCCTCTCTGTTTAATGAGAAATGAGAATGCCTTTAAAATTAAACGAGAAAACAACAATTGCTATCAATTGTTCTCACGACATTTCAGTTGGAAGAATAAGACTCAAGCCACGTTTGGCCAGACAAATGCTAAGAGATAAGCTTTAAATTTGCATTACTTTCGATTTTCTTCTTCTGTAGAAGATCTCCCTAAGGACCTCCTAATTGGCTTATCTGAAATCAAAAATCGGGTTACATTCTTTTAAGGGATAGATGAATCCTGGGATTGAAATTTCAATGTTTGATAATATGGCGACCAAGGCTGCAAACCGGTCCGGAACCGAACCCCAGAGAACCGGATTGGATCGAGTTTTATGGATTGCCCGAACCGGACCATGAACCGAACCTCTTACTTTTTTGACCCCTTTAACCCGAACCAGAACCGGACCATTTATATAACAAAAAAGGTTCGGTTCACGATATTAAGTAATTTTCCATCGAATGAAGTTCGATTACGAAACAGAGAATCATTTTATAAACTTCTTCGAAAATTTTCCAAGGTAACATAAATCGACAAATATTTTAAAATTGTTGGAAAGGTCTTAAAAACAAATACTTACAACTATCGCTTTAACTATACTACCTATTTCAGCAAACCAGGTACCAGTTCAACGTGCATTTTCAACACTAAAGATTATTGCTTGTAATCTAAGAGCAAGACAAACATCAGGAAGATAAAATGCCTATAATTCCCAACCTAAACTAATTTGAATAAGGTTAGATTAGAGCGGTTGCTGGCCTTTCACCCAGCACAATTTGGCCATAGGGATTTGGCCCCTTGTGATGTGAACAAAATGTGTCTGAAAAGTGAGATTAAGGCCCTCCGCACACGGCTCGTATCGTCATCGTAGCGTCATCGTCTTGTCAAAAATTTGACGATACGATACGATTACGATACGGCTATTGCTCCGCATACGAAGCAATTTTCAATCGGCGAAACACAAAGCGTAAACATGTAAAGGGATGAAGACTAATTAACATATCTTCGTCATCGATGTCTTGGGTGCAAAAATGCAACCAGAAGATTATTTTTTGCCACTGAAGAATTAGCAGAAGGCGATTTAAAATTTCACACATTTTCCTGAATGTCAAAAAAAAAACATTGAAGAATTCTATAATGGTAGTAAAGCCTTAAAATGCACAGATTTGCTAATTTGGACTGATATTTTTTCATTAAAACATATGAAACTCATTAAAAATTGTAAGCAAACAGCAAGCGTACGCTCGTACACGACGAGAGGCGACTGCCACTGCTTGACGATAGTCGTCATGCTGCATGCATGTTGCGACGATTACGCGTAGCGGACGAGTCGTGTGCGTGTCTCCCTTTAAACACACGTGCGCAGCAACAAATCGTATGCTTCTCGTACATCGCGTCGCATACGCTACGATAACGGTACGAGTCGTGTGCGGACGGCCTAAGTGTAATTTGGAGGCTTGGATGAAATCAGATATATGGGTCTAGGTGTAATTTCAGCTGATTCAGATTGATTCTGTTAGATCAGTGACGTGTATCAAAAGATTCGAGAAGTGGGAGAAGGACTCTTTCTCTTGTCGTGTTTGTTGAGCGGTTTGGAAATCGAGCTATGTCTTGCCATTTCTGGTTTGCTTTGAGCTCGAAGACATTTCGTAAAACGAGCCAACACGTTGTCATAGGCATACTTGCGTTCTGTTTATCGCCAGTTTGACTGCTTTGCAGTTGCCTCGATGTCCCGGTGGTCTGCTAGATTCTGGACTACTCTGACATCTCTGGAGAGATTTTTTGCAATCGTTTTCTTATATCGAATTGCAGATTATCGAGTCAAGCTTCTTAAGTGCAGTCAGAAAAAACTGATTATTTTATCAAAACTCTGTATTAAGAACTTCCTTATTTGCGACTTAAGCTAAGCAAGTGTTAAAAACGACTTATTTATTTTTCTTGAAACCATTTAAATCCTTTAAACAAGTCATTAAAACTAAATATGTTTTTTTTTCAAGTGAACCAAGGTTTGAACCAAATCCTGGGGTTCAGGGATTGCAGTAACCGGTCTGCCAACCGAACCCATAGACGGGTCCAAACCCCCGAACCGAACCTCATCTAAAATTAAGTAGGTTTGCAGCCTTGATGGCGAGAATGTAAACCAAAAATTCAAATTTTCCACCAAGATTTTCGAAAAAAAAAAATTTTCCGAAATCTTAATCCTTCGATCAAACCTCGAGGAATACAGGGCTGCCCATATTCGACGGACCCTTGAGCTCTTCTACGGTCCTTGGCTTGTTAACGTAAACCTTTGACTTCAAATATCCCCACAAGAAGAAGTCAGGCGGCGTCAAATCGGGCGAACGCGGTGGCCAGTCCAAATCACTACTTTTCGACATCAAACGGCCCGGAAACAATTTCTTCAGAAAATCGATTGTTATGCGACTTGTGTGGGGTGGAGCGCCGTCTTGTTGAAACCAGAACTGCCTCATACGCTTTCGACGAATAATTGGCATCACAAAATTGGTCATCATGTCGCGATAACGCTCCTGGTTGATGGTAACAGCATGGCCATTTTCATTTTGGAAGAAAAACGGCCCAATGACCGTTTTCGCACTAACGCCGCACCAAACTGTGACTTTTTCATCATGAAGAGGCACTTCTTGAATCTCCTGAGGATTTTCAGTGGCGTTAATACGGCAATTTTGCTTATTTACGGTCCCATTCAATGTGAAATGGGCTTCATCGGACATGATAATTTTGTTCCAAAATTGCTCGTCATCTTCGGCCATTTCGATGACTCTTTGGGCCCATTCCAATCGACGAGGCTTGTCCGCAGGCAACAATCTTTGCGTCAATTGAATTTTGTACGGGAACAAATGCAAATCAACGCGAATAATCCGTTGTAAAGTGGACCGAGCCCTGCCCAACTGCTGAGAACGGCGTTTTTGGGATGTTCTTGGGGACCTCTCAACACTGGCTCGTACGGCAGCGATATTCTCGGCCGATCGCCTTGGTCGACTTTTTATTTGGCCTCTTCGGATTAGAAAGAGCCTCACCAGTCGAAAATTTTTCGTATAAACGCTTAATGGTGTTCTTAGAAGGCGCACTTTTCACATTTTTTAATTTTTTAAAAGCACGTTGAGTTTTCACAATTGACTTGTTCTGTTGAATGTAAATTTCAATTATTTCAGAGCGCTCGCGTGGCGTGTATTGTTCCATGGTAAAAATCTGCTTGGACTGACGCTTCAAACGCGGTATGTCATTAAGCGATCTGACATCTCTGTCAAAAGTTATGGCGTTGCCAGATGGGTCCGTCGAATATGGGCAACCCTGTATATCTAAGAAGGTTGAGTGAAAATTTCTGATCGATCGGTTCAGCAGATATTGAGATCTAGTGATCATCGACTTTAAAAACAACGTTTTGAGAAAAGCGCGTTTAAAGTTTCAGAAGAAGTTTACACAGAGGTAAAAAGGGGGTAAAAAGGGGATTTGATCTGTTGAAGTCTTTTAAGCCAACTTTCTTTTAAAAAGAGTTGAACGGTTTGGTTTGGAGTTCAGGAGGTCATAACCTAAAAGGTTTGGTTCAAGGTCTAGTTCGAGGGACCCAAAAAACTCGAACCAAATCTATCCTGACAGGTTCAGTTCTGGCTAAGTGTGTGGAGGTTATATCTAATGTAGCCTTAGAAATAACCGCAGATCATTGCTTTGTACTCTTTTCATCAATGATATTTATTTTTCCGACACTTGCCTATGAATGGAAATTGATTTCGAAACATTTCTTCTGTTTTGGTGTAAAGTAAATCCTTTTAACAGTTAAAAGAAACATTTTGTTTGTCCTAACCTTTAAATTCTTCTAAGTCATTGAAGTTAATAATTATGAAACTAATAAGACCAGAAATTGTCTAGGGATTATTAAGACCAAAATGCTGGAAGATTCTGTGGTCCCTTTAACGAGTGTAGGAAGACTTTATATACGACTCACGAATAGTTAATCGAAACTTGAACTAGAATGCTAAAGCTAGAACATCTATTGATTAAAAGTTGAGCTTAGTCTTGGACTTAAAGTCTTTTGATTAAAAGTTAAGCTTAGTCCAGCCTTCTAGTTTACAATCATCATGATGGTTAATGTGGTACTCTTCAATAAATTTGCATATTGCTTTTTTCGTCCTTTTCCTTTTCTTTTTTTTTTCGCCCACAACTTCAACTTCATTTGCAGTTTACAAATTGCATTGGCCAGTTCAAAGTGAAGACACTGACTACAAGAGAAACGTAATGTAGAGAATCGCTAAGAGAAAGAGAGTGAAAAAAAGGAGAGCAATCCTCTTTAATTAGTTTGCCTTTCGTTTAATGCAATCGCGAAAATATTTTTAATTTAAAACGCGTAATTCAATATCTCGCGTAATTTTATTTCCCTTACAAGCAGCAGAAGGGCAGGACAGCGGGTATGAAGGGGGTAAAGAGAGATGCGGCACAAAGTGCTGCCAGTCATTGTCGGACTCCAGTGTCCTGTTCAATTTTTATATCCATTGAGTAAAAAGCACAAAAAAAAAATAAAAATTGAAAATGCGGCGCGAAAATTTTTGCGTGCACTTCGATCGATGGGATATATACTATATAATATATATATAGCATATATGCATTCGATATGTGGCGGCGTTGGCGGTGGGTCAAGCTCTCAACCAGCCAAATGACCTGCATTCCATTCACTTCTTTTTTTTTCGTGTGTAAATTGACGCAGGAAATGCCGCAATGTGTCGCTCGAGAGTTCAAAGCTGCGATGATTTTCAGGTCAAGAGTTGAGCCACTTGTTGTTGTTGCTTGCTTCTCATTTCCTTGCCATTTTATGCTCTGGCTTTTAAGTGCCGATCAAATTTCTTGATTGAAGCTTTAAGTGCAAGACAATGTGCAGCTGTTTGTCCCTTTACAGGATACTCGAAGGAAAAAACAACAACAAATATTGCAAAAGTAATTGCAAAATTTTGAAGCTGGAATATGCAACAAATGTGAACCCAGAGGAAGAAGGAAGTTGGCTTCTTTTTTCTGCAATAGAAATACGAGATGCAGCCCAAAAAATGAAGGAAGGAAGTTGAAGCCGAAATATAAAGAAAAGAAGACCTAATAACATTTGTTTATTTTTAAAGACATGTGCAAGGATATTGGATACCTGCACTTTTTGTAATTATCAAATGAAACTTTATCAAAAAAAAATTGTATTCTTTTTTCTGTAAGTTGAAGCTCTTTAAGCTAAAACTAAAACAAGAACAATTTTAGCCACTTGATTGTAGAACCAAGTTTTTGACCAGCTGCATGACATTTTCACAGGAAAGGAATCAGGGATCTGGGATTAGGGATCAGGGATAAGGTATCAGGGATTTGGGATTTGGGATGGAGGATCAGGGGTCTAGGATCTGGGATCAGGGATCAGGGATCGGGTATCTGGGATTAGGGATCAGAGATGTGGGATCCGGGTTGAGGGATTTGGGATGGGGGATCACGGATCTAGGACCAGGGATCAGAGATGGAGAATCTGGCATCTGGGATTTGGGATGGGGGATCGGGGGTCCGGGATGGGGGATCAGTGATCTGGCATCTCGGATCAGGGATCTGGTGTCAGGAATTTGGGATGAGGGATGTGGGATCAGGGATTTGGGATCAGGGATGGGGGATCTGGGATCAGAAATCTGGGATCAGAAATCTGGGATCAGGTACTAGGGATCTGGAATCTGGGAACTGGGTTCAGTGATTAGGGATCTGGGATAAGGGATTTGGGATGGGGGATCAGGGGTCTGGGATCTCGGATCTGGGATCAGTGATCTCGGATCAGGGATCTGGGATGGGGATCAGGGATCAGGGATGGGGTATATGGGATCAGGAATCTGGGATCACTAGGATGATGGAACAGGGATCTGGGCTCACGGATCTGGCATCAGGGATCAGGGATTAGGGATGAGGGATCTGGGCTCACGGATCAGGGATCTGGGAACAGGGATCGGAGGTCTGGGATTAGAGATCAGAGATGTGGAATCTGGGATCAGGGATCTGGGACCAGGGATAGGGGGTCTGGGATCTGGTATCAGGGATTTCGGATGGGGGATCAGGGATCAGGGTTCTGTGGTAAGGAATCTGGGACACTGTTTCCAACTCTGCTTTCCAAGCCAGCAGTGGCATTTCCCACGGTGTATATAAACTATTTCAATTAACATGTTTCACATCAAAGCCTCGTGAGTGTTAACCCCACTCACACCTTTTTTTTAACAAATAACACTAGTTTACTAAAATAAAAAAACGATTTTTTTATTTTAATTTTCAACCATTTACAGATCAATAAAATCAAAATCATATTTTTTCCAAACATTTTTGCTTTTCACTTTCGAACTACTAAACCGACAGGAAAATGTTTTTAGACTAGATTATAAGGAATTTCATACACTTTTGATTATTAACCTGCTTTAAGTAATTCAGGTTTTTGAGAAAAAAGTAATTTTTTTTCTAAATATTTTTGCTTCTAACTTTCAAACTGATTGAAAAATGTTTTTTGACTAAATTACTAGGAATTGCTTACCCTTTAGATTAATACCTTGCTTGACTGCATCTAAAGTTTCTAACTCGAGATATGGCTTAAAATATAAGGGTACCTAACGAAAAACTAAAAAAAAATTCTACCAAAATTTTTGAAATTCTTTTTTAAGTTCAGCATTCTAATATACATCATAAAAAATTAATGTCTTCAATGGGTCTTTTTCGCTGTTAACTAGTGTTATAAGTCTGTTGGATAGTGTTATTCATTAGCTGTTATTGGTTAAGTTTTAAGAAGCACGATCACACTGTTAAATTTTGACAACATTTTAAGGCTTTAGTCAGTTTGCGCATTTGTCATTGCGCTTTTTTTGTGGCTGCTTACCAACGCAAGCACATTTTTTGTTCCTCTCCATTTGGCCGGACCTGCACTAAGAGCTCAACAACTCTCAAAATAAAGCGGTGTTAGTTCCTCCATATAGTTTCATACTGAAGAATTCTTTAACATCTTTCCTCACCCTGTTATTCCCCCATGCCTCAGTTAATATATTTATAAAATATATAACCCTACCATTGACTAGGTTACTTACTAACCTTGATCTTTAGCTACCATTTCCCTATTCTATTTTAATTTTAGCTTCAATTTCAAACCCCTCTGACAAACTGCTTAAACATTTTAACCACAAATTGCCTACTCCAAAATTTCCAATTCTGTTTTCATTCGACAATTTTTATTTTCTTGCATCATAATTTGCAATGTGTCAGTTGCAAGTGGAGAATTTTTGCTCAAACATTTTTGCGCACAACAGGAAATTGACTTTTCATCGACAGCAATATCAAGTAGAAGAAGAAGTCCTATGCAAATACTTGCTGAGTACTTGCCTCATGCGGCGTTGCCACATTGGTTTACACACACAAAAAAAAAGAAAGCGCCTTGACAATATTTGCTACGGTTGGGAAAGCTGTCAAAAAAGCTTCAGCAACAACTTCCGTTACATGGCGAAGCCAGCCATTCCAGCCCAGTCCGGGATTGGTTGCGCCCAGCTCAAAAGTTAAGCCATTAGCGAAATGTCCTTTACTTTGCTTATAACGCAATTTTCTGCTTCTTTTTTTTTTTTTTTTTTTTTTTTGTTGTTGGCGTATTTTTTGGTGTTGGCCTGTCCATTGTCTGTTGCTTCGTTAGCCGTAGAGTTTTGGACACACTGTTCTGTTCTTCTCTGGGTGCTGCTGCTGGACTTGGGCGCTAAATGACAACTTCACTGTCAGCATTTTCAACTTTCGCGTTTGTTCATTTTTCGGGTGGTAAGCAAAGTTTTTATTTGGGGTGAAACCAAACTTTATGGCAACGTTAATGAAGTTGAAGGGTATTTTATATTTTTTGTTTGTTTTTAGTTTGATGACATTTTTTTTTTTATAGGTGCGTTAGATGTAATTAGTAATTAGTAAATTGAAATTTGGATTTTTAAAGCATTTGAATACTAATTTATTTATTTATTTCTTCTATTTTCAGGTATGTTTTTGAACAGTTTTTACCAAAAATGAATGTTGGTAATAAGGTAAGCAATGTAAATGAGAAAAGTTCACTCCAACTGATTTCACCGAAAGAGTATATGTAAACCTCAGATATTTTTACATTCAAAATCATTTAGAATCTGATTTTTGACTTTAAGACCTGAGCATGCCACGAAAATATCAAAAAAAAAATTCTGCGTCAGATACATTTTTCGAACGATCGGTTATATGCCAGCATATGAAAACAAAAAGTTTTCTTTACTAGCACCTATTTTACGACCGATCGTTTCCAGTTCAGCTAAAAGATATAGTCATCCGATTCGATTTTATCATTTTATTGACCTCCCGAATCTGCACCGAAACTCTTTTTGAAAAAGATTGGGATCAAAAAAAAATACAGCTATTATATTTTTCTTAACAATTTCACCGTTAAAATAATTCAAAAGTAATCGGTTCCATATTAAGTGAAGTTTTGCAAATGATATTAAGATTCGTTAGCAAAAGTTAACATTTAAAACATCACCACAAAGATTTCCCTTACCGTCAAAAGTACAGTCCTCCATATTTAAAATTGGTAGCGGCGGTAAAATAGCGGCGAAAATTTTTCAACGATTTAATAGGTACCAAGGTTCGAACCAGAATCTTAAGATCGATGCTTCTAAAAATCTCTCTTTAATTTTTTAGTTTGAGACAGAGATTAATACCAAAACGATTGTCGATTTCGGTTACGGTTACGGTTACGGTTATAGCCGATGGCTTTTTTCCAGTTACTGTTAGGGAATAAAGATTACGGTACGGGTTAGGGTTACGATAACAGTAATTGAATAAAGGTTACGGTACGGGTAACAGTTATTAAACTTATTTCGTTGGGGTTACGGATACGATTACAAATTTATAAGGGTGAATAGAGGTTAACGGTTAATCTCTGGTTAAAACTTAATTGAGTTTTAGTTGCAACAATTAGTTTACACATTCAACATTCAGCATACTCGAATGCTTTACAAGCTGCATATACTGTGTATCTTATGCCAATATTTATACAAAGAAATCAGCTTTATTATAATATTTTTGCTCAAGGCCTGATCTTAGATGACATACATTTTATTTTCGTCACAATGCTTCATATGAATAGAATCACTTTTGTAGAGCTTTGAAACCAGAATGCTTTTGAACAGTATTTTGAAGAAGTATTGTGCTGGAAATAAAATGTTTTGACAAATAAACTAAAATAAAACTGTTCGTTTGAAATAGATAATTATTAAACTAAATAAAGCTTGCATACTTTTAAGGGCATTTATCACTAGCAAGTTTTTAGCCTGCTTGAGGTCAAATAAGGGAACAGTCACTATGGCATTTATCAATATAAATTTTGTATGTATAAACGTAGAATATGTCGAATGAACTTGATTTCCCTGTTTAGGGTACAGAATTTCCGATATTTTTCTGAGTGCATATACGATGTCTGTTTTTCATTTTTCTAACCAGTTATTTTTTATTTGAACGAGTCTGTATTTTCTAGAATTTAGAGATTGATGTAAACGTCAATTGTAGTGGATTCTGTTCAATGACATACATACATATTTGCATTAATATGTGTAAGGTCTAAAACATTTTAAAAAAAGTTCAAAATGAGCTGCTTTTAGAAAACCAGATTGTTGAAAAATATGCAGTTAATTCATAATAGATATGAAATTTCTTAGACGAGTTCAGCGTCAAAAACATGTCTGGTATGAATAATTTATTTTCCATTTGAACTAAGCACAAATTAATTTGAAAATATTGTCTTAACAATTTCTTGACTATGTAAAAATTTGATGAGTTTTGTTGTATATTTTTTTAAATGCTAAAACTAAATAGATTTGTGTTCTTGACTTGGTATAATAGCTCTAAATACGCTAGAAAATCAGAATAAAATATTATAGAAATTGAAAGAATTAAAAAAACAATTTTTTCTTGCAATATAAATTGCAAAAGTATAATTTTTCCTTTGAAAAAATATTTTCTTTACTTACAGTAAGATAATATTACCAAAATGATGAAATACCCGCTCTGTTAAGTTAACAGTAATTTTCCAACAGCGCTGCTTATAGTTTATCCTGAACAAACCTCAAATTATCTATCAGAATGCTGTAAATGTAAGCCAATGTAAAGCATATAATTTCCCCATTAACAGTGTCAATGTAAATGGCCGCAGGCCATAATGTAAACACTTATTGGGCCGCTGTTATTACCACATAGACCAACAGTAGATAAATTTGAACGAAACTTTTTGTGCAGAGCGTAACACAGCAGCCAAAGTAACATATTTCCCCTTGCCAGTAAACAGGCTGCAAGTCTTGCCAAAAAAAAGAAGAAATAATAACCCAAACCAAATGAACGCACTTTTTAACCTTCAAAAACTCATCATCAGGAGCTACCTTCGTCAAGTTCTCTCTTCGCCACACTCTCTGTGGCTTTGTGGCTCTCACGCTCTCTCTCTCTGCATAGCGGGGGCGCCAGCCAGCAGCAGCGCTGCCAGCGCCAATGGGAAACGACATGCGCATAGCAGAAATTCGCTGCAGGCAGCAGAGGCAGCGCAGCAACAGCAGCAGCCGTGGCACAGCATCGCCGCCTCCCACGACACTTGCGCTCTCACGAACCGCTCTCTCAACTTGACGAAACACACGAATCAGGCAGAACCAAGCGAAGTCGAATTCAGTTTGAAATCGCCGCTCGTAGAGTTCACGTCGTCACGTTCGGTGCCGAGCCAAAAGTACAAAAACCGAGGCAAAAGTACAAGTCGGCACCGCAGTCGTCGCGAAAACAAAACAAACGAAAATTACAAAATAAATTTTACCGCTGTTTTGCGTGTTTGTGTGTGTGTTTTAAGAAAATCTACAAAAAATAAAAAAGAAAAAGAGGAAAAATCTGAAGCAATGGCAAAATCCAAAAAAGTCTAACCAAAGAAAATCAAATGTCCAGCAAAATGTGCGAAAAGTGAGAAAAAAAAAAGAAAGAAACACAGTGTTTGTTTTCCGTGTCTTTGGAGGATAAGGGAATTTACGCTTACTTTTCACTCCCCCTCATTCTTCCCCGCCCCCCTCTCTACTATCACTATTTCATCTTCTGTCTTGTCCCGGCTGTTCGAGGCCCATAAAAAGCCGCCAAAATTAAGTTCTCAAAGCAAAATCCGCATCACGCTTACCGTCACACGGACAACCTCTACGACGGTGGCACCGACACCGACGACGACGAATGTCCATTGGAGTCCACCACAATGAATCCCTATGAGTATGAATCCACGCTGGATTGCCGTGACGCGGGCGGCGGTGGTCCAGGACCAGGTACACTACCCATGACAGGTCGCCATTTGGCCGGTGGTGGCGGCGGCGGGGCGGCGGTCCATCAGGTGCCTCCACCTTGCACAGCAGTCAAACGCTGCAGCATCAGAACCAACAGAATTTGCAAGCTGCCGCGGCGGCATCCGCGCAGTCGTCACACTATGATTATGAGTATCAACATTTGCCACATCGTCCACCGGATACAACAGCAACGGCGCAACGCACACACGGCAGACAAGGTGAGTTGAAGAGTCAGGTAGTGAGTGAGTGAGTGAGGCGCTGACCTGTCCTGTGACCCCCGACCCTGAAATTGTGTGGAAATCAGGCAGCACAAAACAAAAAAAAACAGGCTTTAAATTGTCTGCCTGAGTCGGGTTTTCTCGACTCTTTAAGGCTTAGGGAATTCGTTGTGTCGAAACGAAAAACGAGTTGGTATACAAAGCAAATTCAAAATTTATAAAAATGTAAAAAGTGTAGAACAAATTTTAATAAATGTTTACAAGTGTCCAAGCACCCGCATAATTCAAAAAATTATTTTCCTCGATAAACAGCGGTTTATGAAGAATTTTGTGTAATTTTTTTGTTTATAAAGAAATTGCCAAATTTTTGCTTTATTTTCGCATTCAATAGAAATAAAGTAATTCCGAGCTGGATCAAAAGGTACAAATTTATTCTTGACCAGTGGAATGGCCCTTCTGGGAATAATACGATAAATTAAATGTTTGTTGTGAGGATAAACAAATGATTTATAGCTAGAAACTTTAACGCTGTAAAATTCGGCGACAAAGTACATTTTATTTAAAACCCTTTAATCAAAATCATAAAAAATCAACTCGTTTGTTTTTGGTGAAAAAGTGCAAAATTAAAAATTTATTTTCAAATAAATCAAATTGTTTAGCTTGAAAAATATTCATAAATCGCATTCCAAAGTGGAAAATTAATTTTTGGAATTTTTGGTGAGTTGTTATAAGTGTTTATAAACACGTACAAAAATTTAGTGAATTCTGCCTGATTAGCAAATTTTTGTATAAGTGAAAAGTAGAAAAATCATGCCGAAAGTGAAATCCAGGAAAGACTTGATTTAGTCATTGAAAGGATACTGTGAAATTGTTTTAAAGAAAATATTGTTGTATAATTTTTTTTAACAATTAAATAAAAATCGCATGAAAGGGCAAACAATAATAAAATTTCCAGGCAGTGAACTAAGAAATAAAACATTTCAAAAATGACATATGAATATGTTTGATATAAAATTTAAAGCGATAAAAAAATTAAAAAAAAAATTATGTACATAATGTATCAAAGCAAATAAAAATGTCCACAAATAACTGAGGCCAACAAAATTACATGCCTTGTTGTTGTATTAAATTATGGTCCAGTATTGTGTGCTAATTTCACAACTGGTCTCAGTTTTGCTTATTTAGCTCCTGTTTTCGTTATATTTCTTCCATAAACTATCTGGAAAAATATATAAATGACTAAAAAGCAAATGCATATTAATGCTCTTATGGCATCCTAATTTTGAAAAATTAAGGAGCAAGTCATTTACCTTATATATATTGTGTATATTTTGATGACATGACTCAAGGCCCATTTCAAAATAAATCAAAGTGAACTCTGAAATATCACTCAGATTTGATATGGGTTTTAAGTCCGCATTGAATTTGCCCAGATTTGCTCGAACTTAAAGGCCATGTGGATATATGGAATTCAGTGTCAGTACACAGCTAAAATGTGAAGACAAATATCTAATCAAAAAAAACTAAAAAATGATTTACGCACTAAAAATATCAGAAATCGGCAGCCAGATGTCGAAAAGTGGTGAAATTGACAAAGAATACAAGTAAAGTCTAGGAAATGGTGGAATTGTGGCAGCGCGGTCCAATATGAGTTTTCTGGCACCCAATAATGTGTGTGGCATAAACGACCAGTATAAAGAAAGGTTCGTAAATGTGATTGATTTTTACATGACAATGCTTGGCCATATTCTAAAAATCCCTTCACATTTCTAAAAAACCAACCGGAAATTTTAAAATGGGAAGTCTTATCACACCCGCCAAATTTTTTGAAATAATGCCCCTTCAGATTATCACTGCCTACTGACTGACCAGCACTTCCTTTCATTGTTGAATCGCCCCAAAAAAAGATTAGCAGTTTAATTAATGCGAATTTTTATACAGCCAGAAAGAAATAGAAATGGGCACGGGTTCCGCAAAACCCGAATTTAAATGCTTTCTTAGGCAGGTCAGAAATATTTAAAAATCTTTGTGACGTCTAAGATGAATTTATAATAATTAAATTTTAAAATTTTCCATTTTATTTCCTATTGAAAATAAATATTTTAAGATTCGCGATTTTTGGGAACTCCGTTCCGCGCCCATCTCTAGAAAGAAATAAGAAGTGACTATCGATGGGCATTACTTTAAATAAGAAATGTTTTACCATTATTTTTATCATAAAGCCTCAATTTAAAAAAATGATTTTTAAGAATATATATATAAATATATTTTTTTCTGAGTTATATGTATGGAATTTTCTTAACCGGTTTCTACCGGTCTCTTTTCCTTTAGTTTATGATTATTTCACTTACGGTTTCGCAACTATTTCCGGTCTATCTATATTTTTTGTATATTACCGCCATCATATAAAATAAAATTCGCATTTTTATTAGTCGACGCATTTTTTTAATCTCTTTATATTGGGTTTTTTGCAGATTCTTTGTATCCAACATTAATATAAAATTAATTAATTTTAAGGGCTGAGGTTTTGTTATACACTATGTGAACAACAGTGTATATTGATATAAAAAATATTAATCCCAGTAAAGTTCTTAGTCATATTCAAAATTTTTGATGGACTTTTTAATATGCCACCGTATTTTTTAATTTATTTATATATAAAAAAAAACAAAATTTCCGATTATGGTTGAAAATAATCCTTAAATGTTAATGAATGTTTTAAAATTTGACGACGTATTTAATAAATTTTATTTATTAAATTTAGATTATCTTTTTTCTAACATTACTGTATTTGACAAAAAATTTTATAAGACTTGCAAATACTTTCCATTTTAGAAAGGGCTGGCCTTTGTGCTGACTACAATAAAATCTTTCGAGTAATTAGTTTAGAAGATTCTATTTTTGCTATAAAAACCTCTATATTAACGTATTTAGCCCGTAGTTTGCTTTAATTCCGTGTTTTTCTACGCGTTTTCGGTCATTCGTTTGTGGCAGCGCCCCGGTCTTGGGCGGGAGGTGGGCTGCTATTTTGCCTGGGGTTCGCGCGTAACAAGCTTCGGCTTGGTGTCGCTTGGGCCACTTGAACGTACTGCGCATTGTACATCAACGTCCAAGCAAATTTTGTACAATCAGCTTTTCTAAACGTTTCATATTTGATTAGCGCAATTTTTTTTTAGGAAAACATTTCAAAATATAATTTTTTCGGGTTTTTAGTCCGATCTGAGCGAAAGAAACGTTTTTTCGCTTTAAAACGTTTTTCTTATTTTTATAAAAATTTCTATTTACAAAATTTTACCTGTTTTATATTTATGGCGAATTTAATAAATGTTAGATTGATTTTTTCTGATTTAAATGCATATGTAAATATACTTATTGATCTCTTGCCAGCTGAAATATATATTTGAAAAAATATAAAAATAAAAGAAAACCGATACATTACCTGTATTAGCGTTTCGTTATGGTTTCGGTTTTGTCAGTTCCTAATATAACGGTTAACGGTTTTCGGTTCTCAAAAAAATGTAAATATCTGTTGCTGTTCCTAAACCGGTACGAAACTTGAAACGGTTATCGGTTCCGGTTACAATTACCGTATTATTCCCTGGTTAGGACGTTAATTATAAATATACAATAACAAATACAAAATATTTGCAATGCGTAGCAGATTATAATTATAACCAAACCCAGCCAGGGTTTTCATACTACCATCATACCCGATCAGATTTTTTTGGTCCCGATGGGATCACATTTCATGAGTCTAAAAATGTGTCACAGTGTAATCGAATATATAATTTTTAAATTCATATAAAGACTTGAAATTTTATTTAAAAAACCGATTCGAAAAATCAATCTAAATCATAACATTAATAATGAGTATTTTGGGCGATAATTAAAAGAACAATTGATTGAGTATTTAATTTTCTAAACATAATTTTCTATTTATTTATTAAATGTAAAATTATATAATCGTTTTACATAAAAATTGAAACAATTACCATCCCCCCTCTTTTTCACCCGCCGGCCGCCGCTCCCCATCTAGTACATATTATTTTTACTTTCCTTTTATTAGGAATTCTTGCCGAAGTGAACACGCGACAACAGGTTTAGGATTATAAGCAAATTCGTTCTTATATAAATAGTTGACAAATGTCTTAAATAAATAAATAAAATCGACTGAGAATGAATTTGCTATTCTCAAAAAAAGGCAACAAATATTTAACATTTTACTGTAAATGTTTATAAAAAATTATTATTATAGTGTTTTAAAAAAAAAACAATTACAGTTTTTGAGGAAGGAGTTTATAATAAGAAGATTGATTTTAATTATTTGACTCGAATAAAATAGAATTCTAAAATATAAATATAATGAAAGTATACAAGCGCAAACCAAACAATTGTCCTTTTAAAAACTCTCAACCGAACCGAAGCACCTACCTTCAGATTGAAATATTTGTATATTTGTATAATTTAAATGATAAATAAACTCATCGAAATAGATCGTACAAGCACTTCTTCTTTAATAAAAGTATAAACTGATTTTTGGTTAGGTTAGTTAACTATTAGACCGAATTGGTACATAGTGATGGCATATTTATGTAACAGACACAATCAGGCCAGTTTAAAATGACACAAATTTTTAAAGAAATGTAGTAAAAATTTTTAAAAAATTTTTATTTCAAGTGTTCTCGCTTTCAAGCCAAAAACGACCCAAATATATAATTATTCATATGTTGCAATTTTTGTATATTTAATTTATATATGTACTTTCTGAAGGAAAATGACTAAATTTTCTTAAATTTCTTATAAAAAATTTATCCACAAAAAATGCAAATTTTCTTAACATTTTCTCAACTACAATTGTCAGAAATTGTAAATTAATTAAGCCCACATTGTCTAATTCCCACCAATCCATTTCGATTAAAATTCAATATAATCAGCTCACCCACTTTAAGCCCCCTAATCTCTATGCTTATTTCATGAACCGAAATGCGAGTAGAACTTTTCCTAAGCCCACTGAGCCGTTAAATGAATATTCATTTTCATTCATTCATTCAAAACTTGCGACAACTTTGAACAAATTAGCGTGCTTATCGCGCCGAAAATACACAACAAACATTTTGCATAAATTAAACAACAGAAATGGTTAAAGCAAAGACGCGGATTTGGAAAAAGTGAAACGAGGGGTTGATGATTTTTCCGGCTGAGTGCATTTTTTTTTCTATTTGTCTTATTAATAAAATAAAAACGCGCGTTACAACAATAGAAAAATAGAGAAGAAGACCGAAAGGCAAAAACAGGATACCAAATTAAGGGAATCCCGAATATGATGCCTGCGGCTGGCGGCGACAAACAAAAAGAAGAACTCTTCAACGAAGGTTTTTTTTTACTTTTCTTTTTTTTTTTGTCTTCTTCGAGTTTGGCATGGAGTTCGGTTACAATTGCCGGGTTCTGTTTTTGGGTTTGTTTGCTTTTTGCCTGCATTTCAGAGAGTTGGTTCTCTGTCTCTGCTTTCTGCCGTTTTTTTTTGTTCATTCTTTTACATGGTGTGGGTCAGTGAGGCAAAATTAAATTTAAGCCGCTGTTTGTCACATAAATCCTGGCACCGCCTGCTCCTTTTCTTTTACTTTGACAAGTTTTGTGCATATAAATACGTGTAGGGTACATATGCACATACATAGACGGGAATTATGCTTGGTAAGGCAGCTATTTTATGGGCTAAGTATTATTATATTAATTTAGATTTAAATATTTAAAGAAAATTAAGTCCTCGAGTAACATAAGATTTATTTAGAATGAATCCTTGACTCAGAGTCAAATCTAGAAAAATTTTCTCCAAGAACTTGTTAAATTTTGTAACAATTTTGGTTTCTTTGTATTCTTTTAACCAATTTCTAGACCTATCCTACATAACCTTAACTCCCACCACCCACCCACACATCCACACACACACACACACAGACTCTCACATAAAAACCACAAATACAACATGCTTCAATTTTTATTATTTCCGACTTTGCTTCTTGGCATTTGAACTTTTTGGCCACGCTTACACACACACACACACATACTCAGACACATACATAAAAGGGAATTTACATAACTTTATTTCTGGCATTTCCTCTTTGTGCGCTTACTTGTCTTCGTCTTCTTCTTTTGCTATTTTGCCCTTCCCTTTTTATATTCTGTGGTCGTATGTGGCGGTGTTATAAAAACAATTGCCTGAACAATTGAAAGCTTTGAAAATTCTAACAAAAGAAGAAAAATAGGAAAATGTGTGGCTGTGTATATACCAGGTAAAAAAAAAAAAACACACAAAAATTGTAAATTTCCAACAACAAATAAATTTGGTAACTGCAAACAATAAATTCCTAAGACCCGTCCCGAAAATTCAATAAAGTGGGGAGGCTCGTAAATTTTCAACACTTCACCAGGCACTCACAAAACCCCACTCACTCGTGGTGTATCATAAAAATGCCAACAATAAAAGAAACAGCAACACAATTTTTGCAAGGCGCAAATATTCTTACAGACATTGAAAAATTGAAGCATATGATTAGAAATTTTGGCCAATTAGCCAAATTATGTTTGGCCACTTTGCATTATTAAACAACAGATGGCCTTGCCATCAAGTCAATCCATCAGCAACACGCAACTAATTTCGAAAAGTGCCCAAAGTCTCAGAACAAGGTCAATTCCGATACGGATTCGGATTCGATTTTCTCACACACTGATTGAACACAAATTATTTGTTTATGGCCGCCAATCCTCCCCAAGTAAAACTAGCTAATGAGGCCAATTTTGTTTATTTTAGTCGTCTTTTCCTTTCGAATTTTGCAAACATTAAAAAAAATAAAGCAGCTTATGCATTTAACACTTGTGGCCGTATATTTTGTTGTTGTTGTTGGTTTATTGTTTAGATTGGTGTGGTGTAATTATATTGGCGGGTGCGGTCGTTACTTGGAGTGGACTAGCGGTGCTTCCCTCTCGGCATGGGCATGTTTCAATAATTTTGTGCTTGATGTAGTGTTATGCTGCCGCTGACGCTGCTGTTGTAGTTTCCCCACTTGTTTCCACCAAAATCCGGATCTATTTTTGGTATGCAAGAGTTTAGTTTGTGTGTGTAGCAGGGGGCAATATTATATTTTTGTATATGTTTTCCAGTCTGCGTCATAGATTGGACTTGAGGGTGATTCAGCTGTACAAGATACTTAAAGTACAAATTTTAATATATAATTTCTTAATTGGAAAGTCGGAGAATTGAAAATTAGTTTTTTTAAGTTGGATCTGGGATCTCCCTTAATTTGTTCTTTATTCTTAAAATGTTCTCAGTTTCTTACTAATTTTGTTATTGTAAAAATAATTTTTTAAATTAAACTTTTTGAATCATTAGTTTTTTTCAACTAACTATCGTAACTCAGGATCTCTTTGGAAAATTAGTCTGATATTTAGATATAGTTATTCAATTTAGTGCCGATTTCTGATCTGATACATAGCGCTATCTGTCATATAAACTAATCATCATGATCATAGAATTAGAAGGCAGCAAAAACAAAATGCACGCAGTGTCCGCGACCGAGTCCATTAAAAGATTTTTTTCTGTAGTAGTTGCACTGCTTCCGAAACTCAAATTTTATGCCTCTAATAATCCAAATAGGCGAAATTTAAGTACAAACAATCTTAAAATCTGACTAAGTTTGGAATTTCCAAATCAGAGAACAAAATTCTCATTCCAAGTTCGTTTTTTGTTTATATCGCATTAACTTAAAATAAAATGCATTCTGTTACATTATTATTTTTTTTTTTTCATTTTTGTTAGGATTTATGATTCATTCACTCGTATTTCAAGAAAAAAGAACATAATTATCATAATTATCAGTTTTAAAACTATCGAGCTGAAATTTTGCACAGAGTCTTCTTTTTACTGCACGCAACTAATATGTCGGAACCGGCCGGATCGAATGACTATATCTTATAGCTGCCATAAGAACGATCGGTCGGAAAATAAGTTTTAGTGGGAAAAACTTTTTTGTTTTCCATCGTAGCGTCACTAATCTTGGTATATGATAGTTTTATATGATTTCACATAATTCTGGAAAAATTGATCAAAATCGGATCACTATATCATATAGCTGCCATATAAAGGGTCTGTCAAAAAACAAGTTCTAGTGAGAAAAACTTTTTAGTTTTCTATCGTAACTTCACTAATCATGGTTTGTATTAGTTTTATATGCTTCCACGTAATTCTGAAAAAAAATTATCAAAATCGAATGACTATAGAATATAGCTGCCATAGAAACGGTCGGTTTTTTGTTTTCTATCGTAGCGTCCCTTATTTTGGTATATATTAGTTATATACGCTTTCACATAGTATTGAAAAAATTGATCAAAATCGGATGACTATAGCATATAGCTGCCATAGGACCGATCAGTCGGAAAATGTGTTTTACTAAGAAACGTTTTTTTTATGGGATCAAATTTTTATTATCAATGATTTAAAAATTTTAAATATCTGATATCTATATCCTATATATAGATTTTACCGGTTAAATCAGTTGGAGGAAAGTTTTTCAAGTGTATTAAAACTTCGGCACAGTGGAAGTTAGCTTTGCCTTGTCGTTTTGTTTACTATTTGTACTTCTTCAATTCATCACTGAAAAAATGACAAAATGAATGGAATATTTTCAATTTATGAGTAAGCCGGCAGGTGCTTAAAAGTTAAAGCTCCTTTAAGAGGCTATCCTACTTAATTCAACCCTTTAATCCTTGATCCCAGCCTTTCGAAATCATAATATTCCGATTGTTCTTAGTTCAATTTATTTTTGAGATCACTTTATTATAAATAATAAAAAAAGAGCGACGAATTGAATAGACAATCTTAAGAAAACTTAAATGGATATTTTCTTATAATTAAACTATATTAATTATGAAGCTTAAATTAATAAGTTAGAATATAAATCAAACTTAATATAATATAATATATTTTGGAAAAAAGAGGAATCAAAAAAATGTTTCCTAATCGACTTAGGTAATCCTACTGATTCGAATTGTTTAAAATCCGTATGGATTGATTTTCTTTAAAGTGTAACAATAATATTTCCTGTTTTTATTGGTAATTTTTTTTTTACTTATAAAACGTGTAATACGTGTCGATCAGCAACAGCCCGTCAACAAACTGTCTTATTTTTGGGTTTTTGTTGACTTTGAATTGGCAAAGGAGTTTAATATATTGGATAATATGAACATACGAAAACGGTCCTAACTGTTTCACAAGTGAAATTCCTCAAAAATTTTAAGAAGTTTGTTTTTAAGAAACTATATGCCCGATTTGTTAGTGCAGCAATAGTCATTTTGTGGTTCTTTGCGCCCCTTAAAATCGTCCAGTTTGCCTTTAAGCACTTTGTAAAGGAAACATTAACAAAACTGTAGCTAACTTGACGATGTAGGTCGCACCGCTTCTCAGCGAACAAGACAAAAACTAGTTGTTGTAGATGTTGTTGCTGCGGCCTTCTGTTAAAATTTTTTGACAACCGCAGTGTTTCTATATAATTACGAGGTGCCAGGCGTAAAATTTCTTTGAAACTTAATTATTATTATTTGAAAATCATATTTATCTTTTTAAATCATACATCTTATCTTTCAGCATCTACACAGAAAAAAAAAACTGTGCCATTCGGGCTCAACTCAACACCAAACGGGCTCAATAATGGGTTGATCCCGGAATGGCTTAAACTGAGCCCTAGTCGGGATAGTCGCCCCATAAAAGTTCAAAAAATTTAGAACTCCCGAGAGAGATTTTTTTTTTCTTATAAATTTGCATATATATTTTAATAATTGTATATTTGGATTCACTTAAAGACTTCTTTAATTTGAAGAAACATATATAAATAAATTAATAAGAACTTACTTGAACTTGCCTTTTCTGGGAATCGAACTCGGGACCTCGGGACTGAAGAACGTCTGCGTCTCAGCACACTCGACCGCGCCGCGCTTGCCAGACTAGGCACCCAATGACATACAAGAGCGTTTGCTCCAGACGACAAAAGAGAGAAGCCAAGAGAGCGAATTTGCTGTTGCTCTCAGCTTGTTCGCTCTCTCACTCGACATTTAAGCCCGAATCGGATTAAAAACAATCCCAAACGGGATCAATTACGGATAATCAATCCTAAACGGGCTTAAAATTTCAATCCTTCCGTCGGGATTAAATCAAGCTTTTTCGGCTTAAAAATATCCCGGCATTTTTTTTTCTGTGTAAGACTGAAACATTCTTCATGTTCGCTGAATTTCACAATCCCCAACTTTTCAATCACCACCAACTTGTCAACACATAATCCATAATAAACATTGCATCTCATGCACTGAACCATAATAATATATATAAATCCCAAGCACGTACCCAGACAGTTTACAGCCTCCAGACTGCAACTTCAACATAAACCCCATAAAACCCACTAGAAAATTTGTCATTACGTTTAGTTTTTACAACTTCTGGAAAATACGGAAGCAAAATTTTTATGACTTGACTGGACCCTTTCAACAGTCAAAAAAAAAAAACAAAAAAACATTTGCTTTATGCAATTAAAAACGATGAAATGCTTGAAACGCTCATAAAGCTTGAGGGGGGGGTCATACAAATTTGCATTCAGTTGTGAAACATTCTATAAAAAATAATAAATTTTGTGCTCAACAATAAAAAAGAAGCAAGTAACACACTCACATTTTTTTTATGACTTTTGCGTGAATATTTGCTGGGGATCCTGCCAAGCAATTGCTGCAATTACAGTTAAACAATCATTCAAGTAGAGGAGTCCAGGAGGACGTGCCATGTGCGAGTCGAGTCAAAGTCATAAAAAGATAAAGCAACAAAACAACATTGTTTCTTTCGATGAGTAATACGCCTGTGGTGGCAACACCAATTCAATTTTTGTAAAAATATCAAACACTAAATCAGAATTAATTTTCGTATATGGAAATCGAAGTCCCTAAGCGGATTTGCCTTGAAACAGAAATCAAATTATAATACGAATGGCATCCTTTATTTTCTGTTGAGAGCTCAGGCATACATGAATGAGTTTCGACGCATCAAAAAAGGAGAAAAGGGAAGAAATATTCTACGATACACTCAAAAAAATAATTTAAAGAAAAATCAATGCAGGGAAAATTTCACAATTCTTATATCAGGTTTGGTTTTTTTTTCTCTGAGCGTACTTAATCCTCCTCAGCTGGTTTGGGTTCGACTCTTTAACTGCATTCTCAGGGCACGTATGCACCTCGCAGCAGCAGCAGCAGCAGGTCAGGTCAACAAATTTTCGTAGCTAATTTATTGCTCTCAGGTGAAGCATTTGCTCATTTGCGGTTGTCATTATCGCTTAGCTATTCTCTCTCTCACTCTCTGAGGTCCCTTTTCCCTGTCCCTTTGTCTGTGTGTGTGTCTGTGTGTGGGTTTTTTGCAAAAGAAAAACTGGCATTCGTTGCTGGCCTCCTGCTGTTTACATGTTATTTTCCCAGCATTCTCGCTCTTTTGCTTTTGACAGTTTGAATTTCCCGTTGTCCAATGGCGCTGTCAATTCTCTTATACGATTTTCTACCTTTTTTTTACAACTCCTTTTTTTTCGTTTTGTTGGTGTACAAATCGCTTTGATTTACATAATTCTGCGCACATTTCGACGCATAGTTTTGGTTTTGCTTGTTGTTGTTGTTGTTGCTGTGAGGGTGTTTGCATATTTTTTGACAGCTGTCAGGAAGTAATAAGTTGGAATTTTTGCCTAGTCTAGTCCTGACATTGACAGTTGCCATAGAGCGGGACGGGGTGGAGGTAGAGCAACATTCTAGCCGACACTTTACAAATGTGGTTTGAATGTCCTGCGGGGAATTATGCATAAAAAATTATACAAAAAAAAAAAAGAAATGATTCCTCTCTAACAAGGTACTAAATACAACAGCTGAGGCATTTGTGGTAGAGAAGTATCATTAAGGTTGGTTTTTTTTTCCCAGGTTGATATTAAGGATTAGGCGATGAGCAGCTTAGCCTAGCAAATGTGAGGATTAAGCTGGCGTCGTCTAGGTCCAGGTAAGCCGATTTAAGGTCTAAGGGATTGTTTAGGATAAGTGAAGAGCTAGAAGAAAAGGTATAATAGAATAATATTTTGAGCAGACTTTTACGCGTGAGATCTTTGCACACTGATGAAATGCTTTGCACAGCATAATATTAAAATTTCCGAAAAATATCACATGTTAAACCCAAGATACAATAGTTAGTTATGGGAAACTAATCATTTAATTCAGGGAATTATGGTGAAAACGGAATTGATAACGTATATAATCGATTTAAATTACATTCCGGAATCGATATAAAATATTTTTTGAGAACCGAAAACCGTGTACGGTTATAATTGGAACCGATACGGAAATGGTCATACTTTTTCGGATTTTTTTTTCCAAAATTGATTATCCAAAGTTATCTTTAAAAAAGTCTCTTAGCGTCATTTATTTAGACCGTAGGTATAATGAAACGCTCGGTACATATTCAAATAAATACTTTCATCATTCATTTAACAAACATGTTTGATATCCATTCGTCAGTTTCTAATCGTAATGAAGAAATCAGCACTAATAGAAAAGTATTTGAAACTCCCGACAAACTTGTAGATATTTCAAGAAAGAATCTTCTTTTCAATGTTTCCAGAATTGTAGGAAATTTCTAAAGCTGTGCTTCATATCTACGGAAATTTTTTCAAATAGTAAAAAATTGAGAATCAACCCAAAACTGTTACTGAATATTGCTAAAAAATTATACTTTTAGCGGTATTACGAAATAAAAGTCCAGGTACCGTTATGGAATCGAAAACGTAAAGAGAATCTTTAACCGAAACACTCACTTCGGGAAGTAACGAAAACTATATTCGATTTGGCATGAAGACCTCTTTCCAGATAAAATAAACATTTATTTCGGCACAATACTTCATATGAATAGAAACATTTTTGGAAGCTCTGAAAGCTGAATACTTTTGAAAATCTGTCTTATTTATATGAAGCATAAGGCCGAAATAAATTTTCATGCCAACTGGAATGAGGCCTTTAATCTCTGATTCAAATATTTAGTAAATATCATATATTATTCAATAACAATATATATAAATTTCAGAGAAGTTCGACGAAAATTATAATCCCAGCTACAATAGTTAGTAAGAAGAAACTATTCTTTAAGTTAACATAATATCAAAATTTTACACTTATTTCACGAGTAGAACTCGATTTATAATAGTTACGAAAATTGCTTAAAAGTTAATAAAATGTCACTAGTGTCTAATGAGCCACAAATTGTATAAAAAATGACTTAAAAGCAGGTAATCAAATCGAAATGTATTTTGGTATCGGTTCTGGTACGTACCGAGACTAATGTTTCGCTAAAAATTTTCTGTTTAGCTGCTATTTTATTTCGGCATTCGGTTCCTTAGTACCTTGGTTTTTATATCGATTTACTGGTACGTACTGAGACGGTGAAATTGTAATACCCTTTTAAACCAAACACTAAACAAAGAAGGACATCTTTATATTTTATGGAATTTCAAGTTTACTATATGCAGTTCCGGAAACTTTACCGATCAATATTTAAGTTAATTTTCCTAATTTTGTAAACGTTTTACGCTAAGGAAAGCCTGGAATAAAGCAATTAAACTGAACAAAGAAAAGAAACTATAAACCGAAACTGTACCGATACGATAATTTGGTTCCTATGGGTTCCAAAAATATCGGTTCTCGAATATAGTTACTCAAAAAATGTAAAATGTCGGTTCTGGTTCTGAGTTTATTCGGTTCTTTTCGGTATACGTTTGCGGATCGGGTTTCAGTTTGATTCCCTGCTTATAAAGTTTTTCAAAGAGTTAATAGTGGGTTTCAGTAAAAATTTCTTGAGTTAAACCTCAGATAAAACAGGTTTTGAGTGTGCAAAGGTTTTAAGTTTTTTTTTTACAACTTCAAAGCATTATGTTGAGCAATTGGTGCAATAGTTTTCACTCAAAGTACTATCCTTCTTTAGCTACGACTTTCCCCCGACAGCAATCTCATTCCATGTTGAACCAATTTCTCGTTCTTTGAGGCAATTTAAGAATCGTCACAATATTTTTTGTTTATTCGTGTTTTGTTAAGTGGATAGTCGTTTTAATTAAAATATCTTTTAAAAGCCTTTCCTCGTACTGTAGATATAGCTCCTATAATGATTTAGTTGGGACACCACAGAGGTATTCTTTCGTATCACCTTTAGTCTCGTGCTTTGTGCATTTTGGTTTCTTAGCACTTTCTTCCATACAACACAATTTTGTTTACTCTTAAAAAGTAGCATAAAATTCCCTATTTAGCAATGCATCTGCCCAGAAGGCTTCTGTTTATGTCTCAGTCATTTGCCCGCCAGTTGTGGTTATCGCTAATAAAATATCAAACCTCTATAAATACTTTAACCATAATAATGTATGCCACTTGAATGAAACTCAAAGTACACACATTGCAGTCGTCTCAAAAGATTTCATTCATTATCAGACGGAAATGGAAATGTTCAATGGCTGAGCTGCTTCTACAACTGTTGACCGATATGTACTTAAGTCCAAATGGCGCATTCCATAATAAACTTTACAAATCTGGCACCTTAAAGCGGCTTACACATAGAAATTAGGCTACAAAAAACAGATAAGAAACTTAGATGAAAACGACAGCTGGTGGTCTACTAAAAAAGGCCAACAAACAGTAATAAAAATTTTAGCCAGGACCAACAAAATTGGAGACATTTCATCATTAGAAGCGATAAAAATAGCCATACAACATGCGGCTTATCAAACGAAGGAGGATGAAAGAGGAGACTTAAAAAGGAAGAAGCGAAATCACTGAAAAAACATTTTCATTTTTATGCCCAGGCAAAGAAAACAATAAAATAAAATTTAAGATACATTGGAGACCAAAACAAATAGGCAGCGAAAGATACAAAAATGGAAAATTGTGTGAGCAGCTGGAGTGTACCAGGATATCTAACTGTTTGGGTTTGGGCTTGTGTATTTTCCTTTAGTTCTTTTATGGCCAGACAACACTTAAAGTAGTTTTCATGTTGTGAGCTACATGCGAAAATTATATGAGGGGAACACACAAAAAAAGATGCTTTATATGGGCACTTGAGGGCAGATGAAAAGGGCATAATAATAGTTTGTTAGTTGCGACAGCCCAGGAAGTGGCTTTTGTAACAAAAGTAGGGAGTGATCTAAACACAAGATAAGGATACACTGAAATGAAGTAATGAAGAGCGGCAATGGTTGTTGTAGGGGTAAGTTCTTGAAAATTACATTTTGTTGGCACATTATCTTTGGATTACAAATGTTATTTTACACCGAAATTGTCTGACAAATAGAAAGTGTAATCAAACTGAAATATAGACGAATTTAGAATTATTTATAGAATTTTCACGAGTAGAGTTGGAGTTGCAAGAGTTAGTTTAAAGTTAGATCTTGATTATAGAACTACCAATTTTAAAGCGGGGTTCTTAAGACGCTTGAATAAACTATATTTTTGATTTTCGAAGAAATTCCACGAGTAGGTTCTGAGTTACGATAGTCAGGTAAAGTAAACTCATAATGGAACTAAGATGAATTACATTTAAAGCTACCTTTAAGTCGTTTTTCAACATTGTACTAAAATTTCAGAGAAATTCCTCGTGTATAATTTGAGTTACGATAGTTGGTTTAAAGCAAAGTCATGATAATAAAAAATACGAATTCTATAGGGGTTGTCTTAAAAAACTTTGTTTAAGATTTAGTTTAAGTTTCAGAGGAATTCAATGTATAGTTTCTGAGTTACGATAGTGAGTGGAAGAAGTTAATGATTACAGGTAGACGAATTGTACAAAACGTATATACAAAAAATATGTTTTGTATAATATACGTGTCAAATCCGAGTTCGGATAATCGAATGATGAAAAACGCAAGATAACGCGTTTTTAAAATCTACTAAGAATGTCTGGAAAAACATTATATATAAGTTTTAAAGATATTCTTTGAGTAGTTAGGTATAGATAAGATTGGTACTATATCTAAATGATAAAGAATATACTAAGATTTTCTGATTCATTTTATCTGAAACTGTAGATGTTTAAGAAATGAGCTCAACTTCTGCAAAGTAAGCTGAAAGAGTGTAGTAATCAGGTAATGAACAAGATCTGGCTTCACTCGGTGATAAAACGAAAGAAAAGAAACAAAAGATAGTAAAGTTCATTGTAGGAAAGTCAAAATGCACCAGGGCAATACAAAGTATCTTAAGTATCAGCTGAAGACAATACAGCCAAAAGAAACAAACATCACCACATTTTCAGTAAGTGCCGCTCTAAGATACTTTAAACACACACACATAGAAAGTTCCCAAAAATTTACGCTAATGGAAGTTTTATGATAGTTACACATGATAAAGACCAGCGCCAAGCAATGACAATTTTTATGCAACCTAAAAAAACAAGACAAAACACACACTCACAAAAAACAGTATCTTTTACTCGTCATGCATTAGCAGGCAGGCGCCTGCATTGAAAGCGAGAAAGTATCCCGAGAGTGTTGAAACAACGACCGCACAATTTTAGCACATTTTCAGCCTATCAACTTACAGCAGGATGCGTCAGGTTTCAGGGTTCTTTTTGTTCCTCTTGCTTTTTTTGGGCATATCCAATGACCTGGGCCTGCCCACCCTCGACGAGACGAAAAGCCTAATGAAAGGCCGTGAGTGTCCTGTAAAACGAAACAACAACACAAAAAAAAAAATACAAAAATACAAAATGCGGGTGTGCAAAGCGTCATAAAAGAATAATAGTGTTACCCAGCCAAACAGGTTCTCTCTCTCTCTCATTTCCCTGGGCTATCAACGTGTAAATGTTGTCTAATGTTTTTATTTGATTAGCGTTTGCTACGTGCCGCATTTTGAACGCATTTTTCTAGGAATTTTTCTTGACCCTGCTTGAAGATTTCTTTTCTTTTATTTTTTTTTCTCGCTCCTTCTATTTTCCTTGGGCTGCTGTTAAGATTAATTGTGTAAGCGTAAATTTTTTAATTTCGTGGAAATAATGTTTTTTGAGCGTTGAAGGAATTTCTCTTCTTTTGGCCTTGGTCTTTGGGGGTAATTTGTTTGTGATTTGCTTTGTGAGTGGGTGGGGATTTTGGGTTTAAGAGCTTTTTTTTTTTGCTTCTTATATAATAAGATAAATGTTTACTAATCAATTTTTTTGATTCTTTTACAGGTATGTAAATCTTTGATGAAATGTTTGTGGCTAATTATATGTACATATACATATTGTGGTGAGTTGTGATATTTCAATCCTTAAGGTAAAAGAACAATAATTTATCATTATTCATAAAGATGAATACACCCCTTTTGATAGTGTGCGTAAGGCTACTTATCAGAATGTATGACTGAACTTCTTCACTTCGCTCAAACGCAAGCTGTACGGAAATAACACGTTTTCTTACACGAAAGATCGTAAGAAAGAAACAGGCGCAACAAACAGTAGATCATGGTGTAATTATTACAGGTGAAGCAGTCATATAAATCTTTTGCTTTATACTTAACATATTGTTTAATGAGTTGAAAGAAATAGCGGTCCCTGCTTCGTGGTCGCAAAGTACTAGGGGCTGATTTAAAGCAATTTTCGTAGCACTTTTGCCACTTAAAAGAAAATACCTCTAAATCAGAGGTGCCCACTGCCAGCTTACAGTAATGCAGACATCAATACATATGAATCATCTTCAAGATGGAATAAAAATAACACGGATATTATTGGGAGCTGTGTTTGTGTGCCTATGTGCTCTGCGTGCATGGGTTGTAGTCACCCTGGCTTTATATCAAGGTTCGGGGCATCGATATCTTCTGTGCATACAAAAATGCTCTGCGGCAGCAACGACGGTATAAGCTCGTCGTGCAGCTTCGTCAATGTGTTTTGATCTCTTTTTGTTTTTGTTTAGCCATCAACTTCGTTTCTGTTGCTATAAGGGATGGTAAAATAAAACACATTTTTCTTTACACGCAAGATATTTATACAAAGTAAAATATACCTGCTGTAAAAAATAATTATTTTCAGACATAAAAATAAAAAAAATTACATATGAAAATAATAATTTTTTCATGTAACTAACACGACCATTTTTGACACGACTGTTATTTACATGCTCAAAGAAAATAATTTTTTTCATATGTAAAATTTTTTATTTTTATGCCTGAAAAGAATTATTTTTTACATTGATGTTATTTATCATGGCGTGAATATAATTTTTGTGCATTTTCCGAAAACTGGTTGATATACAGGCTAAAATGTGATTGTATTTATGCCAACCACTGCTCTAAATCAAGTTTTTTTTTAACACTTTTTCGACTTTTCTGTCGTCGAAAAATGTTCATCTCGGCATTTTTTTGATATTACGGAATAAAAAGAAGACATTAGATGCCAATTCAAGGATCGTAAGGAATAAGTAGAAGTCATTAGATGCCAAGTCAAGGCTGTAAGGTGAATGATCCTTTAAGTCAAATGCTTTGAGTGCTTAACAATTTGCTGCTTGAGCCCTTACGATTTAGGCTGTTAAAAGTTTCCAAAAACTTGCATAAAAAACATTTCTGAATTCGATCCAAAGTTGACCATCCTACGTTTTTCTATTGGTATGATGGGCACATGTACGGGTTTCGAGAAGAAACAGGCGACCATATGACGTAAAGTGCAATTTTTGTTGGATTTGACACGATTTAGAACAGATATACTTTCGAAAGCTCTTTTATTTCGTGATCATATGTATAAATACGTGATAGCTTACCTCTAACGAAAAAAATGTTTTTAGCAACCTTAATACATTGTGCCTGCTGCGATTTGATCAAGTTTTTTTAGCTAACATGGTAGTTCGTAATAAGTCATTTATATACGTTTATGCACAATAAAACAACATATTTTTGACGTTTATGTATGTATTAAATATTATTATGGAATATTTTTTTTTACATCCTGAACACAAATTATTTTTGTATATCTCTAACTGGTCCAAAAATCTTGAATATCTCGATCAAATAAATAATTCGTAAAGGAAATAAAAGCTTGCCTACTTTTAGGGGCAAAAAGCATCATTTATTTTATAGCATAAACGTAGTAATATATTTTTTACACATTGTAATGATGTTGTTACCCTACCACAAATAGTTCTGAGTACGCTTGTGCTAAAAAATGACAATCTATTCGTGTCAAATTACAATGGCTGGTCACAATTTCAAAGAATATTTTCTATATATGTAATTTTCGTAAGCAATTGAATACATTTCAAAATCAATTTCCCTTCTTAACAATTCATTGTCTGCTGCATGCTTGATAATGAAGTCTTTCGTCCAAAGTTAACATCCTCAAGCTTCAAGCAAACATGATTACTATCACAAACACACACACACACGCACTTGACAGTTTCCTCCTTTCAGTATTGAAAAAAAAAACTTATTATATTTTCACTTATTGATGACCAAAAAATGAAATGAAAACAATCAAAATGACAACTGTCAGAACAGAAATATTTCTCTAGTTTTTCTTTCCTTCCTTCCCCCTCCCCCACTCGAACCAAAGAAAGAAAACTTTTTCAACAAGAAAAAAAATCCAAAGACAAAAACCTACAAAAACGAGTTAAGGGCCATGAAGTATGAAATTTTATTTGCTTACGCTTTATTATACCGTAGACTTTTCTAGCAAAAAGTTTTTGTCTACTCCATCATGCTGTTTTGTTCTTGCACCTGATGAAGATTTCTTTCTTTTGTTGGCTTTTGTCTGGCATGTGCGTACGTACGTATATAGTAGAAATACATCAAATAAATTGCAGGTGCAATAAAGCAGAAAGTAGGCAGGAGAGTAGAGAAAGGCTGAAGGATACACTGGCTTAGGATTTTCACTTTTCTTTTCTGACACAATTAAAGCAGCAAAGTAATGGAGGCGTGTTTGGGCTTTCATGTAAATGAAACGAAATTTTCACTTTCCGTTGAATGTATGGCACAAATTGTAGGCGTTTTTTTGACATGTGTGTGTACACCCCATACATATGTACAGATCTGCTCTTGTCAGTTGGCATAAGTAGAACAAATTGGGCATATTGAAGCTTAAAATGTACAAATTGAAGGCTGATGTGAGAAATTTGCAAATGCACAGTAATTCTATGGAAATACTAAAGCTTAGCTGTGCTTGAAACCCTTAAGAGTTTAAATTGAAGAAGATTTTTAAAGCCATGTTTTTTTTAAGAGTATTATTTTATGTACTCATTTATTGTTGGCTTTTTTTTGTTGGAATCTTTTAAATCAGAAGATTGGTTCTGCAATGTGATACTTCTGAGTTTCAATCGGTATATTTCGGTATACAATTTCGGTGGGGATTGGTTCTGATTCTCTAATTAAGGGTGTTCACTAGTTTTGATTAAAATTTTCTAGGTCGACAAATGCGGTGAGAGTTACTGGTTCTTTCAAACGCTAATCTTGCTGCATTTTATTGCTTTTTGAGCCGAATACCGGACTGGGCAATAAGGGTGTACATTTTTATTGCTTTTTGCGCCGAATACCGGACTGGGCAGTAAAGGCGTACATCTTACTGCATTTTATTGCTTTTTGCGCCGAATACCGGACTGGCCAAGAGCCACTAGGTACCTATTACTGTTTTAAATGCACATAAATTCTCAGACTTTCAAAGAAGGTGGACGTTAATATAACCAAAATTTTTCTGGAGTCTTAGGGAGAAGTTTGTATACCAGATATCTTTAAAATTCAATTGAATTATGGTGTAGTTTGTAATTGAAACATTGAGACAGTGTGGTCAACATTAAACATGTTCTTTATTTTACTTTTAACGTTACGTTAATCCTTACGTCAAACGTTACGTTAAACGTTACGTTAAACCTTACGTCAAACGTTACGTTAAACGAAATAAAACGATTCGTTAAACCTTACGTCCAACGTTACGTTAAACGTTACGTTAAACGTTACGTCAAACTTTTCGATTCCCGTTACGTAATCGATATTTCATAATTTTACTAAAATCAAATAAGTGAACAATTGCAAGCCCGTTATTCGTTTGGGTTTTAATCTCTGGTTTTCTATTACCAGCAAGCGTAGGCTTAGGCCATCAATATACACCCAGACAAAAATGTCATTCTACATTAAAGTATGTCCGTGACTGAATTTAGACTGAATTTAGACTGTTTTGTTCTTAAAATTTGAAGTTAGTTCTGTTCTTTTTTTCTTGAATTACGCATGAATAAATCCTCAATTTTGGAAGGCTTAAAAAATAATAATACTTACATATATCAAAATACATTTTCAAGTTAAATGAACTTTTTAATCAAATCTTGAAATATGAATTTCGTTCTCAGATTTGAAAATTCCAAACTTAGTCAGCTTTTGAGATCGTTTGTACTTGAATTTCCTCTGTTGAAGTACGGAAACCTTGATTTTTTTTCTCAGTGTCATAATTGACAAGAACAACAAAAACTTCAGGCTGCAGCGAAACTTTTGGTTTAGCCAGGCGAATGCTTTAAATACCAGAGTCAAGCCTCACTTTGAATTTAGTACGTACTAAGGCATTTGGTATCAAAATTAAAGTTATTATACAGCAAAAATTGAATTTCTACTTTGCCATTTATTTCATAAATTTCATTTGAAATCATATTTTAATTAATTCAGGCTTTATTGTTTTACATTGAATTTTTTTTTACAAGATTTTTGGATTTAAAACTGGATTTCCTGCTCCAATTTTCATTTTATTAGCATTTTTCCAACAATTTTCTGTGCCTTTCAGTTTTTGGTGCCTCAATTTAAATACTCACACAGAACTTCAACTTTACAGGCACAAATTTCCATCTATTTTTTTGTGTGTGTGGACCAACGTCTGCTTCAGTTTTAATAAATTCAACAAAACACAGGAACATCTTCTTCCTCTCCACACCAAAAACAAAAAAAAAGAAGAAAAAAAGTAATAAAATATTAATGAAATTCCAAACACCTCTCGTGTGTAGGCAACAGAAGAGGAACAAAACTCTTGGTGTCCTCAAACAAGGCACCTGGAGAGCAATTTTTTTTTTTTGCACGCACTGTATCAAACGGGGGAAAGCAAGGAGAGGCTGTAGCTAGAAACGCACACACCACACACACAGTTGGAGGCCACTTCCGTTCTGAGGTGGCTGGAGTAGAGGACTTTGGTCATATTTTTGCACCTCAATGCGTTGACGAGAGCAGTAACAATACAGAGAGACCAGACGGGCAGTTAGTCAGCAGGGGGGAGGGCGGATGAGAAATTGCTTAGCTTACTTTTTGAGAACACATGTGCAGAAAAAAAAAATATGTAATAGAATTTTGTAAATGAAACAAATGCAACAATGCTGCAACTTTTGCGGTTGCAATTGAAGCAAGGAAGTTCCTGGGTTCCCTATGCCAAATTGAATTTGCCCCAAACTACAAAACAAAAGTAGAAAGAAAGTAGATGAAATTGATTTTAAAAAGCCAAAGGACTGCCCCCTTCCACACCCTTCACAAACCAGCGGCACGAAAAACAAATTAAAGTAAATTCCCCAATTTCATTCTGCGGTATGTCGAAACAGAAGGGAAAATAAATGCAATTGTTTTGCTAGTTGGCAAATTGAAAGAAAGAATTGTAGAAAGAAATCATCTTGAAATGTCATGGAAACTACACACAACTTTTCGTCTTTAATAAAGTGTGAAAATATCTAGAAAACTTGGCCCTGAAAATCGATACTTTCATAAATTTTTCAACATTGGAAAATGTTATTTATATTTCATGGCGCAAATAAAATTGTATATATCAAGGAAAAACTTTGGCGCAGCACGGACGACTACAAATCGTGCGTACGAAGAAGTGGAGGCATAAAAATCGAGCAAAACTTTTACACTTGGCCAAAGCAACGAAGTCATCGTCACTTTACGGCATCGTTTATTACGTGTGAAAAGAGATGAGAAGGAGAAGGCGGTAGAGAAGGAGCGGGAGCAGGGCTAGTGGGGTTTCAGAGAACAGGCGGCCAACGTCCTGCGACAATTCCACGACGTGCGGCCATAAAGTTGAGGCAGGACACGTGCAAATGGCCCAAGTTGTGCCCAAATGCGATTTTCTCTATAGTAGTAGAAGTATATTTTTTTATGCCTTTCCACTTGACTAAAGAAAACAAACAACATTTTTTTTTTTGGCAACGAAAAAGGTTAGGCTAAAACTTTGGAAATAGTGTGAGAGGGTTGAGATTTTAGGGGCAAAGACGGGCAAATGAGTTTTATAATGAAACAAACTATTTTAAGTTCGAAATATTTAGACAAAAATAAAATTTAAAAGTTGTAAGAATTAAGTCGATCCCTGTTTTTCTTAAACCAAATACAAAAAGATTGATTTGAGTACGAATTTACATATACCGGAATTAATATCCAACTTGTTTTTAAAAACATGAAGAGGAGAAAACGGTGCTCAGAGTTCTTCTATCAATCCAAAAGGTCTCATGTCAAGTTCGTCTTGGATTTGATTTTCAATCCGATCCGAACTTAAAATGAGACTTTTTGGATTGATAGAAGAACTCTTAGGGCCGTTTTCTCATCTTCATGTTTTTAAAAACTAGTTGGATATTAAAAAAAATCATGTGGCATACTTTTAGGCCGCTTTTAAAATATCTATCTACAAAAAATTATCCTATAGATTCACCAAAAATTTTAGATACCGCGGATATGAAGAAATCATATCACCACAGTTCTGAGGACCCGAACAATGCCGGATAGATCCTGTTATACCCTTGCAGAAGGTATTTAAAACTTGATCTGCGTTACAAAAACGCATAGAGGGAAGCATCTTCGACCTCATAAAGTATATATAATTTAGATATTGATCGATAAAGCCTTGTCCGTCCGTCCGTCTGTCTGTTTGTATGCTTTCTTCCCCCTCTGTTTTAAATCTGAAATCGGAAAATTCATTTAGAATATACATTTCTCGGAACCGGCTGGATCTGATGACTATAGCATGGTTGAAATAGGAACAATCGGTCTAAAAAACTAGTTTTTGTAAGAAAAACTTTATTGGTTTTAAAGTTTAAGTCTTCAAACTTGGCTTAAGGTATTTCAATATTCATCCATATAATTCTTTAAAGTATGGTCAAAATCGGTCTACTATTTCGTATCGCTGCCATACAAGCGATTTGTCCGAAAATAGGTTTTTGTGAGAAAAACATTTTTGTTATCAATAGGTAGCGTCTCTAAACTTGGTATTTATTAATTGTGTATGCCTTCAAACAATTTTAGCAAATTTGATCAAAATCGGAAGGCTATATCATATAGCTGCCATAGTAACGAACGGTCAAAAACTAGTTCTAGTGAGAAAAACTTTTTTGTTATCAATGGTAGCGTTTCCAAACTTTTTAGTTTATAGTTCTATATGCATCTACACAGTTCTGGTAAGTTATATTAAAATCGGAAAGCTATAGCATATAGCTGCCATACAAAAATCGGTTCAAAAACTAGTTCTATCGAGAAAAACTTTTTTTATTTTTAATGCTTAAGTCTTGAAACTTGGCATTAAGTAATTAAATATGCATCCATATTATTATATCAAGTCTGGTCAAAATCGGAGTGCTATTTCATATAGCTGCCATAGGAACGATCGGTCCAAAAACTAGTTCTAGTAGGAAAAACTTTTTTGGTTTTATTGTTTGAGTCTTCAAACTTGGCATAACGTATTTTAATATGCATCCATATAATTTTGACAAGTTTGGTCAAAATCGGACTACTATTTTGTATAGCTGCAATACAACCGATCGGTCTGAAAATAGGTCTTAGTAAGAAAAACTATTTTATTTTTAAAGGTAGCGTGTTTATACCTGTTTACCATAAACTTTTGCCGAGTTTGAACAAAATCGGTTAAATATTTCTTATAGAACAATTTTTTTTTAATTTATCAAAGCAGTTTGAATTTTAATTAAAAACTAGATGTTTATCCACATTTTCTCTCTTCCTTCTACCTTTCATAACAAATTTACAAATTATAATTTCTATTGAACAATAAACCCTTTTTTGCCACGCGACCACCATTTGATATAAATCATAAACACCCCCGGAGAGACACACCCACCCTAGCGACACGTGCTCAGTTCCGGACAGTTAACTTCACCTTTCGAAAAGAGTTGACACTTTACCACCTGCCACTGGAACGAAACTAACCTAAGTCAATAATTAAAATTTGACATGCAACTTTTTCAAACTGTGTTTTGTATTATTATTTGCTAATAAATTTATTATAGTGCAAATTTGTTAAACAACTTTCAATTTAATTATACACAATTTAAGTGAACAAATTAAAAGAGACAACATCTACTTCCAGTTCGAGTTCAAACAGTTCTCGTTCGCATTCTCATTCGATGTGTGAGGTCTATAATTAGTGTAGTCTGATGCTCTCCGAGTTCAACAGCAGCCACGACGAGTGTGTTAATTGGACGAAAGCGCAAAATGCTGTTTGAAAGAAGAGTGGTGGAAGTGGTCAGTCAGTCAGTCAGTCGTTTATTCAATGGTTCAGTTATTGATTTATGCAAATATTGACACATCAATTAATATGTCAAAAAATCGCGGCACTTGCTTCTAATGCTAATTGAAATTTGCGGTTTTTGGTTGACTGTATAGCTGATTGATTTCAGTTTCAGTTTCATGGTGGCAAATGTGGTTAACATCTTATTCCGCCCCCGCCCTCCGCCCACCGCCTTTATAAACAAGTATTTTTATAGTCAAACAGTAGGGAAAATGTCAACATAAAAATGTCAAGAAAATTATGAAAATATCTTGTGTTTCGCACATATTGTACATATATGTGTATATGCAGATAGGGCTATACATAAAAATTAACATAGACAACATAGCCTGCTATTTGAGCGGGCGAAGGGGAAAGGTTTGTGTGTGAAAATCAGCGCCACATAAATAAATAAAAATGAAATGAGACAGCGTAGAAAACGAGGACAACGCCAAAAGATATTGTCAAATTTTGCTTGGCATTTTATTTGCTTATTTTCTTTTTTCTTGTTTTTGTCAAGAGTTTTTTGTTTTGTTTGGCTTCTGAAAAAGAGGTGTTTGCCATGAAAGTAGGAGAAGACACATGCAAATTATGAGCTGAGTCGCTCCCCTCCTGGGGGACTTGACATTTTATGGTCGAGTGAAAGAAAATACAAATAAAAATATTTATTTATTTTGACTATAAAAAAATTTATTGACAGATTCTGACAGGAGTGAGAGAGAGATTGAGAAAGTCATATGTATGTAGTATATATACAGAGGAGGGGATGGTTCTGGTATGTGTGAGTGTGTGAGGAAACACCTGTCCCCAGAGATTGTGTCAATGTGCAATGAAAATTTTAATTCGTTTTGGAAACATTTATAAAAATATCTTTTGAATTTTTATGTACAGCAATGGACATACAAACAGTACAAATTAATAAAACAGTATAAGTGCTTTGTCTTTGGTTTCTAGAATTATCCATTCCCATGATTTCTGCACTCAAGCAATAGAAGGCCACCAATTTCTTTGCTTTTTCCATCGGTGAAATATAGTTATTCGCTTTCACAAATTTTAAAGCAGTCTGGATCGGTTGACTATATCTTTAATACAAAAATCATGTTTTAAACACTGTTTCTATATATATATTATGTCGTTTTAAATAATTTTGAAAAATTTGGTCAAAATCGGATGACTATATATATGCTATAGCTGCCATAGATCGGTCAGAAATTGGAATTTTATATGAAAAACATTTTTGTTTTCAATAATAATGTTTTTTAACTAAGTGATCCTGTATATTATATGCTTTCAAGCAATTCAACAAAGTTTGGTCGAAATCGGATATATATATAGCTGCCATAGCACCGATCGGTCAGAATATAATAGCGTTTTTTAACTCAGTCAGAATGTTAATTATATGCTCCCAAACGATTCTACAAAATTTGGTCAAAATCGGATGACTATATCCTACAGCTGCCATAGAACTGATCGGTCAGAAATTGGAATTTTATATGAAAAACTTTTTTGTTTTCAATAAAAGCGTTCTTAAACTCAGTCAGAATGTAAATTATATGCTTTTAAACGATTGTACAATATTTGATCAAAATCAGATGACTATATCCTATAGCTGATATAGGACCGGTCGGTCAGAAAATGTGTTTTAATATGAACAACTTTTTGGTTTTTAATGAAATCCTTCTTAAACTCAGTCAGAATGTATATTATATGCTCTTAAGCGATTCTTCAAAATTTGGTCCAAATCGGATGACTATATCTTATCGCTGCCATAGGACCGATCGTTCAGAAAATAGGTTATAGTATGAAAAACTGTTTTGTTTTCAATTACAATGTTCTTAAGCTTAGCCAGAATATATGCAATATGCTTCGATACGATTCCACAAAATTTGATCAAAATCGGATGACTATATCCTATAGCTGCCGTAGGGCCGATTGGTCAGAAAATGGGTTTTAGTATGAAAAACTTTTTGTTTTCAATGATAGCCTTCTTAAACTCATTTAATATGTACATAATAGCTTTCAAACAATTCTTATCTTATGAGAGTCCAACGCCTAGGACACCCTTGTTTTAGAATATTTGATACTACTTTTAATTCACTGGATTTATTTGCTCATTTAAAGGGCTAAAAATAGCTTCCTTTTTTACGTTCTAAAATACAAAATCAATCTCTTCCCTATCTCTTATTTGTGCTATTTGTGTGTCCATGCCTGTACCTAAATAAATGAATTTTTGACGATTTTTGATTTGTGTGCTTATGCCTCAATAATTTCTTCAGGTGAATTCATGCTTAAATCATTTGGCAAATCATTTCTCCAGAAAAAAGTCACCTCACAACTGTGGCACGTAGACGACAACAACAAAAACATCACAAAAGGCTATTTTCCAGTTACCTGGAAAATTACTTTGATATACTTAAATAATTCATTCCAAAAAAAATCCAATTGGAATTGTAACGCATTCGCAGACTAATTGACTTGTTCATAAAACTGTGTCTAGCATGCGATTTGCTGTTTCACCTACGGAATATGCAAATTTGTTTGTTTTTAGGGGAAAATATTTATAGAAATAATTGAAGTAGCGCAAGAGCAAATAATTCACCTTGGAATCCAAAAATGAAAATGAAAATTTTTACTGTGTGAGTTAAATTTAATAAACCTAATGATGAAGTTTCGCCTTGGCTTCGTGACAAAATGACATTTTGCTACCAGGCTACCCAGACAGGAGACCCACCCACTTTTTTCTGTTTTTTTACCTTTTTTTTTACACAGACCCTCCGGCTCGGGCTGGTCGACAGTTGACTTCAGGTAATGAAGCAACTGAAGAAAGCACACGAAGAAGCAAAAGCAGAAGAAGGCGAAGCGTAGGTTGTTATTTTAAAATTTAAATTTCTGTGTGTGTTCCCTGAAATGTGCATAAGCATGCCCCAGAGTCGTCATCGTCGTTGTTGTAGTCGGGGTTGTCGTCTCCTTCAGCATTCGTCGACGTCATTAAAAGCCAAAAGGCGGTGAAGAAAAACTCACTTAAAATTTCAGCGCACGTGAAGTAACCTTAAGGAACGGAGAAAAAGAAGAACAACAACAGTAAAGGGGAGCGGGAATGCGTGTTTTATTTTTGTATGTTTTGTATTTAGCTTACGGTAAAAACAGGAAAAAATAGTGGAAGAGGCCAAAATTTCATACTTTTAAATTAGGGTATTTAAAATTAAGCTAAGTCATTAGATCGCAAATTAGGAACGCATGCCGAGCTCTTCGCCAAGATAGTAAATAAATCAGCAAGTTAATCATTCGCTGGCTAAACCAAGTTTCAAACCAAAACCTTCACCCAAAAACCTCGAACTTCAAATTTAAGAACATAAACCATTGATAAATTTGATTATCGAACCTGCAAATCGAAGCTCCGCAAAGCTTGCTTACACGTACCATAGCATTTGAATCACTCACCCCAACTAATTGGTGTCTTATTACGAAAAATTCGTCCAAGTTTTATCAGATTATAAGGTTTTAGAATTTTAAAATGATTGCAAAAACAAAAAGAGTTATGAGAAATTAAACACAAACATATTCCGAAATAATCATGAAATTTTTATCGATAACATGTTAATCGAAATAATCGAAAATAGTTTATCGATTACCGCTCGATAACATGTTAATCAATTTATTTATCAAGGCGATTTTGAGGTTTAGCGGACCAAAATACTTTAGAAAACAATGGGTTCATGCATTGGGGAGAGTTATTCTAAGCATTTCCAATTAGAAAAGATTCAGAAGAATAGCCACATCTGAATAAAAATTACAATTTTGTCTTTCTTCCCCTAAAACTTGAATAAAAAAAGTATTTTATGTCAGATTTCTACGTTTGGGGGTTTTTTTCTAAAGAAAATTAAAGGTTCCAAACTTTCAAATTAAAAATCATTACATATTTGCTTATATAAATGCATAGTGGACGCTTCTTTTGAAAAAGTCGAAAAAATCAATTATCGATTAAATCTAGAATTTTTTAAGGCGATTTTGGAGTTCAGATGGCGAAAGTTCTTTAGAAAAAGTTGGTTTGGTCCATTGGGATAAAATCGACTTCCATGTTGTTGAGCAGTGTAATACCATATTAATAAATCTTTGGGGTACATTTGTGCCCCAAGAAACTTAAGTCGCAAAATTTAAAATTTTGTATTCATTATAAGAGTCATTGGGGAACATTTATACCCCAAGAAAGTTTTTTAAATTTACCTTAAAAGAAGACAACAGATTTTGAATGTTTTTAGATTGAGTTTTATCCTAGTTTTACCCATTTACACTGGCAATGGGACTTGCAAAAACCTTTCAGGGACTTAAGCTTGAAAATATGCAAAATCCGCTGTCTAATTAAAAAGAGTCATTGGGGTATATTTGTACCCCAGGAAAGTTTTTCAGCAATATTAAAAATTGTTCTCACACTATAAGTAGACAGCAGATTTTGCATATTTTCAGATTAAGGTTTATTCTATTAAGTCAGGGATCTTAGGGAACCTTTTTATGATTTAAGCAGACCGTTTTGTGTTTTTTTCTGCCTCTTCAACACATTCACCCTGGCCTACTAGGATTAAATTTTATCTGATAATATGCAAAATCCGCAGTCTTATTATGTTGCCTTATAGTCTATTCCATTCATATTTAGGCAGACATGTTAAATTTCAGAGCGATGCAGCCCTTAGTTTTGATTTGACAGCTGATTGTTGTTGACGTGTTTGGCATCATTTTGAGTATGGAAAAAAAACGATTTTCCCTAAGAATAAAAATCAATGTTTTTTGCTCAGTCAATACTTTTTTATGTATTAAGATTATGAAATAATCTTTGGGGTACAAATTAACCCCGATGCAATTAGTTTGGGGTCTATGTTAGCTGCAAAGATTATAATATATTTCGATAAGATTTGAAAATCTTTATTAGATGCCTTATTAATAAGGACATTGGGACATCATTATACTGGAATTATAAAAAAATTTATCCGTTCGAACTCTGATATTGACCTTAAAGAAGAGGTTCGTTTGTCTCAATGGTATTGGAACTAAAGGAAAATACATGGAGAGACCACTGCAATCAGGAGATGTCAGCGAACCTCGCTGATGAGTACATCTGGTGATTTCCGAAACAGCTGTACGTGGAACCTGCTTATTTTGGTGTTGTTGGTACACTTGTTGTTTTTTTAAGTAATGGAAACATAACAGTACATTACCTCGAACCGGCTAGTCTCACTATCTAAAGGAATAATAATTTTTGAAAATTTGAATTAAATACAACAAGGTCAACCATTTTGCCCACTGTGCATACATTTAAGTTAGAAGGCATATAAAGTTGAATTTTTTTCTCTCTTTCTCTCTGTTGATCTAACGTTATCCACAAAAGATCAATTTTCTGCAGCTTAAAATCCACAAACGAAAAAAAATTCATCGTTTGTCTTGAAGTGTTTGCCTTCAGTTTTAGTAAGTAGTCAGCGTTCTGAAGAAGAGGTTTTCGTTAAATTTCTCATAAAATGTTTAGCTTTTTTATGTTTTGCATGTCAAAAATTTTTATATTTGTTTATGTGCAATTTTGTCCTCATTTGTGTCTTAAAGTACCATTAATTTGGTGAGTGTTGACCAACATTTTGCTTAACTTAAAGCGTGCGACCCCATTAAGGGCAACGCTGCCTAATTTCCTTCACCCCGTCACCAACCGTCGTCAAACATTTGTCCCAAAAATATATAAATATTGACATTGCGTTGTAATAACCGAGCATTAACAGCAACTGCGTCGAGTACCCTTAACCAAAATGGCGAACGGAAATGAAAAAGCAAAGAGGCCCACAGCTTAATAATGTAAATTTTCGCTCTAAGCTATTTCCAAAGACTAATGGTGCGTTTAGCAACCCCCAAAAAAAAGTATGAAAAAAAATATAATAAAAAAAAATTGCACATAAACTTTCCCTCACACGTCACAAGGTAAGAAGACGAAGAAAAAAATGAAATCAGCACAAAGTAACCGCAAGTTTGCGTGTGACGTTCGTTCGTTCGTTTTCGGAAAACATTATTAAGCGCCAAAGATTATGCAAAGAAAAACAAATGTTGCGTTATGAGAGGGAAAAGTGGAAGGACCTAAGGATGGGGGGAGGTAGGAAAACCAATATGGCTGCCTTGAGAAAAAGACGTCGCGACGTGGTCCGTGTTATTATATGCTTGTGTAAACAACTTGAACAGTTTGTATAGCATATTTTTGGGCGCATTCAATATGAGAAGGAACAGCTTCTGAGGGCGAAACGCGTGTGCCTGTTTACACTAGATTTCGAAAATTACGAAAATTTATAGAAATTTCTAGTATATTCCAGAACTCAAGCTTAAGCTCTCTATAAAGCCTTTTTTATATAAATTTAAAGAATTCTTTAGAATTACTTTGTTTAAGCAGATTTTTAACTTTTGACCAAACTTTTTTCCCAGTGTATTCTAAGCCATAAAATCAGTTTCTAATGTTTTGTTTTTCGTCTACACCCACACAAGCCATTCCCGACCTTGGTCATTAACAAACTTCTCATATTGCTCCCATTGGCAGCTTAGAATCCACCCATCCATCATTGTGAATCATTTAGCTGTTATTTGTTCTTGTTGCTAAAAAATGTCACGTACTTATTGAAATTTTGTTTAAGCTGTTCCAAAAATAAAATTCACGCTAAATGCCTTTTAGTACGCCCCTCTTGTTTTGCCTGCAAACAATAAATCCATTGTGGCCAAAGTAAAATCAGGCTCAGAGATTCTGGTGCTCTCTCCCTCCATCTCCTGAGAGCCACTTCATCGCCATTCTGGCTGAGTTCTCCTTCACTCATTTTCTCCCCAGGATAAGGAACAAAAACAAACACTTGAGACGTCGGCTAATGCAAAGCAAATGCCAGGACTGAAAGTAAAATGTTAATCAAGCTGATTGAGTTGTTGAGGGAGGAACACACACACACACACTCGCATACACTCGCACACACACTTCACTCTGAAAATGAAAGTCTAATTTTAGGCGCTAAAGGCTTTTGTGCAGCTTCTTTGCACTGCAACAACAAACAAACAAACGAACAAATAAACAAACAGACAGCACAAAAACGTTTATTAACATTTTCATTGAAGCAGAAAAGCCAAGCAAAACCAGACAGAGCAAGGTGCAAAAAAAAATCCGACAATAAATATGCTTTAACTTCTAATAGAGACAGCAGGAGCAGAAGCAGCAGCAGCAGGAGATGCGTGTGTAAAATCATGCAAATCCCCAAACAAACAATTTTAGCCAAGGGTATAAAAAAAATGAGTAGAGACACACGGGGTTGCCCGTCTTAAGTGGCAGGCTGATAAAGGAAGCCAGGACGAACACCAAGAAGAAAATCGATGCGTTGACATAAAGATGAAAGCTAAGGGTAAAAAGGGCTATCTCCCTAAGGAAGAGGAGGTGTAACATCGTTTGCGTTTGGGCGTGTGACTGTTGTCGTTATTGTTTTTATTTTTAATATAAAAAAAGTCGAAGAAAAGGCAGATAACCTCGCCAACAGCCTCCACCCTAACAGGAAGTGTGCAAAAGTATGAAAATTGCGTGCTGAAGAAGGGAGAGAAGGAGCGGAAATATGAACGATTAGTGGCCAATTGTGGGTAAAACTTCCTTAGGGATTTTAAGGTACTGATCAGTTCAACCCTTGAAAGAGAAACACTTCAAATATGGTAACCAGGCGTGTCTGAAGAAGGACTGTAGATAGAGAAGCTTGAAGTATCTTCAAAGCTTGCAACGTCACATAATAAAGTTCGGTGGAGAAGAGATGTGGTTGATGCCCTGTCTCCCTCGAGGTAATAAGAATTCAAAGAAGAAAAAAAAATCTTAAAAAATATATTCTAAATAAATATCAGATAATTTTCGGCAAATTTTTCGACTCAGAAAATTATCGATATATTTCTAGATATGCCATAGAGAAACTCTCGATAAAATTTAAAAAATATTATATTAAATTCGTATTCATAAACTTATTTTAAACTTGTTTTTCAAGTTCAGCGTTCCTGAATACTTCAGAAAACATTTTGGCCTTACATGTTTTTTTTTCAATTTTAAGAACTGGCATTAATCGTAAAAAAATCCGCATTCAAGTTTAAGGGGCACACCTTTTTGTAACGGTCTAAAAAAGGGTGATTTTTGGGAATTTTTATAAAAAAACAACAACTTTATTATTTGTTTCAAAATTTTAAGAGTATATTTATACATTATTATTATTTAAGAATATACAGCGAAATTTTTGGAAAATTGTCAAAAACGCGGCGTTTTTTTTTAAAGTCGAATTTCACTCATATTTTGATCGTTTTTGGCCTGCCAAAATTCGATTTTCGATCAGATCAAAAAATCGATTGGTCATGGAAAGGAGAACATGTTGACAAAAAAATCGGTAGTGATCGCATCATTTGTCTTTGAGTAATCACTCAGCAAATTCGGAAAATGCTGACTCGAAAAAAACGCGTTTAAAAACGCTACTGAAACTCTTCAGTTTCCGGCCTGGCTTCTCTTTAGGTGGCTTTAACTCAAAAACTATTTGATATATCGATTTAAAGTTTTAATATGTTATTTTTAAAGTTGTAATCTATCCAAATAGGAAAAAAAAATATATATATTTTGTTTAAATTTCACACTAGGTGCCTTAAGGGGACTAAAAATCCTCCTAGGTTCCTTGATATAGAAACATCGACCTAAGTCTGAATTTGACATTGATTGTATTGAATTTCCCTTGTTTTTAGTACCGAATTCTCAAATATTTTTTTAAGTGTAGAGCCTGAAGTCTTTTTATGAAGTTCATTTTTGTCATGGACTGATACATTATAGAGATATTGCCAGTTGATTAATTGAACTATTCATATTAGCCTTCCCTAACTCGATTTCACATTTCGAAGTTATTTAACAGTCAAAACTTGTATGAACCAGATCCGAATACTTCTAACAATTTGGAACCAGTATTCTCTTCACCTTTGATGCCCTGTGTTCCTCAAGGAAATTGGATCCAAAAAAAAAGGTTTTTTTCCTTTCTTTTTTGTTTATTTTTGTATTAAAATCAGCTAACAATCACTTTGATAAAGATCAAAATAGGTGACTAAAAACCATTATAAAGATTTTTTGAACTTTTTTTTTTAGGTCCAATCAGAAAAATAAGATACGTAATTGTAGCTTATTTTTTAATAGTTTTTAGAGCGGGCGAGCTAAGCAACAAAAAGAGCCCTGCCGTATAGGCGTTGTGTACCTTTTGTTTAAACATACCAAACTCAGCTCTAACTTATTTAAAAATCACTTTAATCGACAAGGCATTTATTTTCGGGCCGAGCCGAGCAGTTGAAATGCTTTGAATTATAATATTTAAATCGAGGGTCGGCAATAAGAGCAGAGAATTTGCCATTAGCAACTAAGAAAATACATAAAGGCAGAGCACAGAAAGCTTTAAAGCTCTTTGTTTAAATATATTTACTAACTACTTGAACCATTTTTATTTGCTGACTTACAAAAACGATTGCAGCGATTGATTTATGCCCACGTCTCTGCTCCCTGGTCTCTACCCCTGGTTAAAATCATTGAAGCATTTTTTTAAATTTAAATTGATTACAAAGAACTATAAATAAAAGAACCAGTGCTTCTTCAAATGCACCAAACAACTTCCGTATTTATGTAAAGTCTTCACATTCTTCAAAATTTATTAAAATCTTTTCTCTTCTCTTCTTTCAGGTATGTACTCGTAAACTTCCCTCCGAAATCATAAAACTTAAAAATATCGTAAGTTTATATCAAAACCGCACCCCATTAACTCAAGTACCTTCAAATACTTTCACTTTTAATATAACATAATTACCGCACAATAGATTAAGCTTCAATAAGATTCAGATTAGCCGCACCAAACAATAATCGCAAAAAGATGTTTCATAGAAAGTACAAAACTCTCAACAAAAGACAAACAATTAGCCAATTTGTGTTTTTTTCGTCGTACAAAATATGATTTAGTATTTTCTCTGCCTTTTTGAACTCGTTTTGGGTTATTTTTTCTGTTTTTTTTTTTTTTTTGGGTCATCAACAAGCTTCGAAACTCTTTGCACAATAGACAATTTTGTCTTATTATTAAACCATCAGATAGATAGGAGCAGAGCATAAACCACATACAAAGTACATAGCAGATAGACAGACAAACAGAGACAGAGAGGAAGGGAAATAGAGTGAGAGAGTGGGACCAACCACAGACTAATTAATCATTTTGGCGGAATGTGGGATGGTTTTTGGTAGAGCTTCTTCTCCTTGACGCTGGCCTTTTAAATGGAAATTAAATTGCTGTGGCAACTGCTGTTGTCCCTGTTAGAGATGGGAGAGGAGATACTAACGTGTATATATGTATATGTAGTTATATTCTTGGAGTCTAGTCGCAAATTTATGCCCACTTGAGTCATTAATTCTCATAAATGTGAGGCCAGACTCTAATCGAATTCAATGAAAATGAGCAAAACGCATAGATAACTTGATTAACGCACAAATGGAGATAGATGTGTAAAGAATGAGGGCTAAGCAAAACTAGAGAAAATTCAAGGAAAAATAGACAAAATGATAATGTCCATTTGATAGGAAAATAAGTATAAATAGTTCACTCCAAAGTTCTTTGACATCCTCAACTTATTTTTTGCATAAATTAAAACAGGTGTTCGCATTTGATTCCCAGAACGAAATAAACAAATAAAAATCTACAACATCTTCTCGCTTGGGTGTTTACATACTCACGCGACTCTTAAAGTTCTCAGAGTGTCTGCAAATACATAACTCAATCAATCAGCTTACTTGAAAATATACACAAACCGCCATAAAAAAGCCAGCATTTAAACAAGCCATAAAAAACAGCACCCAGAACCGCAACAACACAAAAAAAATAAACAAAAAACATCCATGAAAATGTGCTAAATTTTTATTTATTTTTTACTCAATTCTTATGGAACAAATCTTATGTGTGTTGAGAAATAATTCATCAAAGAACCAAAATTTGTGTGATATTAATCAGCAAGGGGGGGGCGGCGGCGCACACATGTGGAAACTGTCCATGCCAAGAGCAATAATTTGATGGCGGCGCATTTCAAACGAAGCACACCTCCCCTCCGACTCTCGGCCTTTTTGTTTATAATTTAAATAAATCAAGCAGAGGCGTTTGTTCAAAAAAAAAAAAAGCCCACGCAGTTGTCTTATGTTTGTCGGGGGGAGTTAGGGGCGGTTCTTTGAGCCAAACCACTTGGAAACAATTAAAACACATTTGACATCATATTTTGTTAATGGTTGTCGATAGATGTTGACAACAATTTCAGTTTGTCTCTTTTTGTTTTTGTTTCTTTCGGGGCAGTCATTAACCATATTTAGTGGCAATAAAGTTGTCAATTTGCTTGGGCCAATGTGAAAGGCCAAGCCGAAGTGAAGATGTGAAGTCGGTCAGGTAGTTGACATGGTTTTTTTTGTGGATGATGATGAGAAACTTGTAAAGTCTAAGCATGACAAGCATTCAAATCAACGCCATGAAATGTGAGTAGGGGCAATTGGAGGAATTGAACATCAAATGGGTTAGGAAATGAAGTTGTCACTTCTAGGGTTATCAGAAGTGAGGGATCTGATTTGCATAGTTTGAAAAGAAACAGTAAACCGTTTTATGTGGTCAGTTAAAAAAAAAGCGTGTGAAAGATGCATAAGATATAGAAAGAATAAAGTGACTGAAGTGAAATGAATTGAAATGAATGAACAAAGTGGTTTATTTTGCAAATCAATTCTGTCTAAAAAAACTTTAACATATATACAAAATTATCCCTACGTAGGTTGCTATATATATTTCTTGCCTAGTAACGCGTATATTTATGATCAAAAATGGTTTTATTGTTTTCCAGCCAGATTTATACACTTTTGCATGCGCTCAAACAAATGTCGAAGCACTTTTTCCCCCGATTGAGACACCTCCAAAACATGGTTTTTGAACTCTTCAACAGCATCTTCTGGCGACGAAAATCGTTGACCACGCATTTTTCCCTTGATGTGCGGGAATAAAAAGAAGTCATTGGGTGCCAAGTCAGGGCTGTACGGCGGATGACCCATCAATTCGACGTTTTGGGCGGTCAAAAAGGCGCTGGTGTGAGCTGATATGTGAGAGCTCGCATTGTCATGGTGCACAATGATCTGTCTTCTCTTGTTCGTTTTTCGAATTTCTCCGAAGACTTCAGGCAAACAAATTGTCGTGTACCACTCAGAATTGACCGTCCTACGTTGCTCAAGAGGAACAGTCGCCACATGACCAGTTTTAGCGAAGAAACAGGCAACCATTTGCTTCTTCCACGAACGATTTTCGTTGGATCCTCACGGTCGATTGCTGTTTTGTTTCGTGCTCATAAGCATAGATCCATGATTCGTTAACTGTGACGATCTTATAAACGTCTTTTGAAACACCGCGATTATATTTTTTCAAAATTTCTTTGCACCAATCCACACGAGCCTTTTTTTTGAGCGATTGCCAAATTGTGCGGGAATCCAATCGAGAACAAACCTTTTTACGGTGTTCATGCAATATCGAATGTATGCTGGTGGAAGAAATGCCCAAGGATGCCTCTATCTCACGGTATGTCACATGACGATCTTGCATTATCAGTTCACGCACGGCATCAATGTTTTCCGGCACAACGACTGTTTTTGGACGACCTTCAAGACCTTCGCCTTCGAGCGAGCCTCGTCCGCGATTGAATTCATTAAACCAATTTTTCACAGTGCTAAAGGATGGTGCTTCATCGCCATACAAAGATTTAAGTTCATCGTTGCACTCTTGTCGTGATAATCCATTGCACGAAAATTTTCACGAGTTAATTCCATTTTTCTACCAAGGTAAGTTTATGATTAATCGTTAATCGATATCAAACGTGGTCACACATAAAAGAGTTGTATGGAGCTTTTATCGATAAAACTCCAAATTTTTTTGCGAAAAGGATAATGGGTCCTAAAATGGCTAGAAGTAACCTAGGCCAGAAACTAAAATAGCAATCCACGTATTCGGGTCTGTTAAGGTGGACCATGAACTGAACCTTTTAAATTATAGACCTTCCGAACTGGACCTGTTTTTCAAAATATTTCTTTAAAATATTTTATTTAAGAAAAGAAATATTTTATTCCACAAGTTTAGGATGGGAATATGATAATTAAATTCGCATTATTTTATTTACGACTTTGAGAAGGTTTGCATATTTGCATTTAGTTTTAAATATATGTATGAATTTCATTCTCTGATTTGGGTTAAAAAATCGTTTTATATATTAAAAAACTGTGTTAAAACTGTACTGCACATGATCTAGTTCGAAAATAATTTGGTACTAGTTTTGAATAATAGTCTGAATAGTCTAATTTACACAAATTTTTGAATATAATTTCAATACGCATAATTTGAAAAATATTGTATATGTTTTGAACTAGTTTCGATTTAGTGTAACACTTATCTTACTTACCATTAAAAATCAATCAAAACATTGCTTAAGCAGTTTTCCGATTTTTATACAAAAAAAAAAACAAATTTATTTAAAGTCTGAACCATATAAAATTCACCCGAATTTCAAATTGATTTGTTTTTCCTTTTTAAAATTTTCTGTCTTTATATGAGTTTTATTTTTCTATCAACACGGATATTGTCATTCACCACTTTCTGACTTCAGGCAAACAATCTCCAAATTTTCAATCTCCCACAGTCGGGGCCAACACCCACAAAACCAAAAATCAATTTTAAACTGCAGCAACAAAACATATTTGATTAAAAAAAATCAAAACAACAATTGTGCCAATGGCTTGATTGCATAAAAATCAAGTCAAAACAAAAAGCAAAAAAAAAAAACAACCAAAAACTGAAAGTGTTTGCCCATTTATAGTAAGGTGAGGCATAGTGAATCCATGAATCGTTACATGGAAAGCAATTAAAACAACAAAAGCAGACAAAACCATTAAACTTCACAGTAAACAATGACAGCAAAGAGACAATTCAAGGTCTTGTCAATGGAAATGCATTAAAACAAAAACAGAAACAAAAACAAAAAACCAGTCAAATCAAAAGCAATCAAATTGACAAAACGTCAGTGTAATAAAGCGTTGATAAACCGCAATGGCCAAAGGAACAACCAGCAGAGATACCAGCAATGAAAAGGAAAAATTGATTAGCCTGATGCAGCAGCCAAGAGAGAGAGAGAAAAGAAGCTGGTCAAGTCACGGGCTGGGTCCAGCAAATTACACACAACTCACGACAAATCAAGCAGAATGGTGGGGGAGGGGGGATGGAGGTGGGGCGGGTGCTTCTTTTTTCTCTCTCTCAATGTGGCATTCAGACACGTTTGTGGCGACGGCAGCGCTGCTCAACCAATTTACAATTTAATAGCTCGGCCACAAAATCGAACGATCGAAGCAAAACACTGAAGATCGAACGACGATGAGAAAGAGGAAAAAAATAAAACCTGAAAAGAAGATGCAACTAAGATGCAGAGCTCATTGTGTGTGTGTGTGTGCACATGGGTTTGGGTATAGAAAATGTTAAGATCTTTTCTCAGTCGAAAACGAAACTGGAGACATTTCAAGGTTGATAATTGAGATTAGAGAAAAGAATGGGCTTTGAAATTAAAATAAATTAAAGTCTTTCCCACTTGGTTTTGGTGTAGCTCAAACCAACTTGAATTTCTGTTTTCTTTGAGATTCTTAAGTTACAGCTTACACTATTTTTTATTTTTATTTATCAGAAACCTAGTTTTGCTTTACTTCTTTAAAATTGTAAGCCCTTGGAAAAAATATCGAGTATTTTGTACTTAGATCAAGTACAAATGGGGTCAATATTGTGAATTAGCTTGGACATAGACAGCCTATGTTAAGCAGCGCTCATGCTTACAGTGTTGACTACCCGTTCTTAAAAACCTAACAAAGTTGAACAACGTCTAAAGATGCTTAAGTTTTTTAACTTTACTAATTTAGGGGTTATAAGGTTAGAAAAAAGTTTATAAAAGTATGAAATTCGCTTTAAAATATTACCTTAGGCAACAGTCAAAACAAAATTTGATAGATTTTGTCTGCAAATTGACTAAAGAAATTTTTGTAAATTAATCTGTAATGAAAATATATGTTTTTTATAAAAATTTTTAAGTCTAGCTTGATCAAATCTATCTATTGACAATGCGTCGATCTAGTACTATTCAATTGTTTTTTTTTCATCCAAAAATTAAATATTTTATATTAGTTCTTCAAAAATTAAATTAATTCGCATTTTGAAAGGGTTCTTTTACAAACAGAACAAGTACGGGTTGGCTTTAGGTTCGGGAGATAATAAAATAACAGGGGTTTGATTTTTGATCCGCTTCGAAGGACCAAAAATATCCAAACCTCACCGACAGTTTTGTTTAAAGACAATTTATGGAATACGTAAAGCCAATTTTGATAGGAATTATGTAAATTTTTAGATATAATACTACAAAATAAAGGAACGCTCACTCGATAATTGATGAACTGTTTTTATCAAAACAAATTTGAACTTTGGAAAATGTAATCTAATAATACTAGATATAAGAGGGATTCCTGAAACTGATTTAGATTTGATTTAAATTTCGTCGAACAGCTGTCATAGCTGCTTTTTACAAAACGTGCAGTGTGCCCAGAAAAAGTTACGAAATTAAGGTCATACTAAAGATAACATCCCTTAAATTTGGTCAGAAAATACATTTTTACATGATTTCAAAGCTAAAGCTAGTAACTCAAATGAGGTAAATCAGTTTGGATGGGTTTTAAGTCCACACAAAGTCCAAAGGGTGTCGGAAATTCCGAATAGTCTTTCCGCTGAGTCTTTCTTATAAGACAGAAAAAAATGTAACAAAATAGTGTGACCGTTTAAAAGTTGGTGGAAAATTGATGGTCACTCTAGAATTTTCGCTCTGTCAAAAAAATATGCCGATGTGACTACTCAGCTTTTCCCATCCAAAAATTGCTTTAAGCCAGTGGTGCACTCAGAAATTCTAAATTTATGTATGTACGTGATTGAATTTAGACCGTTGTGTTCTTAAAATATAAAGATAATTATGTTCGTTTTTCTTGAAATACGAGTGAATCAATCCTAGATCCTGAAAACATAAGAGAAAGAATAATAATAATTTATCAGAATCAATTTTATTTCAAGTTTAAGCGACTTTATAATCAAAAAACGAGAAATGAACTAGAAATGAGAATTTTGTTCTCTGTTTCGGAAATTTCGAACTTAGATCGTTTGTTTTTATATTACCCTCGTTTAAGTACGGAATTCTTGATTTTTTCTGAGTGTGTGCTGACGCATTTTGCTATATACAGTAGATAGGGACGTCCTAAACCCATTTCTGAACACGGATTGCCCATAGCTCCGCCAAATGTCAAACAATTTAATGAAGACTTTGTAGCTGACGTAGACGTCATATGCGATTGCAGTATCCCGGAACATTTAATATCAACCTTTAAAGAGAAAACCTAAAGTCATTTGGCAGAGCTATACAGACTACCTGTACTTCGTGTGGTTGTGTGTTTTACCTTAAATACCTAAAATATTGTAGAATTGTATTTACAAGTACCAAACAATTGAATTTTATATATTTATTGTCTTTTCTTCTTTTACAGGTAAGCTTACCCCATCTAAAATGCAGATTTGTTAAAAATAAGTGAGTTTTTTCTCCCATTGTACCCTTTGCCATTGTTTATAGAAACATCTTTAGTACGATCTAACTCCCAACTTTCTTCCATTCATTTCAACATTTCAATAGCTCATTTATCTTCCACCAATTTGGGACTGTTATCTCCAGCCACAAAAGTTTTCTAATCTTTAAAAGTAATTTTCATTTTCAACTACCGCTCGATGAGCTTCAATTGAGCCAAAGGCCTCTTCTTCTGCGCACTTTTCCACGGCTTTTGTATGTTTGACTTTTGGTTCTATGTGTAGACTCATCTCCCAGCTTCTCCTCTGCCGGGTGCATAGTATTCGTATTGTGTGCCCTATGTTGACTTTTCATTTCCTTTTCTCATCAGTTGATTGTTGAAATTGTTGTTGTTGTTGGAGCACGACGATTGCCCACAGCAGCAGCTGCTTTTGTTGAGATGCCGCATGCCGATGCCCAAGATGTGGACTTGGACTTAGACTCTACAGCCTACTTGCAATATATTTTGTTGGGCTTATTTATGTGCGCGACCTTATAAGGCGAAATAGCTAAGAAGCCAACTGCTTTGGCTCCACCTCCTTCTTCGCCTTCTTCTCCTGTGCCGCTTTTGGCCATATTCAATTTTTACTCAGGTACACACAGGTACACGATTTGCCTCGTCTTTAGCGCGCACCTTTGGGCGAGCAAACGTTTTTGGTTACAAAGCGATTGCTTTTTATTGCTCTGTTCCTTTGCCTCATAATTTTTATTTCACTGTTTTAGGTATGCGTAATTTTTGGTTCTGTTTTTGGAGCTTTGGGTATTGATTGTTATAGTCGTTGGAGAACACAACCCTTTTTTGGGGCAGCGGAACGACCAAACGGATGTTGCAATGGGTAATACAATTGTTAATGGTTTTTTTGTTAGTTTATTGCCTGATCGTGTGAGTAAGAGTAGAATAGAACTTTAATGGGTTTTCTTGTTGTTCAAAGTTAGGAAAGTGACGAATGTAAGAAAGTTGTTAGTAGCTGTTTGATTCTTTTTAAGGGAAAGTGATCAAATTAAGCCATTAAACCGAGGAGTGTTGCGATTACGGTTCCGTTGCTGGTACCGTACCGGGATAATATTTTATTTCCTTTCTAATTTGTTCCGTTCCATATTGGTACTTTAATTTTAATTTATTTTTTGCGGTATGTTTAAGGCCAATCGTTATTTTTAAGCTGAATAAATTAAATTTGATTTTTTTTTAAATTTGGGAAAAACTACTCACAGGTTGGAAAAAAATTAAGAAGTGTCTTATTTGATCAACTTGAAACCAGAGGTTAAAAATCATTTTGATGTTGATCGAATAAGACACTTTTTTTTATATTTTCCGAACTGTTGAAAATTTTCCAATATGCCATTAAAAAAGTTTTTTTAGTATACCGATTTTTAGCTTTTTTTTTGGTTTTTTGTATAATCATAAATATCATGGATGTTAAATAGTAGAGTTTTCATCAAAAATCTCCTCCCTATTGGTCCTGGTTTCACGTGGCACGTGGCACTGTCTTGTGGCAATCACATGTCAACCAAGTCCAATTCCTTATTTTGGGTAAAAAAAAAGTAGGTAATCATCGCACGGTGCCTTTCTTCATTGACCGTTAAGGTGCCGAGATTTAATAGGGTCCATTGATGCCGCCGGCCCACAAACCGCACCAAACAATGTATTTTTATAAATGAATTGTCAGCTCTTAAACTACCTCTGACTGATCTTCAGACCGAATTTGGCAATTCTGTTTGTTGACGTAGCCATTGAGACAAAAATTAGCTTTATCGTTGAAGACAATTTTTCAATGCGAAACAATTTTTTTCACGGAGCACGAATTCTGATAATAAAATTCAATGATTTGCAAGCGCTATTCGTTTGTTACACTATTCATGGTGAAATGGCAAAATTTAGTGAGAATTTTTGGCGTTGCCAAATGTTACAAATCACGCTTGAGGTGTCAAAAAATGTACACTGAAATCAATCTCTTAATTTGATTAAGTCATCGGTGCCCAGGCCAAATGGCTCAATCTAGAGGGGTAATTATTTCAGCCAGACTTTCGTTGGGGCATAAGCGAGCGCACTTAGAAAAGAAAAATTCTTAAATTTTCAAATTTGTTAAAATGGCGGAAGAGTTGCCTTTACTTTCATCTAACTAACTTTAAACTTGGATTGTGTTCTCTAATAGATCATTAAAGATTATTCCGATTCAAGAAAATTTCAATTAGTTCCTGAATTATTTCCAGAAGAATTAAAATGCTTGGGACTTGCAGCAAATTCTAGTTATTTAGATACTCGAAGTGAATTCAAGCTTCGTTCTATGCTGGTATTTTTTTCTTTAATTTTTATGAGGGCTACTTTGGCACATAAATCTATAACAAAATAAAAATGCTAACCAATTAATTAAAAACCAGACTTAGCCACCAAACCATGTCAATTGCTTAAACTTGTCTAACCAGCTTTAAGCTGATTTCGGTACTCGCCACTTTCCACTTTCCCCCTCTCCAAATGAAATTCTATATTATTTTCCCACACGCAAATCCTAGTGCAAATTATAAGTGAATTAAAGCACCGCGGCCACACTTCAGACTCCTTGTAGCCTTAGCGCCCAAGTCAAGTGTCGGAATACAGTTACCTGCGCGCACACAGTTCAAGCTTTAAGGTCAATCAAAACATACATAGAGACTTCCTCTCTGTATGGAGAGGAGTATGGAGAGTGCCACGTTTAAAATTCTATTTGGCGCACAGCAGCAATTTACCAGCTTACAGTCTGTTGTGACGGTGGTGGAGAAGAGTAGCAGGAGTAGTCGGGACAACAAACAGCTTGGCATGCTGATGCACTTGGCCCGGCATTGCTGTTTCTAGACTAACTGCTGGGGTAATCACATGCGGTGCAGCTTAAGCGTTTGCCCGGGCAGCCTCTAAACTCAACTCCACGTCGTGTGCCATCAATGGACTCCGTCTGACTTTGAATCTAACTCGGAGCTGCCTGCGCCAAGCAAAACCAAAAAGTCTGATGTATGACTTGAGATAAAAAGTGTTGGAGTTTTATGTTTGTGATTCTGGAGAACAGATGCCCTACACTTTTTAGCCAAATCGAGATGGGTAAATGATATGGGAAAGTTTTGCAAGTGAAGCGGGCATTTATATTAAGTTATATGATTCAGGCCTCCTTTTAGATGGCATGAAAATTTTTTTCGGCACTATGCTTCATATGAATAGAAACACTTTTGAAAATCTCTGAAAGCTGAATGCTTTTGAACAGCTGTCTTATTTATGTGAAGCATAGTGCCGACATTAGTTTGTATGCCATCTGGAATGAGGCTTTTAAGTAGAAGTATACTTTCAATATCAATTGAAGGTAAGTTATCCTTGGCCCTTTAAGCCATTTCTTAACTAACTGACTATAAAAACAGTACACTAAACTTTGGTGCATTACTATAGCCGCACCCAATTTTTTCAGTGAACGAGTACTTAGAGAGGGGAGAGCAACAATTGGTAAATTTAGATAAAAAGAGAATAAAAAATATGGCTTACTTTTATGTTTAATGTTTAAAATACCTGAAGCCCGAAGTGAGTTGATAAGAGGATGAGGTAGGGCTTTTCAAATGGCTGTACCAGGGCCAAACAAATGTAAAGGGCACAAAAATGTGATTGTTTTGATGAGCAGCCACAATTTCTTCTATGCTCAACGATTTTCACAGCATTGACTTTGACTCGCGTCTGTGTAAAACTCGAATGCGCCTACTAATACTTCTTTTAGGCTTCTATTCCAGTATTAAACTTAAAAGTTAAATCTGTTATGACTTGGAGCTATTTCCAACTGAGGCCTTAAACTAAAAGGTTTCTGAACGACCTTAGTTCTTCCAAATCACAGTGGAAGCGCAATGTATCTTTTTTTTTTACTTTTTTTTTGGTTCCACTTTTGCTGCTTCATTTTTTTCGCTGCAATTTTATTTTGGCATGCGTCGCATCTATCACAACTACCAACCAGCTTCCCTGAGCTTGCGGTTTTTCGTGAGCTGCATGATGACGACGACGACGACGAAGGCTCCTGATCCCATGTGCGGTTGTTTTTTTCTTTTTTTTTTTTCTCTTTCATCAAGGTTAATGGCTGGGAAGGAGAGAGAAGAACTTGAAGCTATAGCTAGGAAATGTACACCGTTTTGGCTAAACATTTAAGCAGCTCATTTCCTAGGAAATCAACGAAATGGGCACACAGCTTCAGCCCGGGGACGATGGCTATTTTTGGGCTAATGATGCGCTTCAGAACCAAAAGCCACTCTATGTCCATCATTCAGTTGGCCATGTTTATGCTTTATTGACTGTTATGGACATGAGTCACAGTTAGACGATGACGATGGACATCGACGGCGACTCGATTTTAACGGAAGTGCTACAATGAGACATTACAAGAGAAGAAGAAGAAGCAGGAGGAGGAGGAGGAGTTGGAGAGTCTGGGCCTGCCAGTTAAGTTGTCCAGGGTCCCATTACCATCCCGCTGTCAGTGTCAGTTGCCGACTGAAGTGCGTTCCTCTCTCTCTCGGTCCCGGTCTCGGTCTTCTGGGTTATTTGCTTAAGTGCAAATATGAGCAACTATTTGCTAAATGACAGTTATTGCTGATTAGCTGTCAGACATTTTGACAGCCATGAAGAATGATTCGCAATTTTCGCTAAAAGGAACGTGGGTTCCGCAACGGTTCGGTGTTTTGCAGTTAATGATGTAGCATATGGTTAATTAGAACATTAGTCTCCAACATCAGCAGCAGCAACTTTAAATCATTAGCACCGAGGAGCAGATCTGCTGCCGCTGCTGGTTAAGCTTTTGTGTAATGCATCTATGTCGGAGTCTAGCAGATAGAAATTGGTTTCCCCCTGATGTATGAGTTAAAGCAGAAGGTTAAGTGGTGTTTTTTTTTTGGGATAAATGAGTTGGCTAAGACTGGGGTAATGCATTAGTTGAGTTGGTTGGACTGTTAGTGGAACCAGACAGAAGCAATTTTTGCTTAGAATTGATGAAAGATTTAAGGAGCTTTACTTAGATTTAATGCCAAGTATAGAATAGTCTTAATCATTAAGCGAAGGCAAGTTTACCTTATAGGATTAAGAGGAGTCTTGCTTAGGGCCTAGTTCAAAAACTTTCTAAGGAAAAAACATTTCATTTTTTCCAAAAATTGTGAAATAGGTGCTTAGAATGTCCATTGTGGTGCCTTGTTTACTCACAGTTATACCAAAAAATGGCCGTTTAGATAAATCACTGCATCAAATCAGAGTTTAGTCAACGATTGAAAACAAAAGAATAAAAAATATTCTGGGAATAAAGGAAATCTTAGCGTAGGATGGGTGCCTTATTTTCTTACGATAGTACAAAATCGGCGTTTAAAGGAGGTTTCAATCTAGTGTTTAGCTTCGTTTTTCAGAAGCTTAGTACATCTCAAAAGAATCAAGAAAGCTGTGCATATGATGGGTACCGCGTTTCCCCACAATAATTTGTTACATTGTGGGCAAACTCGTTTTTATGATATTTAATTCAAATGTTTAGCCTGGTTTTAAATACATAAAGCAAAGATTTGACTTAGATTCCCAAGCTAAAAATAAAGTGGAAAAGGAATAAGATATCAGTGTATAATGTGGGTGCCGTTAATACTCACAGTTTTTATTATAATTAATTCAAATGTTTAGACTGGTTTTAAATACATAAAGCAAAGTTTGGACTTAGATTTCCCTGCTAAAAATAAAGTGCAAAAGGAATAAGATATCAGTGTATTGGGTGGGTGCCGTTAATACTCACAGTTTTTATGATACTTAAATCAAATGTTTAGCCTGGTTTTAAATAAATAAAGCAATGATTTGACTTAGATTTCCAAGCTAAAAATAAAGTGCAAAAGGAATAAGAAAACAGTGTATAAGGTGGGTGCCGTTAATACTCAAAGTTTTTATGGTATTTAATTCAAATGCTTAGCCTGGTTTTAAATACAAAATGCAAAGTTTGGACTTAGATTTTCAAGCTAAAAATAAAGTACAAAAGGAATAAGATATCAGTGTATAGGGTGGGAATAAGAAAGCGGTGTATAAGGTGGGTGCCGTTAATACTCACAGTAGAACAAAAATAGTGTCGGTAAGAAATATTTTTTTTGGCAACGATTTCAAAACTGGAATATTACAAAAAGGAGTCAAGATGGGTACCGTGTTTACTCAAAATATAACAAAAGTTGTTATAAATTATTTTGGAAAACCTATGACACTTTTATTGAATTTTAATTTTTATTTTAATTAAAAATTAATTTTTCGAAAATTTTTTTTTCCAAAACAATATTTAAATTTAATTTTGGAATGTGGCTTGTCCCCATTAATAAATGTTCTAATTGGACATGCATTTGGCTTTCCAAGCGTAACATCTGTTTAATGGTTTCATTTCATCTGCTTGCATTCTTCTTCCTATATCATTTGCTCATTTGCATGGACGTAGGAAAAAAAACTTAACAACCAATTTGGTATATTTCTTTTACCCTCCTTTTTAGCCATTAGACCATAATTTACGGCAGACACACACACACAAACACACAAATGTATTTCATATTAGTACACACACAGTTGTTGTTCTTGTTGTTGTTGTTGTTGCCGTTTGTCAACTTAATGTCCTTTGCAGTTATACATCCTTTATTCCTCTCGTTTGCAGCCTTAACACATTTAATTAACAAAGCAATTAAGCATGACAATGCATAAGACGAAGAAGAGTTGAAGAAACGAAATAAAGAAAAGCGGTTAAATTTAATTTACAATTTCTTTTGTCATTTCTTCTGCCTTTATCATAAAAAAAAAGAAGAAAGAAATAGTAAATGTGTGCGTGTAAGGACGAAGGACATTGCGCAATGCCATGATGACATTTTTATTGCCATCTCGCTGAAAACAAAAGACCAAAAATTTATGCATAGCATAGAGGAATTTGTTTAATTAAATTTTGTGAACATTTTGAAGAAAACTTTCTTGCAAAAGCTGTCAACAAATTTTTGAACACTTCATTGGGAATGGACAAGGTTACAAAACGATCTGTCATTTTCTGACAGCTTACAATGTGCTTTTTTTTTTTTTTTGCTTTTTTGATGTGGGGTGTTAATTAACTTCACTCGCAAAACATAAATCAAAAATTATGTGTTTCGGTTTTTATTTCTTTTTTACGCAATCTTCAGTCAAGCTTAAAACTGCAGTTCATGTGTCATCTTTTTCAGCCCATAAACTGCAATGTCATGGAAGAGTTGAACATCGATCACTACTACACACACACATGGTGTTGTGGGGCCTGTCAGTTTTATTTTTATTTTTTATAATTATAAAAGCGCTCTTCTTTTTAAGTATTAATAATTCTTTTTTGACATTGTATTGGGCCACCACCCTGTTCCATATGTTACAGTTTAACCCTAAAACCTCACCCTAACTCTTTTAAGCAACGATCAATCATACAAATAATAACAAACAACAAAATATGATTCCATTTTTTACATACTTGTATTTCTGTGTATTGTTTGTTTTTTTTTTTATGTGCGGGAGGGTTACTTTTGACATTTTTGAATGCTAAATGCTGGCAAATAACAATAATAAAGAGTTAATTTTTTTGACTTTTGTGAGGGTTTGCTTTTACTCATAAATCAATGACGGAAATGTTTACCAAAAGTTTTTTTTTAACTATTAATTAAGAATTTCGATTCAACATAGGAAATTAGTTTATTATTATAATACACTTGATACACTTGTTTCTAGCTTTGTTGAGAGTAAACGCTCACCCATTTAGCGCACTGTTTTCCTACTTCTTTTAAGTGTTATCCCTGACTTTAAGCCAATGCTAGAACTTTTACCCTGAGTGCTTTGAAAATTGGCCAATTATTCGATTAATTTATCGTTAAGTCGCTATTTTTGTTTTTTTGCGAATAATCAAGGCACCCATCTTGCGCATAGCTTTATACCTTCTTTGTAGTGCACTGCTGTAAATCAACTCGAATCGTATTTCGGTTCCGGTTCAAGTTCTGGTACGTACTGAGACTTATGTTTCACTTATTATTATGACTTTAATTCGTCGTGAATATAAGTCATGCTCTATTTACGAATATATTTGATTAATAAGTATTGCTTTGGGGTGGCTGATGAAAAATGCTTCAATAATTAACTTAAATAACTTTTTTTTAAATTCATATAAATTATTTTAAGAGCTCGATGCAATTCCGTTGCCTGAAGTATCTTACCGACATATTTTTAAAATTAAAAAATCAGTCAGTAAAATTAAAACATAATAAAGTAACCGATTAACCACACAGAACAAATCTATTTCTTATTTTTTGGTAGCACCATTTATCAACCCTCCATTATTACAAAGAAATGAGTTCATCATAAGGAAGTTATGTTTATAGAGCATAAAAAAGCATTTACATGATCAAATAATACAGGCACACCTAAATTTAAGTAAGATAACTTTAATTGCTTACTGGAACATGTAACTCTAATTCCACTAAACGCGAAAATTTCGGTTGCTTTTGCCAATTTGTAGGAAATCTGCTTCAAATTTTAATTATTTGTGAGGAAATAAAAAGAAAACATTTTGAATGGAACTGAAAGTTACCGTTTAATTGATTAAGCCACAAAAAATATTTTCTCTCGCTTACGCGCTAACCTCTAGTTGCGCTGCAAGGGTGTGTCAGAGTTCTAGTTTATTTTGGTTCAGCATAGGTTCTTAGGTTTTAATACCGGTACATACAGGTACGATGTTTTGAGTTCTTTAGTTACAGATCTCAAAAAATTCGAAATATCGGCTCTAGGTCTGAGTTTTAATAGAATTGTTTCGTATGTGCTTCTGGCTCTGGCTCCGATTAAATTCTCCGCTTATTTAATGTTGTATTCCTGTCTATGAATCGGTTTAAAAACTGTTTTTATTTGTTGACCAATTTTTTTCCAACGCTATTTGTGTTCTATTGAGAGTAATCGCTGCACCCATCTGGCTCGAAACATTTTTATCATTTAAGAGCCGATGCGAAATCTTGTAAATAGCTGCTATATGTCAGGTAAACTTAGGCTGCGTTCACACTGTTCGACGCATGAGACATGATAATCTAGTAGGCCTTCATGTTGTATTGTTTTAAATGCCAAATGACAAGCTATTCACAATGAAAACATCATGTCTCATGCGTCGAACAGTGTGAACCCAGACTTACAATTTACTCTGTTATTTGTAAGTTTATGTGATTCGAGGGCCGATTTCACATATTCTAGATAGCTGCTATGCGTCAGATAAACATACATTTTCCATTATTAATTGTAATTGTAAGACAGATAGTGCTATGTAGAAGATGAGAATTGTTCCCATATAGTGTTTTATACATGTTTATAAATCAATAAAAAACTCTCACCTACTGCTATTCAACTTCACCAAACATTCTATTTAGATTCACTATGAGTAAATGCATCCCCCATCTTGCGCTCTGGAATTAACTTATTACTGGCAGTGTATCTGTTTTATTATTGTAAAGTTTTTACTTACGATTTTTGTGCTCCTTTGTGAGTAATCGTGGTACCCATCTAGCGCACTGGTTTTTATCACTGTTAATGCTTTAGGAGATTTTAATTGATACTGAAATATTCTAAAGACGCAGTTTTTGTTACATTGTGGGTAATCGCGGCACCCATCTCGCCTACAGCTTTATTGATTTATTCATATTTTTTCCCTGTCTATGCCTCATTTCTACGAAACTTCGCCAAACAATTATCAAAATCAATTAAAACGATTTTAAGGTGCAGTTTTACAGTGAGTAAGTGCGGTACCCATACTCCGCATATTTTTCTTATTATCTTTTGAAAAAGTTTGCAATTTGACCGACTAAAATATCCGAAAGCCGCCGTTTATTTGTTATAGTAAGTAAATGAGGCACCCATATAGCACACAATTTAATGAATTTGAAATTTTATTGCCAAAACTCATTTTTATTTCTACAAAATGTTGACTATACCATGCTTCAAGAGCTGTTTTTGTCCCATAGTAAGTCTACTTAGCTTTTTGGGGAATACCCCTAATAAAATATATATATATATATATGCCGAAACTACTTCTGCTAAGTATATGTAACACATGACCCAAAAAAATAATAAAAAAAAAACAGACACGAAACCAGTCTTTCCCAACAAACCCCCATCCCCCAAATGCTAAATAAGTCTATTTTTTTTGGCACACGACCCAGTTTATGTGGAGACCGAAAACCCTCGCACCAGCTGGCTGGTATTTATGATTGTTGATGGCGTGTGAGAAATAAAAATTGAAAAGACAATTAAAGGTAGCTTCCACTTTCAAAAAGAATGCCCGCTATCCATATCGAATGCATTTCCATGGAAATTCGAACATGGCCGAACAGGCCTCAAGTCAGAAACAGATGAATATGACTGATTAACCAATGCGAATTGATTGTCTACACTCAATCTACATAGCGACAGAGGCAGGCAGAGATTATCCTTGTCCTCCCTGCCGCATACTTTACGTTACGTTCCTCAAAAAATTATTATATTGTATTATAGAGTCTACATACATATATGAAAATTATTCTTCGTTTTTTCGTGGCTGTCAGAACTGACAAACGCAAATGATTTATGTGTGTTTGCATGCGTGTAAATGTCATTAAGAGGGTGAGGATGATGGAAGCAGCAAAGGAAAATATAAAGCGAAAGAATAGTAGCGAAAAACAACGTTTTTTTCTGCATCGATTTGCTGTCTTTGACTTTCAAACTGCAAAACTGTTGACATTTGCCAACGACTTCCAGCACTCTTTGGGGCACGCACGACATGTGCCCCCGCAAAAAACTATCGACCAGATTTGACATTAAATAATGAGTTATGCCGCTGACGTTTGAGAATTTGCAACATGACATTCCGGTTCGTTTGGGTTGGGCACAGAAAATCTATGAGCAGACAACAAGGAGGCATCTTGGTGGTGCCTTCTGCTGGTAGGCGTTTGTTTTTTTGCGGTCCCTCGAATTAGTCATCATATGCTTTAGATCAAGCTATAGTTTTGAGCACAGTGGAAACTCGTTTATATATGAAAATAATTTAGCTGAAGTATACAAATTTCAAGTCAAACTTTTAATGACTTCATTACTTAGATTGATAAACGATTTACTTTCGCATATGTACTCAAAAACGAGCATTTTTTCATCCAGAAACTAGCTTCAAATAAAGATTCGTTAAACATTCACCTAGAGATACTTTTACGATACTTTTGGCGAACTATTCTCAGTTCTTTTATAAACCCTTAAAAACACTTTAGTTTTACTTATGTGAGCCTGACTGTACTTCTTTGTTTTTTGAAGGATTTCATATATTCATTTACATTTCCATTCCTCCCTGCCTCAAAAAAAAAAAAAAATCTCATTTGCCAATTCATCATCTGTTTTGACTTTGCATGTGCTTACTTTCTGCTTGGCTGCCTTTTTGTACCCTAAAACTTTTGCTAGATTGCTGATCTATGCTTTATATACAATATTTATGTAGTTTTTGCCCCTTCTTCCTTAATACGAGCCATGTGTGCTGCGTCGTCGTTCTCTCTCCCACTCTCTTTAACTTTTCTTAAGCATCAACAACTGTCACTCAACTTGGACTGTCTGTCAGTCAGTAGTCAGCTAAACATTTTGCACAATTTAGCCAAAGGAAAATTAACATTTCTTGTGTGCGATGCACACAAGTGTGGCGCCTGCGCAAATGCAACAGCCCCCAACTTGAATGCCTAATTAAGTTGCCTGTTTGTTGTCGTTGTTTGCGCCGTCGCATTAGGCAGCATAATATTTGCACTTTTTACACGCCAGCCAACCTCCTTTTTTTTTATGCAGGCCCAAACCGGCTACTGTTTTATCTGCCTCTTTTGTCTGGGTTGTGTTTCGTTTGTTGTTGTAGATGTCGTTGTTAGATGCAATTTTTGTTTTGAAAGTTTACTTGACTTTGCCTAAAATAGATGCGTGTGATTGCTTGTTGCGGTTTGGGGTTAATGTTGTTGTTGTTGTTGGTTTTTTGTACAATTTCGCAAGCGATTTTGTAAGAGAGTGAGTTTAGAAATCTGTACAAAAGATGGGTTGGTTGCTTTTTAGGAGTGCTCAAAAGGAGTTGCGAAATAAAATGATGTTTTTTTTTTGAGAAAATATGAGAAAGGTCCAATGACGATATACGAAAGGTGAATTTCAGGAATTTAATTATATTATATGCATATTTTTTATAATAGCAAAACGTTTTCAAAAAATGAAATAATGCGAGAACAGTTTGATGAAACATCTGGCCATTTCAGCAGAGAATCCCGATTTACGATTCATGATTCATAATTTACGATTTGTAACTGCTAAGGAGTCTCTGCTGAATGGCATTTTTTGCATGGTTTAAGGGGTTCTATGGCTTTAGTTCAGTTTATCAAAAAATACAATCACACTTATAAAATTTAATTTTTGATTATTATAATTATTTGGTCACACTGAAAATATTAATATAAATACATTCAACAATACTTTTTGTTCGATTCTATTGACTTTTTGAATTTCCCAATTAGTTACTGCTCTGCTCCAGTCAGACAACCTCGTGATCTTCGTCAGAGAAAAAACTTAATTTCGTTTGCTCATCAAGCATTATTTTATTTGTAAGAAACCATCACTAAAAACTAGAAGAAGCATGATAAATACTATGGGAACTCTGCACCATTAATTTGTGGTCGACGATTTCTGTCCGATAAAATTCATGAAATAATATTGTACCATCAGAGAATAAAAGTGATTAGAACTGAGCCAAACAAAGCCTAGTTGGGTCTATTGAACGTAACAAAATAATTTTTGAGTGGTGTCAATCATATCAATTAACTTTGAAAAGCGTTGGACATTTTTGAGTTTGACTTGAAGCTAAAACGACTTTGCTTTTTTCACCATCGAAAAATCATCAAAGGACTTTAAATATTATACACAGAAAAGCAGGGTTTGACTGTACAGTACGGTTTCAAGGACCTTCAGGTCCTTTTATCAGCAAAAATGTTGTTTTCACACTCATTTTGCAATTGCTCTTTGCCTGGGTTCCAATGAAATAAACCCTAGCGACTTGCAAGAACTCAAATACTGTGCAGAAAACACAATGAGCTTAGCCTAAAAGTATGCAAATTATTGACGGGCTTTTTTTCTGTGTTTATATATAATTAAATCGCTTCTATTTAGTTCTTGCTGGATTACTTCTAAGCTGTGGAGCTAAAACTAGTCTCCTCTTGTACTTAAGCAAGACTCCGAGTCCTTGTTTTAACTTGAAGCCTATCGGGTCCCGGAAAAATCAGCATAGTTTTGTGCGACCGTGGTTCCCCTCAACCCAAACGAATTTCGGTTTCCGTACCGGTTTCGAAACCGGTAATTCTCAATCAATTTTGGTTTTCGTTTCTAGATTTTTATTTTGGTATACAGGCTTGTAATAATAAACTATGGTGCATAACTATAGCCGCAACCAACTGTTTCAGTTTATCGATTATAAATCATTTGGCGATTATAAATAAAAAGAGGATCAAGTATAAAATAGACTGGAATCAAAAAAACAACACTTAACTCCAACAGAAAGGGTAGAGCAACAATTTGTAAATGCAAATAAAAAGAGAATCAAAAATAAGATAAGTAAGACACAAAACAACACTAGCAATGCAAAATTTACCGTTAAAATATTATTTTCGTTTTATGCGTGGTGCATAACTATAGCCGCACAGATTAATTTCTCATTCTGTGGTTGGTTAGCTATAATTTCGATTGTTTTAGTAAATTTAATAATTAAAATTGTCATTTTTCTGTGGAATACAATAATATTCCATAAAGAACTTTGCTTTCCGATGTCGAAAAAATGCAAATTATTGCCCTAAAGGCCTATTCTCAGATCACATAGAAATTATTTTCGGCATAATATGATTGAAATATATGAACAGATACACTTTTGTAGAGTTTTAATATTAGAATACTTTTGAACAGCTGTCTTATTTATATGAAGTATTTTGCCAAAAATAAAATGTTTGTTATCTGAGATCAGGCCTTAAGACATGAAAATAGCTTACATCGGGAGAATAGTAAAAAAACCCAAATTTTTTGGAACGATCAAGATGATTATGTACAGAAAAAAAATCGGAGGACCCAACCCAAAGCCGAGTAACCAAGATCAGCATCTAATAGTGAGTTCTACACCAGAAGTGCGCGCCCTTCACGTAACGCACGATTGACAAAATAAAAATCACTTGAAGCACGATTCACGCACACAATTTTTTAAGCGTTTTATATCACGCACGATTTATGCACGATTGAAGGAAAGGTCACGAATGATCACGCACGAAACCAACCAAGGACCACGCTACGAATTTTCGCGTAAATAGATCTTAATTCTATCATGGATTTCATGGCCACACTGCGCCTTTTGTATAGAGCAGCTGTGAGCAGCAAATAAATGAAATCAAAGACAAATAAGTTTTAGGAATAATATTATTTATTAAAAGTAATAGAAAAAAAGTTCGTTTAAAGTTAATGACTTATATTCACGAAGTATATCTTTAACACTCACGAATCACGCACGAATCACGGATGCACACGTATGAAAGGCTTTGTTTTCTCACAATCACGTCGTGAAACATCGTGACACACCGTTACTCGTTTAAATTCACGTCACGCGCTCACCTCTATTCGTTGCAGAGCATTAATTAGATAGCGGCTCGCGTGTCCAGCGTCGTGACTGCGGCGTTATCGTGTGCTAGTGTGAGTGTATGCGGATGTGTAAATATTCGTATTACAACACTCATAATCAAGTGTACTTCATATAGGCATCTACTTTTTCACTGCTTTTAGATATTCTTGTAGTAGCTCGTCTCCCATTATTTACCAGTGATTAATTGGTTTTAAAATAAACCTTATACAAAAAACTTTGTTATATTATCTTTCGTTCAGTTTCCCCAATTAAAAACTTCACAAGTGTTTTTCTCACTGTAGAAAAAGTTGAGTTTTACTCAAACATTTTCAAAAAAATATTTCCTGTATTAAGCATTTGCATATAAATTTTTTTGTTCGTCTCTGGGTATTAAATTTCCACACATACCAAAAAAAAAAGCCGCAACACCCCCCCGGGGAGTTTAATAAAAACAGAAGGGTTTTTGCGTTTGGGTTGAACGGCACAAAAAAAAATATATATACAAATACGAATCTAATGCTCGCCGCAAATGCTGCGGATTAGGTTGGGCTTCCGGTTTTGGAATTTTGTTCAACTGGTTCGTAAATGTCATTAGCCACAACTGTCAACGCCACATGTCTTTATAATTAAACAAATGCAAGACGATAATACTTAACAAATTCAGCGATTATAGTTCGATGTAGCCCAACCACCACCACTTCGGGCCATTTTCACCCCCCGCTGCAAATTCGACCAACTTCATCAAGCGAACACTCAATAAAAAATAATTAATTGCATTTTTTTTGGCATCAAGGATTTCTGGTCCAACCCAGCCATATGTTGGCACCCCAAGATGAAGTGCAGCAGAACAACCCTAGCAAAGAAATAGTGTTGTTGCACTTCTCTAAAACTGTTTATGGCGTTGACAAATAATGCCGTTTTTATGATGGTTGCACATGGTTTCTGGGGTGGGCGGGGTTGAGTAGTTCTGTGTACCGTTATTGGCGTTGATAATGCAATTTAGACGCCCGTGGGTCTAATGACCTGTGCCAGCTTCGCATGACAGTTTAATATTGTTGTCGTCATTGTGGCTTAATGACTTTTTACTTGCTACCAACGCACTTTTTCCCTACTGCTTGTATATAAATTGTTTTCTTTTTTTTTTGTTCTTTTTGGCAACTTTGCTTTGTTGTTGACCATTTAATGCCTCATAAACTTTTAATTTAACAAAAACGTCGTTACATTGTCCCTGTATTGTTATTGGCTTTATTGCTGAGGCTGACGCTTCTTCGTCGTCTTCTTCTTCTTCTTGTTTTCGTTATTGTTTTGTTCTTCTTCTTCTTCAGCGCTGACAGCTGAGCGGGCTGTCAAAATGACAGTTGTTGAGGTAATTTTGCAGCATGTTGAAATCTTAAAAAAAATGAAGTTTAATGGTTTATGGTTTATGGAGGAACGGGAATTGTACATACATAAATATTTAAGTAGGTTGACTTTTGAAATATCAAATTTTAATATATTCTTCTTCTCTTCTTTTACTTGCAGGTATGTTACATCCATCATTTGAATTTTGGTTTATATAGTGAGTATGTTCAAGTTTCCTCTTAAATCGACAGATTGAATTTCGTTTTAAATGTGTAAAATCCTCAAGAGAAGTTTTTATTTAAGCAAGTTTTTTTACTTAAGAAATTATCCAAAAATTTTTAGTTAAATAAGTCTTAAGGTTTAATCTGGCTAGAAAAATTCGAATATGGAATTTTTACCTATTTTAAGAATTATCTAAAAATATTTCGCATTTCGAAATTAATTACGAAAAACATGAATATTTAATCATTTGTCATAAAACGTGTGATGGTGTGTGTGTGCGGCTGAGCGCTGAACAAAAAACAACCCAAATTTTGCGTGGTGATCGTTCTCGTCGAGTGTCAAATGTATTCTGAAAATTGCAAGTGTTTATTAAAAAAATCTTTTATTTCAAGTGTAAGTTGCTCACTGACAACATGTTATCTATAAAAAGATAGCTTTTTAATAACCGCCCCACCATGATAATTCCACCTTGGCGGGGACTTAAAATTGCAATTGCAAATTAGAGCTTTTGCTAAATGCGCTAGAGTGAGACCGACAACGTTTGCATGCAAGTGTGTGTATGGTTGAGCGCTGCACAAAAATCCTCCCTCAATTTTCGTGTGGCGATCGTACTCATCGAGTGTTAAATATACTCTGAAAATTGCAAGGGTCAGTTGAAAAAACTATCTAGTTCAAGTGTAAGTTGCACTTTTACAAATTGTTAGCTATGAATTGAAAGCTTTTAAATGACTGCCACACCATGATAATTCCACCCTGGCGGGGACTGAAAGTTGTGAGCTCAGAGCTTTTGCTAAATAAACTAGAGTTAGACCGACAACGTATGCATGCAGGTGTGTGTATGTGGCTGAGCGCTGCACTAAAAAACACACCCAATTTTCGTGTGGCCATTAAGCTAACTAAAAATTGAAATGCGAGGAGAGACACAAAACTATTTTTTTTGCTATTTAATTGATACCTAAAATTGTTTTGAGTGTATCTGTGTGTGAGTCGTATGCGCATAGACTGGAATCATGAAAGACCAGACAATATAAACATGAAAAGAAAGCTTTTGAAGCACCGATACACCATATATTATACCACCTTAGGCCTTAGGCAGACAACAGAAAGCTTTAAAGCTCGCTCCTAATGTGACAACACACACAGTGACAAGATTGCCTGGCTGATGTGCCAATACTAGTGTATTCTACTGAGTTCTCTGCTTACATTGCCGACCTCTGATGTAAAGTAAAGTAAAATTGGCTATTAATGCCCCAAAGCCGAGCTTCTTCTCACTCTTTTGTATCTTTAAATTTTCGTTCGATAGATGTAAAAACTCTTAAACTGATGTAAAATCTCAAATAAATAGGTTAGTCAGATTGTTAGCATATCTACAAAAGCTTATAATCCAAAATGAATCTCATAATTCTTGAATTCAGAACAATGTAAAAAAAAGAATTTCATTATTACCACAAAATTTAAGCCCCAGCACATTTTCTCACATCTATTAAATATTTGGAAATTTATTTCTATTCCCAAAACAAATGACTATAAATTGTCAAAATATTTACACCCCGAGCTCAGTCCGGAATATTCCCTACTCTAGTCGATAGTTATCGCCTGCAGACATCAAGAGTGTGTGGTCGCTCTCTCTCTATGATGAAATGAATGGATAAATGGAAAAATGACAATATTCAAACAAAAGTGTCGGCTACTAAAAATAAACAATAGAAAATCCTAAACCAAGGCTAGGGGCGGGCCATCATCGTTGTGACGTCTACAATACATAGCAGCCCATGAATTAGTCATTTATGACACGTAGTAAGGGGTGTACATATGCGTGGGGTCTCCATTTGTTGGAAAGGAGTGAGCATTGCAATTAATAATCATTTATACAACTTTTGCCGTTGTCAGTCAACAAAATAATCCCGCCGACCAGGCTTGAGGTTTTTGTTCAACTCTATTTCTGTACTCAAGGATTAGCAACACAAGGAAATAAATTACCCCAAAAATATATATAAGACGGAAGTCTTCGTGAAGATAAACTATCAGCGATTAGCTTAGGCAAAGTAGTGGCATTAATTTTTTTGGGTGACAGACGCAGGGAAAGGGGTTTTTGCTCTTCCCATAATCACTTGTACATATGTATGTGTATGCTTCCTCATTTCGTTCTTGTACAGCCGCCACACAAATTATGGGTTAGTCTTGGCTCTAGGCCAGAGACACGAAAAATCTTTCGAAAAATACAAAAACAACTTCATGAATGAAACAATAGCCCAGACGAACGGCGAAGACAATGACTGCGTTCATCCGCGTTTCAAGTGCCCAGTTTGGCTTTCGTTCCTTCGGGTCTTTTGGTCGACCGGCCACTTAGAAGTTGTTTTTTTTTCCCCTCTGTGTTTTGGGTATACATTTTTCGGTAGCCGCAGGAAAAAGTGCATAACATGGTCTTCTACCGCAGCTACTTTGCTTATGCACTTAAACATTTTTTTTTTCCACTGCCGTCGGGAGCAGATACAAACTACTTTCAATTTGTAATTTGTGGCTCTGCGGTGCCGGGCTGTGCCTGCCAAAAAGGGCGGTGGATGGAGGAGGAATAAGCCTGGGCTAGGTGTGAAGGGCTGCGTTGGTTTCTGAGGTTTTTGTCTTCTACTTATTTTAGCAAAATTGAAAAATGGAAAATACTAATGAGTTTAGTGTCGTTAAGTGCACAGAGAACAGAGAGAGAGAGAGACAGAGAGAATGGCGGCACTTCTAACATGACGTAAATAGATTGAGGTTTCCAGATGATTAACTGTTGCACTGAGCAACAAAAGAAATTTCTGGTTGAGGTAGCTTTTCAAAGTTCAAACAGGAAAGACCCTAATTTCCAATCAAAATTACTTAAAAAACCATTAACCTATGACTAGTATGTCGAATCAATATAACAAAAACAACACAGAACCTTTAGCATAAAATGCCTTAAGACATACAAAAAAAAATCAAATGCTTAGTGCCTAATGAAATATGCATGATGATGATGATGATAATGGTGGCTCTACCAGAAAATGGCACGCCCCTTCTCAATAAATCAAAATACAATATACATATTAAGTGCCAAGAAATCGAGGAGCGGAGACAACAGCCAAACTAGTGAAACGTTTAACAGCCTTGACCTATGACCAGGACGAGTAAATGAGTATGAAACTGAAATTAATTTAGAGATGGGCACGTGAGCACAGAAAAGAAGAGCTTATTTATTAATTAGGAAAATTAGTTTGATTTGCTTATAAATTGTGAAAAACTGAAATATTACTAAATTTCAGGCGAAAAGTAGTCAATATGTTAAGCAAATTTCAAGAAGGAGCCTTCAAAAGTCGCTACGTTGCCAGCAGCCGAGTAGAACAAGTCAAGCCCGACTGTAATATACTCTGTACCTGACAAAGATTGTACATAAATAAAATCTTTTAGGTGTGAGGTCACACAAACTGTGAATCTGCTGCCCAAAAACGATGTCGGCCAGTGCTGCCCATCGTAAATATTTGATTTGCTTTTAACTCGACTATCGTTCATCTGATCTGGAAATGGTGTATGGTGGATCGAAAAAAAATGACGATTCAAATATAGTCCTACTAGGTTTGAAAAATCTATCTTTAAAATTATAGGAGATATGACTTTTTTTAAATTTTGGGGGTGGCAACTCTGCTATTGTTTATCTGATCGCAAAACGTTGTATGAGAGCTTAATGAGTTTTGATGAGTAGAATATATGTCTTAAAGGTTCGAATGATCTTTCTCCAAAATTGTGGGAGTTTTGAGGAGATTTTCAAATTGTGGGGGTGGCAACTCTATTATCGTACATCTGATCGAAAAACGATGTATGAAGGTTCGATAAATAATTATTGGTAAAATACATGTCTAGAAGGTTTGAACTATCTATCTCTAAAATTGTGGGAGTTTTGAGAAGTTTTTCAAATTGTAGGGGTGGCAACTCTACTATCGTTCATCTGATCGGAAAACGATGTATGGATGCTCGATAAGTAAAGATAAGTAGAATATATGATTAGAAGGTTTGAACAACCTAACTCCAAAATTGTGGAAGATATGACGTTTGATTCAAATTGCGGGGGCGGCAGGGGACGTGGCAAAAATTAAAACTAAACTTGATCTGCCTGCAAGTACATATAAGAATTATATGTTCCATACACTTGAAACCTCTAGCTCTTATCATCTCTGAGATCTCAGCGTTCATACGGACAGACGGACGGACGGACAGACGGACATGGCTTTATCGACTCGACTGTTGATGCTGATCAAGAATATATATATATTTTAGGAAATGCTTTCTTCTGTATGTTACATACATTTGCACAAACTCAATATACTCTTTGTACCTTCGGTTCAGAAATACCCTGTTATCTTAGTTTTTATGTGTTTTTATACGAATTCTTACACAGTAAAAAAATTCAAGATATACAGATAAAAATCAATCCTAAACGATGTCATAAGTAGGTCGATCCCGGATTTTTTCAAAACAAAGTACGAAACGATGGACTTAAGAACGAATTGGTTTTGATTTTTAGGTAGGATAAAAGCTTAAAATGAGCCTTTTCGGATTGATAAAAAAATTCTTGGATTGTTCCAAGTGTTTGGTACTTAAAACTTCAATCCGAAGGTCGGGATCAAAAGCAATTTTTTTAAACTTGCATTTAGCTCCCCATTTTTTTCGTGTATATACACAAACACACAAGCTAATTTTTTCCGTCTGGTACATACATTTGCACAACTTTATGATCCCCTTTTTACCCATTTTTAAAGGGTATATGGTAAATATGAAGACCAGTTTTTGACATTTTATCAGTTGCCAGTGGCAACTGCTCTGCCCACATTGCCGTACCCCAAACTACAATAAATAAATGGGCAAAGCTCAACCATTTTTGCATTTATAAAAAACACCTTTACACATAAACCTCTCAATGTCATGTCTTGTCGCTTCCATCACTAATCCGCTTCACCCCAGCCCATTGGCCTGGCAATGGCTGTAAAATTGGCCACAGCCTGAGCCACAGAGCAAAAGCCTTTTCTTCTCTGGCGACTTTATGGATTTTAATTAATTTGCCGAGCCAACCAAAACTCCCAGCTTCATGTTCTCATCCTCTGTCTAGTGCTCACGACCATCTCCTTCGTCGGCTGAATGTAATAAGAAATTCAATTTCCGCTGCCTTATAATTATTTTCTTTCAATTTCAAAAAAAACAGACGCCGCATGAATTATGGCCATCAGCTATGAGGCACCAACCCACCCACGCATACATTAGCCCTCAGGACAGAGGGATTGAGAGACTGCATAATTAGTGCAAAAAAAAAAAAATAATAATAAAATAAAAGAGAAACTATGTGCAGCATAAATAGTTTTTTGGAGAATTTATGGAGGAACAAAAAGAATGAGTAAAAAAACAAAGAGGAGGAAGATCTAAACTAAACGTCGGGCGGCGACTGTTGCGTGCATTGAATTTAAAATTAGCCCAGAAGAAGGCGACTTCAGCAGTGGGTAACATGCGTTGTCAGGTTGATAAAGTTCGCGGTTCTCCTCTGCCAAAGGAAATCTCAGAGAAAGCGTTCAAAATCTAAGCCACAACACAGAAATATGTGCTTTGCATGAAAAGATTTTCTGTATTTTTTGTGCTTTCTTTCAAGGAGGTTCACTTGGCAGGCTGACTCTGGGCGGGAGTTAGTGGCCGAGAATATGCGGTGCTAATTTGTTAATTTAATGCAAATTTAACTGGCTACGAGCAGATGAATATACTTTTGTGTCTACAACCAGAAAATCAATTTTCTACGTTCCACCAAAAATTTAACCTACTAAAATTGACCTCAATATAAAAACTTTTTATTATTATAATTTGAAAATATTGAAACACAATTACATATTGTCTCCAATTGCAATGCAATAGCATCTTATAGATTAATTTACAGATTCTAAAAAATTTTTAAATATAGATATAAAATTTTCTAATTTAAAAACTCATCCTTTAATACAAGTTCTCAATTAAACTTCCGCAAAAGTTTTGTAATTTTGTGACCCAATCTGTGCCACAACTGGTTTTAAATCACAAAATTTGTATGGAAGTGAAACTGTGAATAAAGCTGTATAATAAGAAAAACTATTGTTGTTTCTTTCCTAAAGGCCTGATGTCAGATGAAATAAATTTTAATTTCGTCACAATACTTCATAAAAATTTTTTGCAAAAAAAACTGTCCTTTAATTCCAGATTTAATAATTACTGAGCCTTTACTACCAGACCACATTTTTTTGTTCTAGATTCAATTTCCAACAACAAAAGAAATAAAACTATATAATAATATAATATTCCGAAGCGACGCAATGGCCAGTGTGACAAAAAATCTAAAAAATATGGAAGTGGTCTTGCTGAGCAAAACGAGCTAAGGTCCGCCCATTGCTGCTCTAGTTGAATTGATTACATTCAGTTTTTACCAACACTAAAATAAGGTGCTACCCATTTTGTGCTGGAATTCTAACATTTTGTAGAAAAAATTCTAATGAATTAACGTTCTTTGGAACAACAATGTGTTATTTTGACATTTTATGGTATTTAGAATAATTTAAGTATTTTTTGATATATTTTTTAGTATTTACTTACTAATTGCATATTTTTATTTATGGTATTTTTAACAATTCTGGTATTTTTGAATAATCTAATTTTTTTGGTATTTAAGTGTTTACTTATTGCATATTTTTGTACCTTTGCGTATTTATGAACTTTAGCAGTTGATGCATTTTATTGCAATTTTTGATATTCCTAATATTTTTGGTTAAAAAGGATATTTTTGTGATTTTTTTTAATATATTTTATAGTATTTTTCTGAACTTTTCAGTATTTTTTAAATTTGTTTAATCTTTAAGAATAATTATGTTTGATTTTTTTTTTTTTTTTTGGTGTAGAGTTCAATCTTCATTTGACACACTGGCCCCATATTTCCTCAACTCACCCTGTCCTCATTCCTGTGTCTTCGTCTGGGATTTTAATTGAGGGGAAATTAATTATTTATTTAAATTGCCTCAAAGCGACGACTTTCTGCATTTGCCTGTCGGCCCCTGGGCTCTTGCTCCTGCGTATGTCTTGGCAATTTGTGGCCGGCCATTGAAACATTTGCCAACAACATTTGATAACATGCTTTACCTCCATCTCCTGCTCCTCCTCCTTCTGATTCCTCACGCACACGCTGTGATTTTAATGCGCTGCGATTTTTTGCGTGTATGGCGGGCATTTCTCTTCAAAAGGCACGCAATGTCAGGGAATGTACCCAGTACGAGTATTCTCTGCTCCTTTGCTTTTAATGTCGCATGTCAACGTTGTCATGTTGACCACTTTTTCTCATCTGGCAGCATCCTCTTCTTCTCCAGCCGCATTGCTTGACTTTTTTAGGCGTGGGCGTTTTGTAGTTTGCACTGATGAGCCTAGGCAAGGGTTGCAATCCTCTCGCTTGTTTGCTTTAATTGCCTGGACCACATGAGAGTGAAGGAGTAGAAAATACTTATATATATATATATATGTATGTAGTTGCGTAGGTGTTCGTTGCTGCCTTACGTAAACTTAGGCTCCAAACTCCCAACATCTTCGACGACTGCAATTTTCATTTTCGAGGTGCGGTGTGTGTTTGCTTGGGTATTAAGCAATTTATATGAGAAAAAAAAAGCAAAAGCAAAAATGAAATAACACTTCATTAGCCGAAAGGGGTCTCCTCGAGACATGCAATGCTGCAAGATCGGGCCACTTACGTGGGCTTTATCAAAAACGAACTTACAGTCTCTTAATGAGCTTCAAAAAGATGGTGTGAGTTGATGACGATGATGAGGATGAAGGCGAGGCAGTCATAAGACATTTAATAAACACTCTGAGGTCAACACAAAAGAAGCAATCGATCAATGATCCTTTGGCAAAAAAAAAGCCTCTGCTCTACCCACACACACTCACACTCACTCACCGAATCACATGGGTTCTTAACCCCAACGTAATCAAAAAAAACACTGCAGGCACTACACATACCAAACAACAACAAGGAACTAGCATAAAGCAAAGAACCAAGAACAAAACTCTGACCCAAAAAAAAAAGTAACGCAATTTTCCTCTCCTTCCCAGCCAGCAAAAAAAAATGCGAAGCCAAGAAAATCCAGCGAAACCAAAGGCTTATAGGCCACATACTCTGTACTCCAAAGAATTTAGGGGTATATATGCTTGAATCGTATGCAAATGTTTGCGAAATACACCAGTGAAAGTTTGATGTAAATTTTCGATTTTTGAGGCGTTTAATAATAAAGTGCAAGACCGTGTCGAAAGTTTCATTCCATTGTAAAGCAGATTTAACGATCGTCCTTTCATTCATTCATAGCTGAAATCAATTGAAAAATTAAGTTTCAGGTCGAAATGTGGAAGAGAATTACCAGAACAAAAAAACCCACCGAGAGAAGAACCCACGAAGCTTCTGCCATATGTACAGGAGCTATATAGAAAAGAGTTGTAAACATTGGAATACCAAAAAGATTCTTAAACCCGTTTAGACACCAGTACATATGAAGAAAATCATTTGTCAATTAACAACAATCACAAGCAAGAGATGGAAAAAAAACTAGATATTGCTGTGTGCGTGTGCCTATGTTTACGTGCTTTACCAACATTTGCGCTCCTAGTGTTAATGCTGTGTGCACCTCTGTTATAAACTTAGCATGGGGTAGAATAGACCACAAATAATAACATTTTATTGGGGAAACTGAAGGAATCTAGGAATTCTTGATTTAAATACTATGTTAGTTTATTTTCAAAAACTATAGATCTTAACAATACAGAGATCACATACCAAGTTTAAAGTAAACTGGTTAAAGCCAGAGCTTTTCCATACAAACTTTCTTGGGTATTTAAATCACTTTGGGCTTCAATGCCTTAATGAAGGTCTGGGCAAAATTTTAGTTCTCTGAGAATGGTAGTTGATGAATCAGTTAATCTGTTAGTCAGTTAGTCGGACCATGATATATGAAGTATGCTCCCAATAGGCGTCTAAACTACTGAAATGTTTTTTATGAAATTTTCAGAAGAATCTTTAGCTATGTCTTCAGGTTTTTGAACCGATTCGGAAGTAGTTTAAACCCGGTTAAAGTGTGGTTTAGAGCCAATCTCTGAAATTATTTAAGCTAAGAGCATGAACCTAAATGTGTATGTTGCTGATTAAATATTTTCCCAGTTCTAAACTGTTTTTTTTTTTACCAATTTGAACCGGTTCAAAAGTAATGCAAAGCCATATCTTAGAAACTATTAAAGCTAAGAACCCAAAATTTTGTTATAAAGGTTATTGGTGGTGTGGAGTTAAATCTTAAACTCAAAAATTATTTTAAATATTTTCCCGATTCAAACGGGTTCGGAAACAGAATTTTTTAAGATATATTATATTTAACTCTTTATTACTCCATCTTAAAGTGAAGTTCGATATTTTTCCGATTCAAAAACGGTTTCGCACTAATTAAACCGGTTAAAAAATGATACTGGGCCATATCTCAAAAACAATTCAAATATGTTTCCTATTCAAAGCCGATTCCAACCCGTTTCAGCCTGCTCAACGCAATTTCTTCTAAATGATTTAACTATTAACTAGGAAATTTGTTTGTAGGTGGGAAATATATAGTGTAATATTTTCCCTATTCAACGGGTTCTGAACCAGTTGAAATCGTTACATAAGTGGTTTAAAGCTATATCTTAGAAATTATTAAGCTAATTTTTTTGCAATTCTTATTTTAGAACTTAAAATTCGGTGTGAAGGTTAGTAAAATTAAAATAGATATTTTCCCAATACAAAACCAGTTTCGAACCAATTTTAACCGGTAAAAAACTGATTATATATCAAAAATTTGGTGTATAGGTCGTTAATATGGATATAAATATTTTTCCGATTCAAAACCGGTATCGAACCGGTATCGTTTAAACCGATTCAAAGATGGTTTACCGCAATTTCTTAGAAAATAATTAACTATGTACTGGGAAATTCCTCAAATGATGTTAAATTTTGTCCGTTTCAAACGGGTTCAGAAACAGAAATGAAATTGTTTTTTATTATTTTTATTGTTGTTCATTTAATTTCCATTTAGTTAACACATACAAACCCACGTGTTTAAAAATATTGTTAAGGACGACTTAAGGTACTGGGTATCTACTTCTTCCACACATATTCTCTCCCCCACACCAGACTCTTTTGAAGCTTTATTGTTGTTGTGGTATTGGTATGGGTCTCCGCTAGCCACAAAAGGCCTTTCAGTCAGCCTGCTTTGCCGCGGCGGCGGCGGCTGCTGCTGCTGCCAAAACTAGCAAATGGCAAAAATGGGGAAAATTGACAAAGACCCCTCCCCCTTTCCGCCGCCCGCCCACCAAACACAACCAGCTCAAAAACGGGTTAGTCCGTTCGTTGGGTCTTGTAATTTAACAAGCAAACAGATTGTAATCGATTGTGTAGCTCCGTTAGCCTTTTTGCGGCCCACGCTCTTCTCCTTCACATATTAGCAAGAAATTGTAATAGATTTCACTTAATTTATTATAAACAAAAAAAAACACCTATGTATGTGCAACGGTTTGAACAATTTTGCAAATTTCTCCCTGGCAATTTTCCCCATTAGCCTGTCGTCTCATAATTCTCTCCTCCACCTACATACATAAGTCAGTGTACTCGTACAGACGTGACGCCTCCAAGGAGATGTTAATAGTTTTCAAAAGCACAAATCATTTCATTTATGGCCTTTTGCGCCTTAAGTGCTATATTTATTTTAATTTTTATATATTTTTCTTCTTCTTATTTGGCTGCCTAGCGCTTTAATGTCGTTCAACTTTAAGAAGATGCGAAGGTCCACAGTGTGTGTTTATCTATGCATGAGTTAAGCCATTTTATGTGTCATAAAATGACCTGAAGTTTCAATTTTAATGACAAGTCACTTACATGTATAGCTGACTGAAGCGACAGCGTTTAGATGGCGTACATTAAGTCTAATTAGCCGAGCATAAGGTAAGGGGTAGGAAAGTTGATGGGAATAATTGATGCGAAGAAATAAAAAGTGAAGATTAATCTTAGAATGATAGAGAGTAATGCTAAAGTTGTTAAGCACCAAGAACGTTCATAAGAAGTAAATTAACTTTCTTAAGTTTTAACTGATTTTTATGGCGCTGATTTTGTTGGGTGTTATACTAAAAAAGAAATAAGAAATTCCAACCCGAGCGTAATATAATATGTACCTGCCACTGTATGTATATAACTGATAACTTTTAAATATAGCGCCACCAGAACTGTGTAAAGTGCTGCCTATTGCCACTGCGATCTAGCGTAAATGTCTGTGTGTGTATTCATTAATAAAAGGCTACGATTATTGCGATTGCGCATTAATTTGCTTTATAAATTGGTTATCGTTTCCAAACATAATCAATTGCTTTGCTTCGAAGTGAATTACAAAAAAGTATCGGCGCCAGCTTAACGCACAAGCAGACGGCTGCAAAATCAAAATACATGAAGTGTTGCTCGGCTCGAGCCTCGCTTATTAGGGTAATTTTATCCGTTGTTGCTGGTGGACTGCCTTAAATCTCTAATTTCGTGCTCACTGCTGGAATAGAGTTGAACAAAAGAGATGTTAGACTTTTTAATCCATAGTTCTTGGAAGTAAGATCTAGTGTGACCAATTGTAGATTAAGTGTGTCAAATTCAAGTTTAAACTGGAGAAGGGATTTTCCCGAAACCTGAACCTTAGAAGATTTATGTTCAGTAGGAAATAGTAGGGGATTTTTTAATTTTGTGGTTATAAATTCATCTTGACTGGCCCGTAGCTATATTTTTGATTTCGGAGGGTGCTAAAATTAATTTTTGGCAGAAAACATTTAGTTGCCTACTTGTGTTCACATTCTTACCGATTAAATGGAAGAAAAAATAATTAGCAAGTCTAGAAATTTTGAAATTAGGTAGGAGCTCAGCCCCCAGATTCCCTCTAGCTAAGTGCCTGATCTTGTGACGGCCCAAAGATTTTAAAATATGTCTGACCTATCTGAGAAAGCATTTCAATTGGAATCACGCGCCCAACTCTAGTTCAAACCCTTTAAAAAGGCTCAGTCTGTCCTCAACGGCAATTATCAAGCAATTGTTTCTTCACACCAAAAGCTTTTTTTCAATACTTTTAGATGAACCTCGGATTGCCTACCAATCTATCCCCGTTTATATGTGTCGAAATGCGCGCTTCCTTATCGCGTGTTTGTAAGAAGTTATAATGTTTTGTTCTAGCAAAGATTATATATACATAGATCGGACATCTCATACAAAGAAAAATGTTCTATGGCGGGTCCTACTGGTGGAACCCGCATTTGCAATGGAACCCGCACGTGGCTTTGTTTATATGTGAATTTTCGCCACCTTGACATAGATGGCTGTGTAGCTCAGCGAGTAAGGCTGTTGATTAGGAGCGCAGCGTCCGCAGGTTCGAGTCCCCCAGCAACGGCGATTTTTTTTTCTTATTATTATAATCTTTAATACCAATTTTTTTTTTCTTTAATTAAATTTGCATTTTTGCACGCAGCATTTTATGCCAGATTTAGCAAAATTTTTTTTGGGAGCGGAGCTCATGTTGTCGGTCTCGCAGTTCATCATAGAATGAAATTTCGATATGTGATTTCTCATACAAGCGAAGCAGTGCCACCAGAGCCGAAAGCGCTTTGCCGAAGCTACACAATGAGCGTGTTTTTTCGGTGTGCCCGCAACATTTTTGTTCTGCGACCCGTAAAGCTTTACATATACAAGTGCAAGTTCCATGCCCATATACATATGTTGCAAGTGGAACATTGTGTGAGTGTTTTTTTTTCACTAAGGCGCAGTAGGCGCTGTACGAAACCACAAAAGGAAACCAGTAACAAATTTTGCTACAAAACACAATACAATAATAATAAAAAAAAAAAACCGGCGGATTCGAACCATCATCTTTTCGCTCACCGTGCATGGGAACTTATCACTCTAACCGGTGGGCTACAGACCTAGTTTACAAAAGGCTGCATTGTTGAGCATATGGATAAAGTCGAGAATTTACCAAATAAAAAACACCGAGTTGCATTCTAAAAAATAGAATCATCAGCCACAGCCTACCCCGTTTGCGCTTCCCCCCGCATCACGAAACGCCAAAACAAAATTTCAAATTTTTTGATTGAGATGTCGCTTCTATGTACTCCCTATTCTCTGGTTCTAGTTACCGCAATAATGCCACTCTGTTATTTACATTTCTATTGTTATTTACATATCTTCTTTTACCCATCTGGCAACTCCTTTCAAATACAGTCTTTCTTTTTGAGTTGCTTGTATAAATAGTGGTAAAATTATTAACCGTGGTAATGGAATATCGTCTACTCTACACATAAACGGGGCATATATTTAGTTTCATATTTCGAAAACAAGAAAACAAATGCTTCTAAATAAATTCCTCATCAAGTGTTCAAAACTGATTTTTAGTATGAAGTTCGTTAATGAAATTTAGTTTCGTATTTCTCTAAAAAAAATAATGGAGATTCTAGTAAGTTTATCTATGCAAGTCAGGGCGATTTTGTAAAGTTACAAAGTATTGAGTTAAGAACTTAGTCAGAATTAAACCGATTTTGTAGGCATTATACTTTTTATGAATCAATTTTGTATTAAAATGAATTAACACATATTTATAAAAGTTAATCTTTTCAATCAAAGAGCGTTCTTAAGAAGTAAAATAGTGCAAATTTGATAGCTAGCTCAAATACTAAGCCATATTGTTGGCCAGTTACTTCTATTCATCAGCTTTGTACTTAAAAGAATTTAGGAGATTACAGTTTAGTTCATACATACATGAAAATAGTGTTTTTGATAAGCTACAGCTTTCAATGTCCATAGCTAGCTCAAGTCTCAAGTGATATTGCTTTCATAGCCCTATTTTGATGCCAATTTAATTCTAAATTCAGTTTGGAAGATGTTAGTGGACGATAAGTGAACGTTCTTAAGAAGTAACACTAAAAGAAAAAAAAGATAAATAAAAAAAATCAAAAACTGTTCAAAATTCAAACAATTATGTTGTCATAAGTCTCTACGGCAGTGTTCCGCACTTCTGTATATCGAGTGCATAGCAAATTCTGCAGCGGCAGCGACGTCAGCACACCGACAATATAAGCACGTTGCGTAGCTGTCAATATGGTATGTTTTGATTGATTTGTTTTGATTGCCGACCACTGCTCTAAAGGTGTCCTAAATTCTAAACCTAGGATGAGCTTTCTTAAGAAGATCTTAACTAGCTAAAATTTCAAGCGAGTTTGCTTGGCATAGGTCTTGTTTGAAGCATTTTCTTGCATAAAATGTTTGTTTGAAGCATTTTCTTTCATAAAATGTTTGAATCTACTTGAGCTTATCTACCCCACTGTTATCTATTTAATGCATTTGCTCCCTTCTTTCCTAATGACTTTTTTGCACAATTTATTGACTGCTTCTCATACCCATCAACTCCTTCGCCTGCTTCTCCTTCTGCTCCTCCTCCTTCTCATATTCTCCGATAGCCTTATACATATGGCTTTCTCTAACATTTTTCGCCCACTTCTCATATTGTATGCGTGTTTGCCCCATTATGGACTTTGCCATTGGGTAGATAAACGAGCCGAGTGAGTGGGTGTTGCTAGGAGCACTGGTACCCAGACTATGTGCTATGTGCGTGCTTTTGTGCAAAGGATTTTTCTTGCGGTCCTCCCGCCATCGTTGTCGTCGTTTGTCGATAGCCAAATTGCCGATACCAAAAAAGAAAAAAATACAACAACAACAACATATTCGCATTGTGTGTTGTCGACAACATAGAAGAAGGAAACAAAAGAAGCAAAAAAAAAAAAAAACTATGAAAATGAAAACCCATATAATGGCCTTAGGTGGAAATGGTTGTAGAAGAAGTTGGCCCTGGCGACAGCGTGTACCAAGCACCTCCGTCTCATTACAGCCATTCGGTTGAAAATTGCGTGCCTCAGCCTATTGGAAATGAAAAACTGTACCTAGGCTACACTTACCCCTTCCCAGCGCACACGGAGTTTATCTAACTCGCATTATCTATCCATGTGGGAAAGGCGTGGGCGATTTTTGTGTAATGAAGTTGACTTCAACTCCAAACTCCCTCGCTCCTTCACTCCTAATGGCGTTTTAATGTGTGTTTTTTGCAATTTGATGCAAGTTGCTGCACACACCACACACACACATGGGGAGTTGGAGTAGTAGTGCTATGTATGTAGTGGCTCCCCTCCCCCAAAAAGTTGTTTGTTGTGCAAAATAATTGGCGCACCAAATTGGGTAGCTTTTCTTTCTCTGGTTAAAGTCCTACGAGTGGGTGTGCGTAATGGTTTCGTGATTGGTTTCAGATTGGATAACTTGTTAAGGGTTTAATCTAGAAATTTTGTAACGGCCAAAAACTAACGGTTATTTTCTTTTCTTTTTCTTTACAGGTATGTACACATATGCATGAGCGAGTTATTGAATAATGTGAGTAATTGAAGATAGTTAAGAAAGGAGATGACAATACAAAATAATGAGAATCTCCTAAAAAGTGCTACTGCGACCATATTTTTCAAACTTCAAACTTACCTATAGCGGAACTCAAGGAAACCAAAAAGAACTTTCCCTATACAGAATATTCTTAGTAAATAAATGTTTAAAAACTGTTTTTCGAAATTACAGGGTTATAGAATTTTATTTTTTTATATAAAAAACTTTGAGACAAAGTAGAATATATTATCTAGCATCGTTCTTTTACAAAAATTATTTGCTCGAGCGACTGGGGAGTGTCTAGTTGGCTGCTACTAATTGCGATGACTGGTTCCAGGCTTATGGGTTCGCTAGTTTGACGGTTTCCTCATTTCAAACTTTTTCCTGAACAAGGCAGCAATAGCTCAGAAGCATGCGTACGTGCTTTATACAAACGTGCTTTACAAACATAGTTGGTATGCCTGGGAGCTACCTAGGACTCAGATACTCAATTTATGCTTAACCTGAACAAGGCAGCAGCAGCTCAGCAGCATGCGTACAGATATGCTTCAATACAAACGCGTTTGACCAAATCATTTACATAGAAATTCCATGGTTAGGTAAGGTTGGGATGCCCAGGAGCATCCAGAGCTACCTAGGACTCAGATACTCAATTCATGCTCAAACTGAACGAGGCATCAGCAACTCAGCAGCATTAGTACTTGTGGAATTTATGCAAACGCGTTTTAGAGAAGTGCGACTGTACCACTTTGTGATATTGTCAGTGCCTTGTTACTAAAAGTTTTGATAAAACTTACCTAATAGGTCTTTCAAACATAAAAATTACAAAAATTGTATTCAGAAATGACAGGTTTTTCGAAAATGACGTTTTTTAATGATTTTTTTATTCTTTTTTTCTAAAGTTGTACATAAATTTCAACCAATCAAGTCAAATGTTTAAAATTAAATTAAATTTTAACTCTTTTATCTCCTAAAGATAAATTGTTGAAATGGTGACCCCGACGCCCTAGCTATTTCTTTTCTATATAAATAAGACAGTAATTCGAAAAGCCTTAACTAAATCTTTCTTGCTCCATTTTGTTCTACACTACCTTATTTAGCATAAACTTCTAGCTATGTAATTGGATTTGCTGTACTTGGCTTTATATTTTGAAATCAATTTTCTGTAGTTCTTGCATTTTAAGAAATTTTAAGTTTATTATGTAGTTCTGTATTTAGTGAACAAAATAGTTAATTCAGGTTAAGTTAGAGATTTATTTTATAGCAAGTCAACAAAGATACCTTAGCCTCTTAGACAGCAGACTTAAACAAAATTCTTTTAAATTAAATGTGGTACTTTGCGAATTTATCAGGACTTCAAGATGATTTTGCCCCCTAATCATTAGCTCACAATTTGCTTTACCCATACACTCGTACTTCCAACTCAAACCATCCTTAAGTCCCTTTTATCCAACATTTATCAATTCCCAAATGAATGTCATTTCAGCCATCAAGCACTTTGACATTCCGCGATTCACTGCAATCAGCAGCTGTCCTGCCCATAAACAACAATTGCCCAACTAAGTAATGCAATCATATTGCAAAAGGATTTCATATATAGAAAATAATAAAACGAATAGGTAGAAAAAAGAGGCAGAGCATGTTATCAGTGTAACTACAACTTGTTTGACAGCTCTTAGCATAAATACTTGACAACGACTGGAACCCCGAGAGCCTAGAGAGCCGGCGTTGACAGGCACAAGGTGTATAAAGGGACAGGCGAACGACATAAAACACAAGCAGAAGGAACTCTGGTTTTTTTTTAGTTTGTTGAAATCAATACAACGGAGGAGCACACATTTCTTACTTTGGCACATTTAACGAGTGTTTTGCGCACACTTGAAAGAAGACGATGCTCAAAGCATCGAAGAGATACATGCCTAGATACGAGTACAATTGTAACTGCAGAACAAAACATGATTATGATTATGGTGATTATGCTGTCGCAACTCTCTAACTTGATGGGCAACTTTTGCCTCCTTGGACTGCTTGAGACAAGTGTCTCGCTCTCCCTCTCTGCTGGCTCTTCTGTCTATTTCTTTGATCTTTTGTCTTTTGCAATTACAATTATATTTTATTTGCTCGAGTTGACACAAGAGACTCGAAAGTTTGCCTTTTTGCTTGTGTTGTTTTCAAAATCAATTACCAATGTGGTCATAACAGAGAAGGACTCCTCCTATAATATTATGTCAATAATTTATTAAGGTTTGCGTTTTTTTTTTTGTTGTTGTTGTCTTGGTCTGCGAAGCACGTACGTGGCGGGGACACATGTTCTAGCAGGAATTCTACATTGGTAATGACATCAATTCCCTCGATGACTCCTAAACTTGAAATGCATTTTGCAGATGTTTTAGCGCAATTTGTTCAATGTCTGTCCGTTTGGGATGGGTTAGGGAAGATGTTTGTTGAGAGAAAATTAATTGGTGGGGCTTAAAAAATAGTGTAAAAAATTATAACGAAGGGGGTCTCCATTTTATTAAAGTGCTGTACTTATATTAATTTGAACTAGACTTGTAATTATACATTTTTGACAAAATACTTGAAATGTTGAACTAAAACTTGTTCTTTGCTTTTGTAAAATTAACTTTTTTTGTATTTGTAAAAAATGCTTTAAATTGCCTTTTTACGCGTTTTTTAATCTACACGTCGGGGTCACCATTTGAATAAACACCCTGTATTTGTACTTATTTTGTTTAGATTTGTAATAGGCATTTAGAATTTATGTGTTAAAGTTTAAATTGCCTTTTTGTAAGCATTTTTAAATCAACACGTCGGGGTCACCATTTTAAATAAGTGCTGTAATTTTACTAATTTTGCGTAGATTTGTGATAGCCAATTAGAATTTATGTTCAAAGCTTTAAATTCCGTTTTCCTAAGCATTTTTAAATCTATTCGTCGGGTTCACCATTTAAATAAAAATCCAGTTATTGTACTAATTTTGCTTAGATTTGTTATTGACATGTGAATCTTAGGATTAAAACTTTAAATTGCCTTTTTGTAAGCTTTTTTTAAATCTACACGTCGGGGTCACCATTTAAATAAAAATTCTATAATTGTACTAATTTTGCTTAGATTTGTTATAGACAATTGAAAGTAATGATTAAAACTTTAAATTGCCAATTTGTAAGCATTTTTAAGTCAACACGTCGGGGTAACCATTTATATAAAATGCTGCTATTGTACTAATTTTGCTTAGATTTGCAAAAGGCATTTAGAATTTATGTTAATAACTTTAAATTGCCTTTTAGTAAGCATTTTTAAATCAACAAGTCGGGGTCACCATTTATATAAAATGCTTAGGTATTACGACAACTTGCTTAAAAGATAACCTGTTAAAAATGAAATCTCCAACAACAAATGTACTACCGAAGTGTACATCACCAGCCCGACTGGGTTGTGGTTGCCTGGTTAAAATTGATTTTAGTGTTGGTAAACACTTCAACTGTGTACCCTTAGGTGCCAGATTTTAATATTTGTTGATAAAGCGCACTTTTTATAAAGCACCTGTGGCACTTCCACCTTGGTGGAATGTAAGTTAAGATGTGGACTGAAAGTCCGACCTGGTTCAAATTACGGTAGGTCGGTCTTCACTATTTCTTTTTTTGTTCTTCAAGAACCTTTTATCGATTGCATTACATAAATGCAATCACATATTATTTTAAGCCATTATCTTAAATATATGTTAAAATACCTACTTTAAAACTTTAATAGTTGGCCTGTTACTGTCTTAATAATCAATATTTCACGGTATGTTCACGCGATGATTATATTTTTCAACTTGTTATCAATAGCAAGTTGTCGTGAATACCCTAGCTGTAATTGTACTAAATTTTTCTTAGATTTGTAATAGGCTTTTAGAATTAATGTTAAAATCTTTAAATTGCCTTTTTTTTAAGCATTTCTAAATCAACACGTCGGGGTCACCATTTAAATTAAATGCTGTAATTACACTTATTTTGCTTAGATTTGAAATGGGCACTTAGAACTTCTGTCAAAATCTTCAAATTGCCTTTTTGTAAGCCTTTTTAAATCTACACGTCGGGGTCACCCTTTCAATAAAATACTGTAATTGCTAAAAAATGTTGCTTACAATTGTATTAAAAACAATTTACTTTTTGTACGCTTTTGTAATATCAATTTGAATTGTGTGTAACAATCTATTTCCTAGAATTTATAAATCAACACGTCGTGGACACAATTTTGTAAAATGCTAACCATACCCAGATAAGCCTAATACAGCAACTACAAATAGCTTTCACAGTTATTTATAGGCCAAAGGACCTCCCTTGCCGTCTTTTCCCAAAAGTCAAAGACCATAAAGCACGCAATTGTGGCCCTAAAAGAAGAAGAAAAGCAACTTTGTAGCTTAAAGAAAAACTAAAAATATAGCAGCTAGCATAAATATAAACTTGCCTGACATATATCGTATGTACTTGCTGCTCTATATATACACACACACACACACACACATAACAATACCATTTCTCACATGACCAAGGAGTGCAGGAGCAAACGAAGCGCGGGAGGGTTAACCAGGCAGAGAAATTCCTCAAGTACCTTTGTGACTGCTTTATGGTGGGGATATGGGGGTGGTGGTGGTTCTATTTGCTGGTTGCAGTTTTTATTTTCGCACAATTGTTGGCCATTTTGTTGCCATACAAATTGTAAGCCATTTCTTATTTTCTTGAACTCAAAGGGGTCACTAAAAATAAATTTATTTATTTTAATTAAAAATAAGAAAATTTCGATCATAAATAAATTCATATTTGAACTCTTGACCAGAGCCGCACATTTTCCCTAGGAAAAATGTGCAAAAGCCAAACCAGTTTTTGTTGTCTGCTGCTGCTGCTGCTGCGCCTGGCTGTCTATAAAGCTTCAATATCCATAAATGTCCAATGACTTTGGCTCTCACTCTCGCTCTGTCCCTCTCTGCGTTCTATCTTTCTTTTGGTTGCTTTGCTTGTTGTGTTGTCCAGTTGCAAGTTGTGTGTGTGTATGGGTTTGCTTCTTACGTCTTCCTTTTGAAGATTTTTATCGGTTTCTACTTAAGTGATTGTCAGTCAGTCATTGGCCTGGCCTCTCTTGGTACCAGTTCTCAGTCCCCAGTCTCCAAGTTACTGCTTCTCGATTCGCCGATTGTCGGCTGTCTGGGCAACGTTCTTTTTGCTTGTTGCCTGCTTCTTTTGGCAGCAATTTATTTAAAGCCTTTTATGATATTTAACCGCTTTTGCAGGTAATACACTCACCTGAAAGGATATAGGCGACTATTTATCAGAGCGTTGAACACTAAAATTGAACGCAAGGGCGCTGCAACCACAGTTACAACAACAATTTTTTCGCTCATATGATAGACGAGTATATTTAGAGGCTTCATTTGACCGAAAAAGTTCTAAAGACTTTTTTGAATCTTTTTAATAAACGATTTTAATTTGTTCCCATATTATAAAATGCAAGTAGGAAGACTGGAATACACCTTCTTGAGTTTATATACCCTTCTTATAGACTTCTAATAGACAAATTTCAACCACGTAGCCCTTAAACTGTGGACTTAATATGCCCTGAGTTTATTCGCTTTAACTGTTTCTATTTTCTGATTGTAATCATACATATTGGATCTAAAAATAATGCTGAAGGAACAAACAATCTGCCTAGAAAAAATAGAGAGATCTAATTAGTTTCCTTATTATTACAGGGTATCAAAATTAAATTTTAAAAAGTTAACTTTAACCAGATGGTATCGATTTAAATTTTTTATCCTTGTACTCAAAGACCTCTTCTAAATTTGATAGAGTATTCCCGCTTAGTCTTCTTCTCCTCCATCACTTTTCTCAAGGGGGTTCATTTTACTAACCACAGATAAGGTGCACACCTTATCTTGCTGACTTAGTTGGGTGATTCAGCTTTTAAGGCCTGGGAGCTTAATTAGGTTGTTTCATACAAAAACGAAAAACGTACCCATACGTACCACTTTTGGCTTTCATCAAGCGCAAAAAGTGTGCAAAAATTGTGGAAGCGTATGAAATAATGTTGCTCACAAAACTGTAAGAAATTTGTCAAGTGGGCCGCACCGAAAAACCAGACGCACTTGACGCACACACACACACACACACACACACGCTCACACTGCGTATACATAACGTTCACTATTTATGCGCATTTTTTTTTGTGCCTTGAATGTAGGGAACCTTTTCATTTAATTTTATTTAATTTTCTTTCGACAGCAGGCAGCCAGCATTGAGGTCCTTTTTGCTCACTCCCTCTCTCTCTCTCTCTGTGTGTGTGTGTGGGTTAATTCTATTGAAATGCTGTCAAGCTTGGAAACCAAAACCAACGCATGAAGTGATGGGTGCACCTCTCATGTGTTTACATGACTGTAAATAATAGAGAAAAAAAATGAGCAAAAAGCAAATTAGTTTTTGGTTTTGTGGCCTTAGTGAAAATACCTTTTACACATTTGATAAATTAGATTTAATTTTTGCCAAAAAAATTTCCTTAAAATTCTCAACTGGTGACCCCAAATGAAACTTTATCCCACATCTAAGAAAACTTTTTTTTTTTTTTATGCTGCTCTTACATAAAGAGCTTTCATCTACCAAGTTCTCTTTTGCACTGCCAAAAACATTTCTGTGGCAAGGAAAAACTTTTTACTAAATTAGTAAATTATAAGCCGCTCAAAATTAATTGCAAAAAAATATTTACACACATGCTCAGTAGCAGCAGCAGCAGCAGCACTCGAAACTCTTGCAAGGCACAGCACCCAAAAAATGGAGTTTTCAAATTCTTCTCACACACATACACTGGGAAAACTAGGGTGGGGGTGGACAAAGTGCAGGAGTATAGTTTGTTGTATTTACAGCGCGCCAACCACTTGAAAAAAATATTTTTAATTAAATTACAAAATTGCTAAAGAGTTGGCTGCTTTTGGTTGTTGGTTTGTTTCGCCTTTCTAGTAAATAAAAAGTAGCAAAATGTGGAAGCAAAAGCCACAAAGCGCTGGCAAAATATGCAAAAGTTGATGGCGTAGAGCCAGAGAGTTGTAGCTGAAGTTGAAGTTGAAAAAAAGTTTCAGTTAAGTGTTCTATTTGAGTTTGCATTGAGGCATAAAATGTAGAAATATAAAGTTGAAATATACAAAAAAAATATAAGTATGCCAAAAGGTGCAATATTTGCTAAAGGTGACCCCGACGTGTTTGCTCGGAATTTTGAAAATTTAATTGAAATGTTCATGATAAAAATCCACACTTGCTCAAAATTTTGGAAATTGAATTCAATTGCTCTTGATAAAAATCCACCATTCAAAGTTTACCTTTTGGTGACCCCGACCACCTTTTTAAATTTCTTCTTAAACGTTTTTTAAACCTTTTAAATGCTTATAAAGCATATTGGGGTACATGAATAGTTTCAAATTCTCAACTTAAATGCTATATACAAGTTTTAACCTTTGGTGACCACGACGTGCTAGCTCAAATTTTATGGAAATTGAATTGAATTGCTTATGATAAGAAATCACAATTAAATTTGCGTGTTTGCTCAAAATTTTAAAAATTGAATTGAATTGCTCTTGTTAAAAATCCACATTTTATTTTGCTCAAAATTTTCGGAATTGAATTGCTCTTGATAAAAATTCTACAATTCAAAAATTCACTTTTGGTGACCCCGACCACCTTTCTACATTTCTTCTTAAACGGTTTTTGAAACATTGAATAGTTTGAAATTATCAACTTAAATGTTATATACAAGTTCTGACTTTTGGTGACCCCGACGTGCTAGCTAAAAATTTTGGAAATAGAATTTAATTGCTTATGATAAAAAATTACAATTAAATTTTGCGAGTTTGCTTAAAATTTTGGAATTGAATTGCTTTTGATATAAAAAATGCACAATTCAAAGTTTTACTGTTGGTAACCCCGACGAATATTCTTCAAATGTTTTTTATCAATACGATTCTTCTTAAACGCTTTTCCAAACCTTTTGAATGCTTTTAGTGCATATTGGCGTGCATGAAAAGTTTGAAATTCTCTACTTAAATGTTAAATGCAAGTTTTATCCTTTGGTGACCGACGTATTTTCTTTAAAACTTTTCAAATTTGATCAAACTTGTTTTTAAATACTATGTAGTATCCATTTAAGCAGACTTAGGTCAAATAAATATTTTATTTAATATTTATTGTTTCAAAATTTTTCAACAAAATGTTAAATTTTAAATTTGTACTGTTGATAAGCTCGAGATGATATCTTTAAGTATTTCATATTCAAATAATTTTGTTTTTAGAAAACCTTTGGTTGGTTACAACGCATATTTAGGCAAAATATTATTTAAGAAAATTGAATTTCTTTTTGATAAAAAATCCACAGTTAAAAGTTTTACTGTTGGTGACCCCGACGATTATTCAAATAGTTTTTATATCAATACATTTCCTTTTAAACACTTTTCTAAACCTTTTGAATGCTTATAGAGCATATTGGCGTGCATGAAAAATTTGAAATTCTCTACTTAAATGTTAAATGCAAGTTTATCTTTCTTTAAAACTTTTCAAATTTGACCAAATTTGTTTTAAAATACTTTGTAATATCAAAATTTTTTGTTAGATTTTTTCTGAATTTTGTAAGTCATAATTTGAAAAAAAAAATTAACTTCTTTCGAAGTTTCAAGCTAAATAACTAGAAAATGTTTCAGCCTTATTTGTGGGCCTATTTATTATCAGTGATTTCGTATATTATATTTGAGACTTGATTACAGAAGATACTGCAAACAATGGCCCAAATAAAAAAATTTTAATTTCGAGAATTCTTTAAACAAATTTAAAAAATTTTTTTAAAATTTTCCTTATCTATAAATATTAAATAATATAAAATATAAATCAGCTAGAAAAAAGTCTAAAAATATTTTTTTAATCCTTTTTCATGAATTCCGTATTAGAAATACATGATTTATTTGGTGACCCCAACGCCTTTACTGAAATTAAAAAAAGGAAATTCCATTAAATTTGTCTCTAATATTTTTAGATATATCTATTGACTAAATTTCAAGCTACTTTCAAAGTCCCAAATTGAATTAAAAATTTCAATATTTACGAGGATCTTTAAAATTTTGTCACCAGTTTTCTAAGTTCATCTCTGCTGTACTCGCTTTTACAGTCATGATAACGCCTTAAAATGGTTTTCTTTACAAAAATTTTCATAACTTTATTTACGATGCACACTTTTGCCCTTATTTCAGATCTTATGTCATTTAAAAATATTTTCCCCCATTTTATGTCAATTCATATTAGATGACAACTAACATTAAAAATAAGAAACTTTTCGAAAGAAGTGAATTTTTATGTTTGTTTGGCTGTTCCAACTTGTAATATAATTTTTATGTCTGTGTCAATAAACATTTTTCTTGTTACCAGAAATGGGTCAGCATTTCTGTCTCTCGCACAGATTGACCCAAAGAGGCATTAATTAAGCACATTATGGGCACAAACTAATTCATCTAAACTGTCATCATCATTTCCAGCAACTGTCAGGCATTTAGACATTGACGAAAAACTTAACACATTATCCAACTAGAATACGAGGGGGAGAAAAGTCACTTTTAATTATGCTTACATAGTTATAGAAGTAAAAGAAAACTTACCACCCTTATGAATTTATTGCAAGGCCAAAATGTGTTAATCAATCAATTTTTTTTGTTTTTCCGTTTGCAATTGGCACTAAACTAAAACAGTGTTTTAAATCTGTGATTGAGTGACATGACCGACCGACCCTCTTTCTCTTCCTGTTTTTGTTTCAGTTGATGTATGACATAGATTTGACAGCTCTAATTCAAATCTTGTGTATGCAAAAAGGAACACTAATGAACTACATATGTCAGCAGCTGGAAAATTACAAAATCTTGTTAAAGTTTTTTTTTATATATATATTGTACATACGTTTTAAAGTGGATAGCAGCAGCAGCAGCAGCGTCTTCCCTCCCCCACACTACTTGACTGCTTCAATAAATAAATAGACTCTAGACCGCACTGAGAGATGTGTCTCTGAGTTAGTTCTTCAACAGTTGCTCAGCATGCGGAAGCATCTTTTCTCTGGGGTGGGTTAGAACTCTAGTCTTTGCAACACAATGCGGAAGTTTCTGTATTGTTTCATATAAACAACAGCGAAAAAAAAATGCATGTGGCACAGATTTTTTTTTTCTAAGTTAAGTGGCTAAATGTATGCAGATATGAGAGGGTTAGGCTAAGTTAAGCTTTTATACCCTTGCCAGGGAGTGCTTTTTTATTTGAAAGCATTATACAACTCTGATTCGAATGTAGGTTTTATTTTTCTGTGTTTTCTTACATTGGGTCATTAAATGACAAATGCCAGAAAATGCAGAATGTTGTGCTTTGAATATGACAGAAATGTGACTCAAAATAAGACAATGTGAGCCCAGCCTTAGTTTAAGTACGATGCATTTTTTCTGTAAAATTTTAAATTTGGTGACCCCGACTATTTAAGGGCCACGCCAAGCTTTTTTAAATCTCTTGACTTGTGTGCGTTTTCATGGCTTTTTATTGCACAGCTGGCGACAATAGCTGGCAAAGGTAAAATTGTGCTAAAATTTTTAAAAAACGTTTTTTTCCGGTCCCCAATACCCGGACTATATTATTTATAAATATTAGAATATTGTCTCACATTCTTATATCAAATATTGATCGGCTTTAAGAGCCGAAGTCCTCTACACTAGCTTTCTTTCTTTTATAAATAATGATTATACTTCTATTTGCATAAGTATGATCAAATTGTGGTGACCCCGACGTGCTTACTAAGGTAGCTACTTTTGACGAATCAATTGTTTCTTTATTGGAGCTAGTGGTACCAATTTATCTATTTTCCGGCCAGATTGAACTATTTTGTAAGGTCGAAAACCGAAAGCTAATCAGTTTTGCGGCAGCCAGCATTTCCAGTTATTTTTAAAAAATAATTTTTGACATTTTTTAGGCATTTTTAACAGTCTATTTAGCCACTTTTCAGCATCAATAGTTGGTAACATTGATTGGAGCAGATTAAGATCCTCGCCTAACAATTGTTTTTGAGACTTAATAAAATTCGTTTCCAAATTCGATCAATTCATGCGGAATTGGAATTGTTAAATGTTCTAGCTTCTTAAAACCAGTTGTGTTATTCATCTTCTAACTTTAAATTTTCAATTATCTTCATTCAAATCTCCTGATGGCAAAAAGTTTTCATACTCTTTACTATACCGATCGATATACAAAATGTGCATCCTAATTTATATTTGATTTATTCTTTCGTTTCAGTTTAAGTTATAATTTTTGACATATTTTAATTTCCTACATGGTAATTTTTCTTACTAAAATTTTTTGGTGAACGCGTCGGGGTCACCAAAAATAAAAATTCGATAATTTGCATTTAATTTGTAATTTTAAAACAATATTTGTCTTTCGCTGCCAGGCCAGGCTTTTAAGCCTCATCTGGATTGTTCTGTCGTTCAATTCACTTGATAACTTGAAGTGGATTAAGTAAATCGAAATTGTTTACAAATAATTATTGTATATGCATATTTCGTTGTGCCTTTTGTCTACTTATGACATAATAATTAAGCCAATCAAATAATAATTAACATACAAATTTGTCAGTTCATTGTCAACGCCAAAGATTAGCCTTGCAAATTGCTTTGGTTATACAAAAACAAAAAAAACACAATTCATTAGCCACGCCAAGTGTCAATATTAATTTGACAGTTCACCAAGCCTGAGGCAATAATTTAATGACAAAGAGATTTTGATAGAAACCATTGTAAAATGAAAATGCACAAATTAATTACTTAAAAGTAACTCTTGAAAGTTTACCACAAACAAAAAAAAAGTCAACGACCACAAATAAAGGAAGAAAACAAAAACGGAAGCCTGCGGCGGTGCATTCACCTACATTTCGCACCCCATTTTCCACCCCCCTCGGCGCACAGGAACAAAACAAAATGGCGTCAGTGGCACACACAAAAAAAAAACACAAAAGCCGCGAAAAGCTGGGAGATGGGACGGAAAGTGCAAAAGACAACAAAAGTCAACGACTAAAACACTTAAATGCGCCAAAAGTGTCCAGTTCATGGTGTTTGCGTTTGGGTTTGGGTTATTTTGAAATTTTTTTTTACCAAAAGGCATATAAAAAGTTGGCGCCATCTGCTGCTTATAGTTACTTAAAGGCATAAAATATATGTAGAGTTGTGGAGTAGGTGAAAGAAAGCTCAAAAATGCAGCTATAGACAACAGAGTGTCAACAGTTGTAGGAAATTTTAGAAGGAAAAATAGTCAAAATTTAAACTTTAAATGATATTCATGGTATTAATTCTCAAATTCTTTTTTCTCTACTATAAATAGTGAAAAAGAAGCAAAATTTTGAAAGCTGAAAGCAAATTGGCAAAACTTCTTTAACAAGAAATTAATTAAGTTATAAAATTGCCTAGGCTATTTATTTCATAACAATAAATTTAAATCTTGGCTGGTGACCCCGACGTCCTAATTTCCTTGTTTTAAGGTTTATGCACTTGACTTTATTTTTTTTTTAATCTTCTTCTCATATTTCTCCGCTTCTTTAGCACTTAAAAGATACTTTTACAATTTACACTTAGTTGCTTTTGACAACTTTTAACTACTCTTTCTCTCACTCTCACTATTTTGTTGCCACTCAATTACTTAGCTTTGTTGAGGTAATCGATACTTTTACAAGTTTCAAGTTTGTCGCCTACAACAAAAAAAAAAAACTATCTTACTGAGACTTAAGTAGGTGAAGTACAAAACAACAAATGCAGGAAGTCAATGCACTGGCCACTCAGCTTCCTCTCTATATGCATACATATACATATATATGTTTTGTAATTAAATATTTTGATATAATTCCAACAGCAGTTGCCTTTTCCTCCATTCATAACAGAGCTGACATATTATCGCCTTAGTTTCCGCTGCTGTTTTGATAAAATAGTTGCTTACTCAACTTGCTTCAGAGTTCATTTCAATTTATGCCTAAATAACTTGAGAAACTTCATTGTTCTACCCAGATGTAGATTACGCAGAATTCTTTTTTTTTTGAATACGCAAATCCAGTGAAGGGCACTTGAAGTCAACTTGTGTGCTCTGTCTGTGCGATTTCTTCTGATTATTTTTGCATTTCTGATGCGTTTCCTTTGAATAGTATCAGATACATACATACATATATATTGTAATTTTATTTATAGTCTTCTTTCTTCTACTTCGCTTTCGCCACTTGTCTCCGTCTCTGTTTTTATGATGGGCACTTTGGCGTCATGTTAATGAGCCTAATATTGAAATTAATATAAATTTTTATTAACGTAATTTGAGCAAGAAACTGCAGTAAAAGCATAATGTCTGTCAGCCGTCTGGAGGCCTGTGATGCTGTTAGAATTGGGTCAAAGTATAAAGTGGCCATAAACTCAAGACAACAAACTGTGAAGAGAAGAGAAACCCTGGGCCCCCACTCTTCAACAACAACATCACTAATTGATATTTGATGTAACTTTTCCACCCCACGAAAATGATTTTAGATTCTTGAAAAATGCTTTCAATTTGTGGTAAAAATAAACTAAATAAAATTTTAGCTTCCTGATTGGAATTAACATTTTTTTTAGCTAGTTAAGTCATTTGTTTAACACCTGTAAAAATTCAAAGAGAAGGAAATTTGCAGTTTGCGACTTTAAAGAAAATTATGCAGAATCGAGACCGTTTGATATTTCTATGTCTAAAACGTATCATTGGCTAATAATAACGCTAATAAAGCAATCGAAATTATGATATTTAATAACAATATCCCAAACGATAAAAAAGTAGCTTAGAGATCCCAAGCTACTTTTTATGGTCGTCCTATCCTTCTCCATCAGAGCCTTTGGCTTACTATTCAGAGCCTGCAGAGACTTGTCAATTAGTTTTGGCTTAGCGAATATCCTAACAAACTCTAAAAAAAAAAGTATGACCGTATCCTGTGATATAAAAATCCGAGAGGACTTTTGTGTGAACACGGTTGTGTATAATGTGAATGGCAAATGCACCGACACAATGTAGAAAACCCGGAAATATGACGGCAGCTTCTGCTTATTACCACAAATTACAATCGCCATATCAGAGACGCAATTCCTAATAAATAGAACATGTCCTATTCCAACCTTAATGCAAATATTTTTTTAAATTCTTATGAAGTATAGTTGGTACTTTTGTTTAAATACAAAACTAACATTCTTGCTGGGTTTTCTCACTTTAAGAATATGTGGACTTACTCTACTACCGTTAACCGTTATAATTGGAACCGAATAGACCGGAACCATGCCGAAGCGGTGATACTGGTACTGTTTCTGTATTTATACCCTCTACCCATTAAAATGAGTAAAAAGGGTATCATTAAGTTTCAGGATCAGCATTAACAGCCGATTCGATATAGCCATGTCCGTCTGTTTGTCTGTAAGAACGCGTCGATCTCAGAAACTATAAGAGTTATAGACCTGTGCTTTGGCTTGTAAGTAGGTGTATACCATTCGCAAATCAATTCTGTTTAAGATTTGGAAAAAACTCGCAAAAAAGTAAGAACTTTGTGACTTACGCCCAATAACTATTTTATCTGAAACGCTCAATAAGATTGGTTTAACATGATGTTCCCTGCGAGAGAGGGGTAGGCACCGCGCGTGCATCGTCGCGACTGCGGCGTCGCTTCTGCAGCGGCGTGTGTGTGTGTGTGTGCAATGTGAACACGAACTTCTTTTTATTTCACCGTCTTCTCCTCGTTCCGCCAAACTGGACTGTAGCCTGAAAAGGCTATTATCCGTAATAATTGGATCCGAAAAGAACGGAAACATACCGAATCGTTAATGGGATATCATCCCTATATGGTTTTAATTGAATTTAAACAATATTACAACATTTTTCTAATAAGTGGATAAATTTTTTATATTTTTTTTATTTTGTTCGAATTGACCTAAAAATCAAAAATCATATTTTTATATTTTGTAGAAATGTGTTTCTAACTTGTCCAAAAATGAAATGAAAAGCCTCTTCAAAATAAAAAATCTTATTAAATTAAAAATGGAAAAATTCCTTTAAAAGCTCATTTAAGGCTGATTTCTCTTCTCCTCTCAGCACTATTTGTCACATAATCTAGCAAATAACTGATTCAAATTTAATAAATAGGTCATTTGAAAAGTATTGTAAAAGAAAGATACTGAAAATGTTGGGTTAGTGGTTGTTTTAGAGCTTTTTTTGGACGGTTGTATCCCTTTGAGGTCCCCTAGAAGTATTTTTCGGCCGTTTTTCGAGCCATATTGGAACGTAGTCGTAAAGAACGAATTCTGATCTATTTAAAACGCGAAAGATCTAAAAATATAAATAAATTTTTGGCCTTTACAGCCCCAAAGGGCAAAGCCGAGGTTCTCTCAATCTCTTGATAGATCTAAGAAGGTATATAAAAATATATTTAGAAAGTTGGTCGTTAGAACCATCATCTCTGAGGGAATAAAGTTTTGCTCATGTCGCAAATCAAAGACATTTTATGTGGATCAATTAGTTGGAGTAAACTTGGTTAAAATGTCCACTGGATTATGAAGATTATTAATAGCTTAAGGTTTGCCTAGCCTAAAATATTACCCCAAATTCAATTAAATATTTTAAACGTCGGGGTCACCACCCTTAAAATCATATTTATACTAATGACCTTTCTCCACTTTCTTTTCATTGCAGGTATGTTTACTTTATCAAAGTATTTATCTATTGGTAAGCTTACTAAAAAATATTCAAGGATGTTTCAACTGTTAAGTGTTGTCACAGTTTTAACTTTAAAATGCATGGAATACAAACAACCAAAAAAAAAAAAAGGTTTTTTGACTTGAAGGTCAAATGGAGAAGGTGATTCGGATACAGAGTTCACCCTTCAGTTCAGGTGGAAAAAACAAACAAACAAACAAACGTGTGGCCTTTATATACGTGGAAACAAATTTATTTAGCATGCGAGAAGAACAAATATTCAAAAAAGAGAAAGAGAGAGAGTAAAAAAAGCGATTGATTTTTCTCCTCCAAAAAGGATGTAAGTGTAAACAAATGGAAATTGGAATGCCAACAACAAATTTTATTTGCGGTTTAATTAGTGAGTGGTAAAGCAACAAATAGTAAACAACTTTTTTAAATATGTATTTTTTTATACAAGTAAATTGAGTCAGTTTTGATTTTAAAATTTGCATTTGAACAATTTTATCAACCAACCAATTGCACCGTTAACTCCTTTATCAAAAATGTGATCAATACTTCATATTGATTAAAAAATGGGAAACTTTACCCCTTTACTTTCCCTTTTCTTATAATTGCTAGCTATCTTAGCCCATAATTATAACTTCCGTTCAAAGACCTAATTACAATATATTAACCCAAAGCAAAGCTTAGCGCGTAATACAAACAAAATTTCCTCTAATGATGGTTAATAAACACTCTCAGACCTCCCACTCCTTAAGGGGCGTTTTCAATGACGATGACAAGGAAATTAAAACTAAAACATGCAATTCTCAACCACAACAAGCCATTAGAAATCCATGTCATGAAACGCATTTAAAGTCGCTTACAAAAATACTTTTAAAAGTCATGACCAGGCTAAACCAAATATTTTAGTACTTGTAGGGACAAACAGGACTACTTCTTCTTCTTCTTTTCCGCTAGGTGTAGAAAGCCACAGATTTACAAGATTTACACACGCACTCACTCGCTCACTCACTCACTGACTCACTCACCGGCATGTTAAACAATAAATGAAAAAAAAAAAAATTACGGCGGCATGCCAAAGCGTGACATGGCATAAAAATTTGTACGCGGTAGACAGTAGTTTTTTGGTCTTTTGTTGAGGTTTTGTTTTGTCTAATAATTGGTTATGCCAGGCCGTCAATTAAGTCCTCTAAAATGTGGGCGCTAAAGAAACAACTGAAGAGAAATACACAGAGAATGAGAGAACAAAAATAGGCACAAGAGGTTGCTAAATTATGGGTTAAGTATGGCTTAGGTGGCTATGTGGGCAGTGCATCTACTACAAAAACTAGCTCAACTATCTACTAAACGTTTTGTGTTTAGGGTTTGTTTGTTGTTTTTTTTGTTTTTTTTTGAAAGGGGGAACGAACCTTTATAAGCGTTGAATATCATTTGTAGAGATTATTGTTTACTTTTAAGAAAATTTATCATTTATTTTGAAGAACATTTTTCGTTTGCCTCTCCTTATAGGTTTATTGTAGAGGCGCGCGCGTGAGCGATTTTTCCTTCACGTAACGCACAATTCACGAAATAAAAATATCATCTTTTTGAGCATTTTGCGGCACTCACGATTCATGCACGATTAAAGTAGGGGTCACGAATGAGCACGCACGATCAAGCACCCCCGAATTTTTGCTTGGAGGGACCATAATTCTATTATGGATGTCATGGCCATACTGAGCCTTTTATATGGATTAGCTGCGAGCAGCGGATTCAAGAATCAGTTTTGGGAATAATGTTATAATAATATATATACTACTTGAATACTACTTGACTTATATTTACGATGCTTAACATTAACACTCACGAATTACGCACGGATCTTGGATACACACGCACCAAATTCTGTAGTCTTTCACGATCACGTCGTGACATGTCGTGACACATTTATATTCACGTCAAGAGCGCACTTCTAATTTATCGACCTTTCTAGTGATTTATTAGCAAGTTTTGAGGGCTCGAGTTGACGAAGTTATGTTCTCTCATAATAATAAAACAAATGCATTTTACTCCAAAAAAAAGCAGGTAACCTGTATAGTACTGTTTTTAGAACCTCCCGGTTCTATCATCAGTAGACTTTTGCGGTCGAATAATGGTTTGTCAACCGACTTTTCATGCAATTAAAATGTATGAAATTGCGAATTTCAAAAGTATTAATTGCTAAAAATTTTGATTTTATAGAAAAAAAAAACATAATTTAGACATATAAGAAAACTATGCCATGATGCTTAAAAACCCATAATATGAGATTTTGTATGTGGTGCGGCATCTACTTTAGGTAGCGTCTTTGGTTATATTCAGGATTCGTAAAATAACCCACATTTTTCTTTACACCCAAGATATTAACACAAAGTACATACAGGCTGTAAAAAATAATTATTTTCAGACATGAAAATAAATTAATTTTACGTATGGAAAAAAAAATTTTTTTTACGTAACTAATGCGAGCATTTTTGACACGATTGTTTTTTACAGGCGTCAAGTAGGCAGCTCAAATTATTGACATGCCTGTAGAAACAATCGTGTCTAAATGCTCGTGTTAGTTACATGAACAAAATTATTTTCATGTCTTAAAATAATTAAATTTTACATTAATGTTATTTATTTTACTCCGTGGAAATAATTTTTGTGCATTTTACGAACCCTGGTTATATTCAAAAAATGGTATATCGTATGGAAATGTTAAATCAGCCCTGGTCACACTAAAATTAAGCTTGGTCACACTAAACAAGCGCATAGTAAAATGCACTGCCACAGCGACGTCAGCACACCTATAGTAAATGCTCGTTAGGCTGCTTTGCTGCCTTTTCGGAAGAGCAAAATAAACCGTGTTCTGTTCAGCTAACAACTTTGTGTCTGTTGCCACGCTCAAATACGTAAGCTAAAACGTAATGGTGTTTTTTTGCCGGCCACTGATGTAAGAAAATATTAAGCACCAGCTTATAAAATTGGTCTTATTAAAGATCTTATGTTTTTAAAATAATATTAAAAATTTTCAAAATTCCTTTCTATATTAAAGAAATGAAAATACAATTTCAAAATAAATATAATAAATTCCTTTTCTTATTATTCATATTTGTATATGTTTTCAAACTACCTTCTGACACTTTGACCAGCTGTATATCAACACCCAATTGATAAAGTCATTTACAACTTAGTTTACAGAGATCTCTCATTTTGACAAAAAATAACAACAACAACAACCTTAATCAGTTAATCAGATCAGCAGTTAGTTAGTAGTTTGCATGTCGCATTTCATTAACAAAACGAAAGGTTCAAAAAAGGCATCAAAACCATGTCAGACATAACCTCTCACAGCTACCCATTATCTCTTTGTCAACATGGGCTAGTTTCCTTCTTAGTTCAACACCCACACGATGGTTGCATGTGATAAAATAGGAGCACTTCCACACGGTACGTGGCTATATTTAAACCTACACAACAACAGCAACAACATTTAGGCTATGCAAAGACACAGACACTCTGTTTAGTACCTGGCACGCTCCGTTGAGTTTCACTTAACTCTTGACCCCACGCAATAAACCGACCAACCATTTTCACTACTTTACGGCTAATAAAAAGCACAACTAAGGCAAAACCAAACAATGGAAACATCAACAACAACAACAACAACGACAAAAGTAACCAAATAAATAAATAAATAAAATAAAGTAAACCATGCATAATACCAGTTGACGAACTGTCCCACAATATTGAGGGATGGGGGCGTCTTCTCTGTATTCGTATTCTTTTTTTTTATGTAACCTATAATTTTCGTAAGTAACCGGAAAAATGTTTTACGTTCAGCGGCTTCCGTTGTCCTCCCTTCTTTTGAGACGCTTGACCTACCTAGTTTTACCTGTTCTTTGGTACCAATTTGTGTATTTTATTGTTTCGTCTGGTTGGTTTATTTGTCTCAGTTCTTATTACGTCTGCGCCTTTTTAAGTTGGTCAAGCATGAAATTGCTGACGACGGGGTATGTGATAAATATTGAATGGGCTTCCTTAGAACAGTTTATTCCCCGAACTGAGGTTCCTTTTCTTATGAGCCAGAAATTGAAGTGGGTACTAAAATAATAACTCTGACGAAACTAGGAACAGATACATAAGTCTAACTTAATGCAAATTTGAGGTTATCCACTGGCTCTGATAAACTTAAAAATTATAAATTATAATTATTTTATTAAACAAAGTTTATACTTAGTCCTGACCATTTCAAAAGTAATATTTTTTTTGTTTTGTTGTTGTTTCAAAAATTCTTGGATTTTATTCTTAATTTTTTATGAGTTTATAAGCACTAGCGAATACAGAACTTAGAACTTAAGAATTGCTCTTTATGTTACTTTCAACGGATTACTTTAAAGATTTCTTTGGAACGTTTGATTAGTCCAATAAATTTTAAACTGCCTGGTCCATAGGACTCGCTCGAGCGATTCAAATAGAGAGGGGCTTATGCCGGATTATCAAGGCATTACACAGCAGAAATATTCTTAACACGAACTGGCACGAAGGGAACATATTTTTGGCTGGCACGGTCCAGCACGAGGTCTGCCTAGGCCTAACACAATTTGAATTGAGACTCCTTCGGCTTAGTAGTTTCCAGAGCGCTTTAACTCGTGAGAGGCTTATGCCGGGTTATCAAGACATTACACAGCAGAAATATTTTGAACACGAACTGACACGAAAAGAACTCATTTTTCCCGCGGCCTAGCACGATTTTAATTAGGACTCCTTCGGCTTAGTGCTTTGCTGAGCGATTCAACTAGAGAAGGGATTATGCCAGATTATAAAGGCATTACACAGCAGAAATATTCTTATTCAGGCACGGTCCAGCACGAGGCAGCCCGGTACTACATGATCCATTGAGATATTAAAATGAAACACTAAAAAAATGGCTTTAAAAGGTATTGCTTTTGTTCATTCCCTTGCTAACGAGCTAGTTACAAATTATTTTGAAGTACGAAATAAAATGTTTCGGCAAGAACCACGATGCTCCTATATAATTTAGATCAGAGTTTGTCACCCACATTCACACAGACTCGAGCCGAACGCAGGCCGAGCCCTTTGCCAAGAGAGCAATTAAATCAGCAAAGCAAATCAGTCGCTGACCAGCGTTTGACGAAGTAAGTCAGAGCCGCTTTGCGTCGCATTATATTCGCACACCAATACACTCTCACTTTTTTGCTGATTTTGTCTCATCAAATATCTTTCAAAAGATTTTTCCAGTCGGTGTAAAGTTATAATATGATTATTATTTAAAACTAGGGAGAGCGGGCTTTTTATTAGCTGACTTCACTTTTTACCCCAAATATATCTTTAGGTTCCGATATTTTGTTTTTTACGAATTGATTTGGATATATGCAATACAGGGTTTTTTTCTCATTTTTTACGTTTAATTTTTTACTGAAAAAATGTCGGAATCTCACAAATCAGACTTCACTTTTTATTCCAAATATATCTTTAGGTTCAGATATTTCGCTTTTTCGAAATGATTTGGATAGATGCGATACAACGTTTTTTTTTCTCAATTTTCATGTTTAATTTTTTACTGAAAAAATGTCCATATGTTTATACATGTTAATCGGTTAATTTTGCTTTGTAACGTGAAAACTAGGATTAAAAATTGAAAAATATTAGGATAAGAGTAAAAATCATTGCTTTTAGGCAGGGGTCGGCAATGTGAGCAGAAAAGTTGCTACTGGCAACTAATCAAATTTTCTTATACGTGCACAAGGTCTATCTATTACAGGTGCGGCGGTCATTCAAAAGCTTAATTTTCATAGCTAGCATATTGTCAGTTTGCTATTCAAGCAAAAAGCTTCGAGCTTACAAATTTTATTGTTCGCCACACCTGATATAAATACTTCTTGTTCGTGCAGATGCGAGGCAGAGAACGGGCAGCGCAGAGTTTTCAAAGGCTTTTCTGGCAGAGAACGGAGAGTTTTAAAGCTCATTGTTTAAATGGACAACTTTTCTTTACTGATTCACATTATTAACTCTGCTCACATTGCCCACCCCTGCTTTAAAGCCCTTTCAAATCTCTCCTGATTAATAAACAACCCCGCTTAAAGAACAGCTATGAGTTTCACATATTAATTTCATAACAAAGAATCAATAAAAACACCAGACAAACACACACAAAAAAAAAAAAAAAAAACACCAAATGAAACCAAATATATATTTCTTTATACAATGGTAACAAGTATATCAAGCGGACCAGGTCCTTTCCCACAAAGTTTTCTATAATATATATATACGTTTTTTTTTTTATCAAACAACAAGAACTGCGGCAACCGGATCTGGGAAAGCGTTAAATGCCGCAACTCGTCGCTTGTCAGCACAAATTACCAACCCATGTGTGTGAATCGAAGTGAATGTTGCAGCAATGGCATATTAATAAACCCTGTAATACGATATGGTCAAGCCTCGATGTCTATCTGAAAAGTCTACATGCGACTGAGACGAAATTATTTATACCTAAGCAAACTGTAGAATGGCAGTCGGTGTGGGTAATTAGTCGTAGTTATGGCAGCCGACAATATATATATAACTAGCCAGAAGATATGCTCATAGTTCCCCGTTTCCTGCTGCTGTTGTGTTTATGTGTGTGTGTGAGTGTGGGTTGGTAATTGAATACTTCGACCGTGTTGTCGGTTGCACACATCATTGAACCTTCCCGCAAGGAATCGCCGCCATGTAGAAATCGGTCAAGCTGTCAATCAGATAGCCACAGTGAAAGCCAATGTCTCCTCCTGCGGTTTTTATTCCTACGCCTCAACTCGCACGTGTGGGTGTTTGAGTTTTGAATTTCCTTTTTTTTCCCCCTCTCAGTTTTCTTTCTTTTTTTTTTTTTTTGTCATGCATATTTTATGCGCTTCGATTGTTATTTAAGCGATTCTCTGCTTCGATATAGCCTTTATGAACAAATTGGATTGCGTGTGGAATTAGTATTGAATTTAATTAGTAATGACAACAAGAAAACTTTGTTAACGGCAAGGCTATAATTGGGTTTTCAATGAATATTATATGGGTAACTAGGGGAAAAAGGGTTTGGGAACTTTTTAATGGTTTTTTTTTTACTAAAATATTTCATTGAGTTTTTCCGTTCTGTAACCTAAGCGAAATCAAATCTTTTACAATTCTCTTAACAAACATAAATTTCATTTTCATTTAGCATCTCTGTGTTCTGTGTCATCTCAAGCGCAAAAAAAAACTGTTCGTTAGACTAAAACTAAAAACTAATGAAGCGTAAAGACATTTTTCAGGTCTTTTTTGACCTTTTTTTCCTTAGTTTTTCTCACCAAAAATCAATTTGCGTTTCGGGTTTTGAATTTGTGTTGATCTTGGCACGCCCAGAGTTCAGTTCTGGAGGGCATTGAAATGCTTCAGCGCGTTTTAATAACCCGTTTGTATTTTTTTTTTTAGTGAGCAATCAATTGTCATTTGTCAGCTTTTGTGAGATTTTTTTATGAATGAATTTGAAATTTTGAAATTAAACTAGAAATATTTATGCCAAAAATTTTTGGCTGGCAGCAAATGAAATGAAAATCGAACACAGAGTAGGTGGAATGGGTGGTTGGGTGGAAAAAGTGACTCGTTGCACAGCTGCAAAAATTTTGGTTCGTTATTGTTTGGCTTTGCTGGCAACAGCTGCTGATGCTAGTCTCTCTCCCTCCCTCCCTGAACCAAAAAATGTTGCATAAAACTTGGCGCCCCACAATTTTGTGTGCGTGTGTGTGTGTGTGTGAGGGTGTTGGCAAACACGCCTGCATTTTGTGTGCATAAAATTTTGCGTATAATTAGAAAATTGTGGCAGCTTCTTTCTTGCAGCTGTTGCAGCTTCTTCTTCTGCTGCTGCTGCTGCTGAAAATGTATGTCAGAGAGAGAGAGAGAGAGAGACAGCCAGGCACATCAATTAGTGCCGCATATAACCACAGAGAGGCATTCCTTTTCCAAAAATTTGACTCTTCTTTGCCTGTCATTTCGAGTGTAAACTATGTGTGTGTGTGTGTGTGTGAGGTGTTCGTCCTTTGACTTGCAGCGTTTGTAATGGCTTGAGGTTTAATTAAAAAATTGTTTTGACTTGCACAAAAGTTGCCACAAAAATGTCTAAATATTTTCTTAAATCTTTCCCTTCAATTTTCATTTCCAAATTCTAACAAATTCAACTGTCTTTTGCCTTGCTAATCAATTAATTAAAATGGGGGTGAAAAAAGAAAAACTTTTCCTTTTTTTCTAAAACCAACTTTATCTCTCCCAAAATCCCAGAACTTTGCTTCATCCCTCCCCCCTCCTCTTGTGCAGTTTACGTAAAATGCGGTGCAAATTTATGCAACAAAACTTTAAATTGATTTTGCTGTTTTTTCACGTACCAAAGCAGAGACAGAAAGACAGAGTCAAACATTTTTGTTTTTAATCCAAATGTGACTTTTGCTGTGCTGCTCCGGCTGCTGCGATATGCAAATGAAGGGTCCAGGCAACTTTTTGGTTGATATTGAACAAAAAAAAAAAACAACAAAAAATTCCATTTCCAATAGCCAACGTCTATGATTAATGTCTGAACTGGCCCGAACTTTGCTTCGACTAGCAGCACACAACTACTCCAACTGCTTACTAATGGCCCACCTAATCGGGCCCCGAAAAGTTTCGAGTACGTGCAAAATTGAAAAATCTCCTACTCTCTGCAAGAGCAAGTTTTTAAGCCACATGGCCAAATTAAGGGCATTAACAAAAAGTTGAACCCAAAATTGAATGCAACTGTAAAAACACAATATGTCCCCTCACCCTCTCTCTCTCTCGCTACACAAGCTGTTAAAATAACAATTGTGTAAGAGAACGATCAATTCCCTCACAGAGGGGATCAACAAAATGTCATTTCCATTTGTTGATCTTTTGTTGAAAACTTTCAGTTTTGTGCGTGTTTAATGACATGTTTTTCCATGTCTTGTCTTTTTTTTTATTATCTTCTTCTGTGTTTTAACAATTGTTTTCTTATTTGCTGTTGAGGCAAAAGAATTTATGTTATCCAAATAATGTCGGATGCTGTAGAAGACAACCGAGCATTAAGTGTCATTAAAGCAAATAAATTTGTACTAAGATCAGGAAATGAAATTCTGTTAGATGGAAATTTAAAAAAAAAAAAAAAAAAAAAAACATCGTGGGAAGAGATTAAATAAGCATTAGGCTAAAACTTTAACTAAAAGTTACGAGAGGTTAATGGGTGATTAAAGAAAAAAATATATATAAATTTTAAATACTCTTGCAGTTTCGAAAGACGCTACCATTGATAACAAAAAAGTTTTTCTCACTAAAACTACTTTTTTGACCCACCGTTTCTATGGCAGCTATATGATATAGTCAACCGATCTTGATAAATTTGACCAGAATTATGCGAAAGCATATAAAACTAATATATACTAAGATTGGCGACGTTATGATGGAAAACAAAAAAAGTTTTTCTCACTAAGAATAGTTTTTTGACCCTCCGTTTGTATGGCAGCTATATGCTATAGTCATCTGATTTTGATAAATTTCTCCAGAATTATGTAAAAGGATATAAAACTAATATATACCAAGATTGGTTATGCTACGATGGAAAAAAAAAAGTTTTTCTCACTAGAACTTGTTTTTTGACCCACCGTTTCTATGCCAGCTATATGATATAGTCAACCGATTTTAATAAATTTTTCCAGAATTATGCGAAAGCACACAGAACTAAAATATATCGCGATTAGTGACGTTACGATGGAAAACAAAAAGTTTTTCTCACTAGAACTAGTTTTTTGACCCACCCACCCACTAGTTTTTTGAGTCATCCGATGCGGCCGATTTCGACTAATGTGCAGCCTATGTGTATTTAAAGATTTTTTGCGAAGTTGGCTCGAGATAGATTTAAAACTGACAGAGGAGATAGCATAGAAACAGACGGGCGGACATGGCTATATCGTCTCAGCTTGCCATGCTGATCAAGAATATATATAGAGATGCTTCCTTCTATGCGCTACAAATATTATGACAATTTCAATGCAAGGGTAAAACAATAATGTTTAAAAATTTGAAACACAAAAATTTTGTTTTTGTGTTAAATAAAAAATCCGAGATTTCTGTTCCGAATTCGAAAAATTTTTTGTTGGCTCTTTCGAATTTTTTAAATTTACAACAATTCTGCGTTTCAAAAATATCAAAGAATTTAAAGTTATGTCCATTTTAAGCATTTAAATAAATATTTCTTATTATAATTTTTTGTTTGTCCTCTCCCTTTGGAAAACTTTGAACTAAAGTAAAATGTTTATTTTTGACCCGATTTGTATAAAACAGCTTAAAGTCCGCTTGTTATTACTTCTTTCTTAAAAACTCACGATTATCCAAGTGTATGTTACATACTCTAATCTCACTTGAAATGCATTTAAAAACATCTTCTTCCTTCGGGCCATTTAAAAATCTTTAATTTTTTCCCCATCTGGCTACCGAATTGAGCATCGTTTGGCCAAACTGAAACTCGATTTTCAAGTTAATTATCAGTTAGCATGTGCGTTTAAGTTGTTGTTGTTGTTGCCAAACAGTTGTGTAGGAAACCATACCAAAGCGCTGACGTTTTAATTGAGTTTGGCCAGCAGGCAGCTGCTCCGGCTCCCTGGCAAAGCCAAGTTGCATTCAACTTAAATAATTTGATTAGAGCAAATGTGCTTCGTTAGAGAGATGAGAAGATCTTCATCTTAAGTGCTGGGCAATTTGCTAATGTTTAAGGGGTATTAGGGTAACCCCCCACCAAACCCCCCACCAATAACCATAACAATGGGCCACCAAATTTTGTTTTTATTTTGTACTCTCCACTCTATGTGTTTGTGCATTGAACAATAAAAATTAACTGGAGCATCAATAACACAATGCAAAAGCCATAAAATTGGTGCTAACAATGTGGAGCACACACACACACACACACACAAACGCAAAATATATTGCAATTTTGTTACTGATAAGCGATAGAGAGCAAAACAGAGCAAGGGGTACGGGGTAGGGCGAAAATTCCACAGTGTGCATTCAAAATTCGAATGTTGGTTTTGTGATTCACACACAGTTTTTGCACTTTGGCAGCGCCAACATTTCGCTGGGGTGTCATAAAAATTGATGGATGCGCTCCTCTAACTGGGCTATCCAGGGGAGAGAGAAAGGAAGAGAAGGACATATGGAAAAATGTAGGGAAATTGATGAGCGCAAAAATTTGAGATAATAAAATTTATATTTTACTAGCTGCAATTTGTAGCAGAAACACACAACAACAAAAAAATATCAAAAACTATAAATATGAACTCGAATGACAAGTATTTATAGAGCAATCGAAAACCATTTTTTATTATTTTTTTTTTCCGTTGATTAAAATCGTAGAAAAAAATGAAGCTGAAAAACCACTCACAATATTTGGACAAGGCTTTTTCTTTTGTAAGGACCTCAAAATGCAGCAATTGAACTGTAAGAAGCGCCAGGCATTGCCAACAGAATGACAATTGCAATTTTCTTTTACGGTCACTTCACTTGTCATAATGGGAAAAAATAAACGAAGTGGTCGAAAAAGCAAAGAAGACAAATTCGACCTTTTGTCAAACGCCCACAGCTTTAATGGTAGAGAAAACTTTCATGGTACATATATATTTTTCATTTAACTGTGTATATATATGTTCATTGGTTTTGTTAAGACAACTTATTGGATGAATAATTATTATCATTAACGGGTTTCGTAAGCCAGTCAAGTTTCGATCTTTCTATTAGAGCATACTCGATTGGTTTTCTATATTGGTTTCCGTTCATATTCTGAATCAGAGCAGTTTCATTATAGGCTGTTTTAGATGATAACTCTTGAGCAGTGTTTACCTTATCAAAATGCTACCTTAACGCGTTTTAAGAGTGCTTACTTTATTTGCTTTCAGTTTTCCTTTCCCTTCAAGTAAATCAAATAAATCTTTGGATAAACGGCCAAGCTATAGACATTTTATCCTCTTACAGTTCCTATAAAGCTCATTCCCGGTATTTGCATGGTCTTATAATCTTCAGTTTAATAATCTTGTTCTTAATAATCTTAATCTTGGTCTTAAATAATATACTAGTTAGTTCTTAGATTTAAACTGAATGATCGCCGTATAAATAGATTTTATTGATCATGCCATTTTTTTTTAATTTTCTGTATTTTTAACCCATTTTAAGCCGTTGTTCGACTAGTCGAACAGTGTCACCTGGCGAAACAAACATAGGTAGAATTTTTTTGACAAAGAATTCGTGTTAACTGGGTCCTAGTTACCCAAGAAAGTAACTTTCAGCGCGGCGTAAAATGGGTTAAAGTCAAAATTGTGAGAAAGAAATGTTCAACAAAATTATTTATTTATTAATGCTAAATTTAATTACTCTCAAACTATAAACTGTATGTGGAAAGATGGAAGAACTAATTTTCACACCCACAAAAACTCGATGTAATATAAGACAACACTGTATTAAATAAATAATTGATACATAAAGGTATCATTTCGATACTCACACATTTTCAATGTCAACTAATGTTATTTCAAATTCTATACGATACGTCATGCTCGTTTTTCTGTACCAAGCAAATCAAATAAATGCTGCAACTTGTAATTCTCAAGTTGTTATTCAGCACATTGATGATATATGTAAAAGTGGCAATAAGCAGTCTAATGAGAGATATGTGTACCTTGAAACAGTTTGTGTAACTTCACCCAATGTACCGACTTGCATTAAAGAAAATTTTAAATTTTATAAGTTCCACACCGGTTCCCTTTAAATTGAGAACCGAGGTTCCGTTCGGGTTCGGGTTCGGATTGCATTTTTATATTTATGTACTAATAAATAATTTAATAGAGTTTGAGAAGAGATGCCTTATAAACTGCTGAAGTTTTTGGCAGTCAATCACATAATGATCGTCTAGATTGCTAGACAATCAGACTTGTATGTATGTTTAGAAGAGTTCAGCGATACTGCCAACTTGCACTTTCAACGAAAATATTTCTTTGTTTGTTTTTGTGGTGAACACAAAAAAAAAAATTTATAGCTTTAAATAAGGGATGACCTTTATCGGCGTACCCGTGATTTAGTAATGTGATGGGCCATATGTGATTAAGTCACAGTGACTTGTAGTCACCAAATCACACTGTTGCTTTTTATATGCCGTCACTGTGATTTGATGATTGCCGTGACAGTGACTTAATCTGTCTCATCCCTAACTTATAGTGTGGCCCGACACGTTTATACCTTCCTCGAATTCCAGTCAGAGTATTTCCAGGATGGGACCGCCACAGACGGCTTTGACTGGCATATTGTGGAGTGAAATGCTAAGTATTTAAATTGTGACTTGTGTAAAAAATGAAGACATTTAATGACGTACACTTTTACTGTATTTACCGTGCCGTTGCATCTCCGTACGAACAAAATAATACCCAAAATACGGTTTCGGGTGCAATTGAATTCCCTTGCTTGAGGTTGTGTTTTGTCCAGTCTGTTCCGGAAGGGAAGAGTGTCGCCGCCATACATGGGCATAAGAATGGATACATTTTCATTCATCTTATAAATATTTTTTATCATCAAATTGCAAATAAATTCTGCTGAATTTTTTAGAACCGACCCCATCAATTAGAAATCTGGGTTAGGTTCGGGTTCGGGTTCACGTGATTATTTTCATGGGGTTCCGGTTCCCGGTTCGGTTCGGGCATCACCAGAACCTGACCGACCGGTTCGAAGGGTTCGGTTCCGGACCGGTTGCAGCCCTGATTAATATGATGATGCAACAAATTGAAAACAGCTGGTATCAAATTGATGCAAAAAAATGTAATTCCTGAAATTTTATCCTAATACAAATATTTACTATTTTAATACTTTCGAAAATATCAACTTAAGAAAAAATTTGATACTCAATAGTTTCAAATTGCTGACATTACCACAGAAAATTTAGCTTTTTATACACTTGAAAAGTGTATATTAATTTTGCCCAGAAGTTTGTAACGCATAGAAATATTCATTTCCGACCCCATAAACTATATATATTCTTGATCAGGACGACGAGCCGAGTTCATTTCCGCTTGTCCGTCCGTCCGTCTGTCTGTCCGTCTGTCCGTCTGTCCGTCTGTTTCTACGCGAACTAGTCTCTCAGTTTTAAAGCTATCGAGCTGAAATTTTGCACAGAGTCTTCTTTTTACTGCACGCAACTAATATGTCGGAACCGGCCGGATCGGATGACTATATCATATAGCTGCCATAGGAACGTCGGTCTAAGAACTAGTTCTAGTGAGAAAAACTTTTTGTTTTCCATCGTAGCGTCACTAATCTTGGTATATGTTAGTTTTATATGCTTCCACATAATTCTGGAAAAATGTATCAAAATCGGATCACTATAGCATATAGCTGCCATAGGAACGATCGGTCGAAAAATAAGTCTTTGTGAGAAAAACTTTTTTGATTTCCATCGTAGCGTCTCCAATCGTAGTATATATTTGTTTTATATGTTTCCACACAATTCTGGAAAAATTTATCAAAATCGGATGACTATAGCATATAGCTGCCATATAAACGGACGGTCAAAAAACTACTTCTAGTGAGAAAAACTTTTTTGTTTTTTTATCGTAGCGTCCCCAATCTTGGTATATATTAGTTTTATATGCATTCACATAATTTTGAAAAAAATTATCAAAATCGGAGGACTATAGCATATAGCTGCCATAGGACCGATCGGTCGGAAAATGTGTTTTACTAAGAAAATTTTTTTTTTTTATTATTAATTTTTTTATCAATGATTTAAAAATTTTAAATATCTGATATCTATATCTTATATATATTTTTTCCAGTTAAATCAGTTGGAGTAAAGTTTTTCAAGTGTATTAAAACTTCGGCGCAGTCGAAGTTAGCTTTGCCTTCTCGTTTTTATTATTTTTGTCAGAAAAAAACAGGTTCAAGCTAAGAACAAAAAGTATCGATCGTTTATAACAGCGATGGGCAAGCCTTTGCTCCCATACCTCCAAGATCTCCAAGATCAGGCAATTGCTTCGCAGCTTGAACAGCTGTTTTACGAAATCAAAAGTAAATCAGCATCAAAAGCAATCAGTTTCAGGAATCCCTCTAATATAGAAAAAATTTCGTGAATAACTCACGAATAACGCACAGATCCCGGATACACACGTACGAAAGTCAGTGTTTTCTCACGATCACATCGTAATATGTAGGGACTCACCGTAACATGAACGTGCAATAACGTATTTCTTCTTGAAATATTTCTAATGGAAATATTTGTAAAGATATACCCTTACATATACCGAATATTTCTAGTTAAATCTTTTATATGAATTATTATTTTGGTATTTCGTTCGTTTTATCGTTTTTTATATTCTTCGAAAGTTTTCGTTATTTTTGCGTACTTTTAAGGATTTTTTTTTTTTTTTTAATTTGTTGCTTATTTGTGGAATAATTTGTTTGCTTATTTTATTATAAAATTCAAATAAAAAAAAAGAGTTTTACATTAAAATAAAAACCTTATTAGAATCCAAACATTTTAATTATTGGCCCAGTAGCCTGGATGTCTTTAGATAACACATAAGCCGGCATTGATTTTAATACATTATTAAAATATTTGTAAATTCATCATTGACTTAAATCAGCGTATAATATTTTTATTTTTATTTAAAGATATCTTGAATTCCCTTCCATCCAGCTGAGTGTATCCCAACTAAAAATTTGTACACTCCTGGGTATCATTGTTTAAAACTTTTGTTCTTTATGGCCTGTTATTACTTTTGCCCAGCAAATGCAGTGGAAAAACATAATTTATGCAATTTTCGAACGGAGAAGAAATTTTTGGCACTGCTGCGCCTAAAATGCGGCAAATGGTTTTCATGTTTTTTTTGTTTTGCTTATTTTATAGCTTCTGGCAGAGAGTCGCATAAATAAAGCTGGCTTTTGTCGCATTTCCTCGACATATTTGGCTTGATTTCAAAAAATAGATATACTCGTACACACACACATAGATATAAGATAAACTTCAAAATCTATAGACTTGACTAAACGACCTCTTGTTCTCTGTTCTCTGTTCTCATTTCAGGTATGTTAATTTCCTGACTTGGCCAAGTCCAATCATCTATGAACCCGGCATTTGTGGAGGCTTATCGCTAAGTGCGCTTAAGTGACCTTTTGACCAAAGCAACGTCATTGTATTGAAGGATGGGTAGGAGTGGGTGGGTCAGCTTTGAACACATAATTTCAATTGTCTTAAGCTGATTTGCCAATTAGTCACACAGTGGTCCGTCCTCTCTCACTGGCTATCGGCTTATTCAGCATCACTGAATGCAGACTAACTGACTAACTATATAACTAACCAACTTGGAAACTAAACAAAGCCGCGGGCCATTGAACCAACTCTACTTCCAGTGATAATTTAACACGTACGGAAGAAACACAACCATGTCGTTTGTCTCATCATAATCAAGTGCTGGCTGAAAGCCAGAGGCATAAATGTCAACGATTTGATAATGGAAACCAATAGAGATAGAATTTGTGGGGCAAGAGCGTGACAAATTCTTACATCTCTCTCTTTCTATAAAGATAAATATTTGTAGGAATTGCTGTGTGTTAATGTTATGGACCAAGTCCAGCAACCACCACTTGAGTTTTTGCTGGTTATCGATTTTGGACACACAACAAAAAAATATATAAATATATATGAGGGAAAATGTTGGCAATCAGCTTCATCTTGCTCTATTTACTTATTAAATTTTGTTGAAATTATACGCAACCAGTAACAACAACAATCCCTCCCTTGTCACGCCCTTTCATAACTAACACATTTTGTTTGGTATTTCCTTTCAATTTTGGTCCTTTTGTGTGTGAGTATGTGTTTGCATTTATTGCTCGCTTTCATTGGCATTTATTTTTTTGGAGACTGCGTGGGGAGTTAAGTGCTATGGGGCTTTTACTGAGCAGGGGAATGGCTTGATTTGGCTATTATGAAGACATGTCTTTCAAGGGGGGTTAGTAAACAAAATCCATCAATTTCCTGGCATAGACCTCTAACTATGTGTGTCTTAATACTCCAATTTCTTAAAAGTAAAATCAACATTTTTAGTTTAGGAAATTTTTGTGACAAATTCTATATGAAAAAGATTTTAAAGTTTAGAATTTTTCAAGTCATTTTACCTAATTTTTAGGTGATTTTTCATTTGAAACGTTTAAGGGTTGTCTGTACAGCTATTTCGAGTTTTGAACGGTTCTATTTTTACCCGTCAAATCTTAAAGCAGTTGGGAATTTTAATTATAAGCATCAAAATATGGATAAAATAGGCTACATATGTACCCTTAGAAATATGTAAGAAAAATTTCTCTACGACCATCCCCAAGTACCAATACCATATAGATTGCTGCGTTTTTTCCCAAAACGCTGTCAGCTGTTCGCTGCCATTTTCTCTTATTAAGTAAGTGCATGATTCCTCTCTTTCGCTCTGCTTTTCGACGCAATGGCCGAGCATCTCGCAGAGTTAATGCAGTGGGCGCATGCAATCATTCATGCTGATGACAAAGTAGGCTAAAAGCTGAAACGAACATGAACGGTTTTGATTCGAGCGAAGCGAAAGAAATAATTTTCTTGATTGCTTGTTGCTGTATCAAAGCGACGGATGCATAAAACCCCAAGTATATAATCGAGTGTGCCCGAATATAATTTACACGTTGCAGCTTCCTGGTAAAAACTTTACCCTCCACTTTAAAATAAGGTTCCTATAAGTCAAACTAATTTTTATGATAAATCAAATGTTAAATTATATGTAAACTAATTAAAAGCTTCCGTCTTAAACATAAATCCCAAATGGTGACCCCGACGTTTTAGATTTTAGGATTAAATGCTGTCACTTGCCACAAAATGCCTCAAGTGGTTAAGCTTTTTCACATTGCATTTTATCATCTAAATGCTTTTGCCAAATGGCATCTACACAAGTGGTGACCCCGACAACTTAAATTTTCTTTCACTTATTTAGATAATCCATTACTAAATTCCCTTAAAAGCTGTCGATTATCATTAATTTTTCCAATACATTTCACATCCCCCTTTCTAACTTTAATTAACCTCTCTTCGCCAAATAAAACCAATCAACACAGTTGAGACCACAAAAGACATTTCTGGTTAATATTTGAGTGAAATTCACCATAAAAAGTCATAGAAAATGCATATACATGACTATTAATAGACATAAATTGAATATGCCTCAAGTGTGTGTGTGTGTGTGTGCGTGAGGAATATTTGCCAACTTAAATATTCATGTGCGATCAAATAATGCCAGACACAACTCCCTCCTGCTGCACACCACAAATTCTAACTTCTTATGCAAAGCCACTTAACAAAAAGCAATTTATTTGCACATAATTTGTCAAGCAACGCCGCAGGATAGATGAGTGTATGAGTGTGTGTGCGAGAGGGAGCCAGCGAATGACTAAAATTACAAATTAATTTCAACGAAAATTTGGGCAAAAACTACGTTGAAAATATGCTATGTTCCTCCCATGTCTTTGAGTAAATGAAATGTATTGAATTGACATAAAAGTTACTCAAGTTAATTCCTTGGCTATGTAATTGGTAGAATTTACCCTCTTAGACGTTACATACACATGATTGCGGGGTGGCTTTGTGCCACACACACACATCCACACATTGAGGGAAAACTTTTTTGGACAATGTCAATTTGTTAGCATTTATTGAATTGTGAATTATTAAAGCGCACAAATTGAAAATGTAAGTGTATGGGTGTGGGGGGTGGCCAACTCCCATATGTATATGTACATACATACATATATGCATTTATCTGTAGCTTATAGAAATTCTATGTATTGTATACAAAAGTCGATTTAGTTGGCCAAATAAGAAAAGAAGGCAAACCAAATTGAAGATGAAGCAGAATGGTAGAAGAAAGAAAAAGAAAAGCCGTAATCAGAGTATTGAAATTGGGTTAGAGACGAACAGCTGAGGTTGTCTAAGAGATGGAGTGGGGACTAGTGTGTGTGTGTGTGTGTGAGAGAGTGTGGGGTATATGTAGATACAAAAAAGGAGGCGTTTTCCTTTTGATTCGCTTGAAAATTGTTACCTAATTTAAGCTGCTTTTTAGTTTATTTGTAGGAAGGTTCATTTAGAAAAGCAAAGCTAAATATATGAGCATTTTGATAGGCTCGTAATTGCTCTAGATATTGACTGTGAATAATTTATAATCTTTTTTGACAAAGGAATAGATGACATAGAAGATTGAAGAAGCGAACCGATGGGTAACTGGATTACTTACAAGTTGAAGAAGAATCGAACGGTGGAAAAATTTGGACAGCATTTTATCATATTTATACATTTTAGTTAAAAGAATTGATTAAATAATAGCCTAAAACAATGAATCGGCTTCAAAGATATTTTTCAGGCTAAAAACATTTTGACTGTTGCCTGGTTTAATTAAAGAATTAACCGACCGACTAAAATTGTTTCCTTAGTTATCATAATTTTGTTTATTTACAAGAAATCTTTTGATGAACAAATTAAAAAAAAATTAATTTTTACTATTTTAGATGATAAGTACATTTTTTTGGTACAATATACTTTATTACCTCATATAAACAATCTTCTAAGTCCACGGGTTTTTCCTATAAAACATCAAAAACTATTATTCTAACTTCATTTTACAAAAAAAATGTCCTCAAGTCTCCAATCTTTATGTCTCAATGAAGCTCATGACGTCGGGGTCACCATTTTAAAAAAAATCGTACCATAATCTTATCAACATCACAAACTCTTCTTTTAACTTCATTTAACAAAAAAGAGTTCCCAAATAACTTATCTGTTTGAGCAGAAGTTATTAGACGTCGGGGTCACCATTCTAAAAAAAAATCGTACCATAATCTTTGAGTATATACCTTAAAACATCACAAACTATTGTTCTATCTTCTTGTTACAACAAAAAGTCCACACAAAAGTAACCCAACTTTCTGAGCAGAAATTAGTTTATATCATTTTCATGACGTCGGGGTCACCATTCTAAAAAGTTCTTACCTCTCTTATGATTACCAATCAAGCTTACATTGGTAATCCATCAAAGTCTTTTACAAATTGCCTTGCAATTAACACTCGTTACTATAACAAATAAAGCTAAATCAGCTTAAATGGCGCTTTGCAAAGTTTATTTTTCCATAAATATTTTAATTAATAAAAATTTCAAATCTCATTCCATTCAACCCATTAAAGCCACAAAAGAAACAATAGAAAATCTTTTTTTTTTGTTTAACGAATTCTAGGTAAAACTAAAAAACCAAAAACAAAAAAATGAAGTTCTATATAATTAATAATGATGGGCAGACGTTACATACTTCCAGCAGCGGTGTGAGTGAGTGAGAGAGGGAGCAATGAACGGGTTTGTACTGCTAATTACAATAACAACAAGAAGCAGGGAGTCGCTTCTCTCTCAATCTCAAGAGTCATTTATATTAATTTTAATAACATTGTTAAACCCAAACCCTTGGCCATGTGTTAACGACAAAACACTTTTTGGTTTATGAATTTTGGAACTCTATCTCTCTCTCTTATTTATTTCTTGTTTCGTTTTGATTTTTTTCCTATATGCCAATGCCGCATATTAAAAACAAATTAGCGTCAAGAGGAGTGTGTAAATGTGATTTTAAGTGCATTTTTAGTTGCGTGTCAAATTTTCTAAATTTTCAATAATTTTCATGCTGAATTGGCAATTAGCAAATGAAAATGGTTTTTAATTGACACATAATGCGGTTGTCCGCTCAAAAAGTTGGTTAGTTAAAGGCCCTCCGGTGCCAATTGATATGATGGACCATGACTATTTTGATTTGTATATAAGTATGCGGTTTTTGAATTTATTAAATGAAATTGCATTTGTCGAGAGTTTCAACATTGATTTAGCCTTCCGAGGAAGCCCACATACATACATACATACACTAATTTTCCTCAGCCTGACATCAACAGATATGCGAAACTTTGGCATATTAATTACTTTTTCTGGGTTTGGGTATGTGTGTGCGTATTTTTTGTGAATATTTTTCAAGGCGGCGTCAAAGGCAGCAGCATCAGCTCGTTGAAGAACTATGATAATGACTCAGGCCAGCAGGGAGTGAAAGGCAGGCACTTAGCGTTACCAAACTAGAGATGACAGCGTGATGGATGCTTCAATTGAATCGAACTTATAAGATTTACTAGAGCTGATTACTCTCCAAAATTGTAGTAAAATAAGTTTGGCTTTTTTATTCAAAGAACTTAGTCGGGATTTACACCATGAAGCAAACATCATGATGTTTTCTTAGTAGGCGTGGAATTTAGGGAAAATCTTTCAAACCTTTTAAACGAAAAGTAAAGAAATAATTTAAATCTCGCCTACTAAAACTTATGAGTTTGCTCATAAATCCCGCCGGGTTTCCAACATGAACTTAGAGGACATCTTTCAGACTTTTTAAACGAATAGTAAAGAAATACATTTAAATCTCTCGCCTAATAAGAAAACTTCATGAAGTTTGCTTCATTATGTAAATCCCGTCTTAGTCGTTTTAAAGTTATCAAGTTGAGTTGTCATCAAATAACAAAGTGCAACTTACAGATTAGTGCTTAATTGCAAGTATGCAGTTACAGACTCTATCGAGATAACCAAATCTTTCATCAGACTGCATTAGTGTGGCTGAATACACACAAAACCATTTGCCCATTTATATAAATTTGAAGAGACCCGAAAACTGATCAATGCTAGAGAATTTTCAAAATATACCCAAATAATTTAAAACCTTTTAGATCAAATTTATACAAAGAGTATTTCGAAATATATGGCGCTCTCAAAATTATTGTTATTGGAACCTTATAACAAATTTATGAAAAAATCTTCCGTTCTTAACCTTTTGTCTGAGTTTTGAGGCTTAAAATCAATTATCAGACGGCTTACCAGACTTAAAAGATTTTTGCTCCATAGCGTTATGTTTCAGAAGTTCGGTAAAGGCATTGTAACTTAACTTCCATTTTCACACAAATTGCTGAGAAGGCACCCACATTGGATTGTCATAGATTCAACTCAAACACTCAAAAAGGATATTAAATAAACTAACTGAACTTTCCAACACATTCCTTTAACAGCAGTCATACGATTGAAATTATACCTACAATTCTTACTTTATCACATGAAACATCCGTCGGTTTATGTTGTCACCGAATACGGTCACACTTTAAAAAGTTTCAAATCTGATTTAATCAAAAACGTGATTTTTGCATGCCTTTTTTGCCGATGCTTCTCTTTCATCTGCTAAACTCCAAAACAACTATTGATATAACTGAAATAAAAACAAACATTCTTGAAATTATTTAATTATTTTACGGACTTAAAGTAAGCGAAAAATGCAACTTAGAGGCGCTTTCTTAATTCAAGTAATTTCAGTCTGAAATAGACTCACTTTGCTAAGCCCATAAAAGATATAATGGAAAATGAAAACATTTCTTGCCCGAAACTGCCTTTACAATTCCCAACTAGTTCTAGTAGTTTGCTTATGACGGTCAAAATTTTAGGTAAATAATCTTAGCTGGCTTTATGGTTCAGTTACGATTAATACTTATTTTAAAAACATTGTCCGACGTATTTCAAGAACAAATCGAAAAATGTTAAAATATTTAATGCATAAATAAAGAATTAAAGAATATTTTGTTCTGATCTTAAACCTTTGCTGCCATCTGCTAATATACCTTCGAGAGTTATTGCCGCCAACTTGTCGCATTCGTGCAAATGCTGCGGATAAAATACAAAAACATAATGAACGCATTGGTGGCGCCAGATCGCAACAAGCAGACTGAACAAAAACAAAATACAGGCAGTGTGCGCGACCGTGACTTGGGCACACATGACTCTAGGGTTGGTTTTCTTTATTTCTGTTATTGTTGGACTGCTCCGAAACACAAATTTCATGTCCTTCGCTGATCTTAAGTAAACAACTTCTAGGTTCAAGACAATACCGGGATTGAAATGATTTTTGTGCTAAGATCAAGAATTTATGTACCTACCGTGACCCTATGTTAGGGAAAAACTAGAAATATTTTTGAATTTTACTTATTTTTTAGAAATTGGTGGAAAAAGTTGTACCGTGCATAAGATAAGTTTTTGTCAACAAGAGCAAGAACATAAAGTAAGAGTGCTTTGTTGTGCTTAGCACTGTTCTTCTGACCTACGTCATTGAACGCTGGCTAGCGACAAAAATTGTTTGTTCACTTGGCATAAGCTTTTTCATGCATTCGACTCGTGAAGGTGTGAATAGCCGACCGGAAAATATATGAATATATTAAAAATCAGCTATTTCGATCGGATCTCCTTAAATATAAGGGGTATTAAAATTTAGTTCAAATTTAAATTAAAAAGCAATCCCTTCGACTTTTTACCATCTCTAACTGCCCCGTCCAGTGCCCCCTTAAAAAAACCCCCAAACAAGACACAACGTGCTTAGCACTTTACCCTAAGAAAAAACCTCAACCAGCATGCTACCAGAGCACAAGACAGAGATAGAGAGCGGGCGGTCGGTCGGCAGGCACACTTCCCCCCACATCTTTAGCTCCAAATAGTAGTAGAAGTAGTAGTCTATGTGGCGGTAATTAATCATCATTACATTTTCGTAAACGAAGCGGATTTTAAGTGGGATTTGCAGCTCAGACAGATAGCCCCAAAGACGATGACGACGACGACAGCAGCAAAGATATAGAAAGTAGGTGGAGGATGCTCATCCCCCCCGCCACTCATGAAAATGGCGAATCCATAACATGCTCATTTAGTAATGATTTCTCAAGCAAGTATTTTCTTTTTTTTTTCCTTTTTGTGTCCATTGACAGCTTGGGTCTGCTTATCTGTCCTGCATTTGACATTTAGCATTAAAAACGCTTTAATAATAACGCAATAATAATGCCTTCGAGTAGATATTTATCATTTCATCAATCAAATGAAGGACACTTGGGTTGGTTGGGGGGGAAACTTTTCATCAAGTTCATGGGCCATTCTCGAGAGCCCTTCTCGATGTGGTGGGATCATCAATCTCCTTTAGCGTTTTTTGGTGGTAAGCAAAAATGGCGGACAAAACTTATCAATTACAATGGCCGCCATTCACACACACACACATACACATACACACACATATGTTGGACCAACAATAAATCTCATAAAATGCATGTCATATTTAAAAAGCCAAAACCAAAAGCTTTCGCAAAACTTCTACGCCCTTGGCTTTTGTCATATGACATAGAGAGGCGGCCACTGCTTCTTTTGTTGTTGCCTTCTTCCTCTGCATTTGAGTTATGACTTAAGCTGACATTTCATTAGTGGGGCATTAAGTGCTGTTCTGTGAATGAGTTTAACAACATTGGGATTGTATTTTAGGTTTCTATCTCCCTATTACGCTATCCCACTGTCCTTGGTTTAATTAGTTGGCCTGACCATAATGCGGCATTCACACGAACTCTTGACCCAATTTGATGCATTCGCTCTACTCGCTCGACTGTTTAATTAAACACATTATTTAACCAGACCGCAAGGCTTAAAAAACTCATGTTGCTGGGCTGCTGCTGCTGCTGTTGCTGCTGGTTGTTTAGCCAACAAAATTAAATAATGAAAGTAACATGCAAAATAAATGAGATGTGAAGCGAAACAGGCAAACACAATTTGTTTATCGATTTTTTTTCATTGTGAAATGAACAATTTGATTTTTAACTTGAAGCTGATTAAGTTTTTAATTTGTGTACAAAAAATTTAAAGCCTGTTGCAAATGAACGACTTTGAAATACTGTGGAGTGCGGCCAAACCACAGTTATCTGGGTTTTCTGAATTTCCTTATTAGCATCCATGAAACAAAATATTATTTTACTTTGAACAAAAAAAATTTAAGCTTTCAGTCTTCTCCTTCTTTAGGATCTTATTCCCGCGAGGGACACAGGGCATCAGGTTTCAGTACTGTATCAATACTTCCTATGAAATTCATAAATAAATATTATATTTGGAATGTTAAAGACTTGATTTTTTTCATATTTTGTATAAGATGCTACAAGCTATGACTTTAATTTATTTTATTTTCTTAACCCAGCATCCGTCCAAGGTCAAAACTAAGGCTGGGATTACTTTGCGTTATTTTGTTTCAGTTTAAATCATATGCTTATCATTTTTAAGGAAAAACATTTGTCATTTTATAACCCAATGTAAACCCAGAATTAAGTGTACCGTCTTTGGGGTACATTCTTACCCCAGTAAATTTTTATGAGAATCAATTAAATTCAAACGGAATTTTAATGTGTTTATAATTAAAAACAAAACATTGTTGTATTTTATCTAAGTTGACTGCATTCTAAACATTATGCTTAAAAATATATATAAAAATATCGTTATTCTCATGAGTTCTAAAAATCGCTTTCGACCCCAAAAACTACTTAAATCGTATGGGAATTGATTGGTTTTTCCTCCAGCCTAAAGTAAATGACACAAAAATGCATACAATTTCTTGGCCGTTAGATCTTCCCTAGTTTTTGACAGTGCTTCAATTTCAGCCATTACTCGTCGAACTTTTCAATGCGTAGCCGGACAAATTTCCTAAATTATTGAAGACATCAAAATGGTTTTCAGAATGATCTTCTTTTTGCGAAAAGTCGAATTTGCAGGCAGCAGCTGTTACATTTAGTTTTGTTAACAAGAATGTCTGTTATTAATTTTTCGGTAGCCGCTGTTGACCGCCATACTGTACTAACTATTAACTAATTATTTCATAAACCTACGTATTATATACATATACAAAGAATTTACAAAAGCATAGAAACATTGATTTTAACTCATTCAGTGTTTCAATATTCTTTAATCTTCTGTTAAAAACAACTTGGGGTACATTTGTACCCCAAGGACGGTTTTAGGCCTAAGAGTCAACCACATTTTATATCAGTGCTATTCAGCCTCTTAGTCTCAGGACCACAGGTCCTTTAACATCTACTTTTTCAATCGCAAATATTGAACAGGACTTTCAGAGTAGTGGTTGTTTCGGCTATCACAAAGTTTTTGCATTGCCCGAACCGAGATAACATCGACATATGTATTAAAATTTTGGAAAAGTCTTAGAAACGGAGTCTCAACGGACTCAGCAACCCAAGTATCTGTTAAACGAAGACTTTCCACACGAAAGTTTTTGCCTTGTAATCTAAGATCTGGTTGGAAAATTGAACATCTTCAGGAAGAAAATGCCTATTACCTTAGCTTAGATAAGATTAGAGCGGTTGCTGGGGTTTCACCTAGCACATTTAAGACATAGGGATTTGGCCCCTTGTGTTGTCGTATAATGACACCTTACTGTTCATTCCTCCTAGGCTTTAGTCCAAAATGTGTCTGAAAAGTGGTATTTACTACGAGATATTTAGGAGGCTTAGGTGAAAACATATCGATATCTAAGCGAAGTCTGATTTTGTCTCCGTCGACTCAGAGCAGGGCGAGAACGTCGTCGCCCTTTTATGACCCTAACAACAGCCGAGCAGTGAGGTCTGCTGAAACTGTAAAAGTCTGTTAAGCGCTTTCCGCATCGAGTTGACCATGTCTGCCTTGCGATTCTACAGGATATGAGCGCATGCTATTTCTGGTTTGAAAGCCTGAAGAAATTTCGTAAAATAAGACTACACGTTGCCATAGGCATACCTACGTTCTCCCTCTATCGAGTAGGAGATTGGCGATAGTGCTTTGCCTCGCAGTTGCCCTCGATGTACCCAGTGGTCTGGTGGAGGTGTATGTCGGAATGCTCTAACAACTCTTGGAAAGATTTTTTGCTATCTTTTACTGATATCGAATTGCAGGAGATCAAGCCAAGCGACCTAATTGCAGCCAGGCTGTTGGAACAAATGATCGGTACTCAGTGCCTCTCTATTCGCGACTTAAGCTAAGCAGATCTTAAGCAAACTATTTTTGTTTTGTGGACGTAGGATCGAGGCAAAACCTGGGGTTCAGGGGCTGGAATAATTTTTCTATTTATAAACATATTTTCTGAATTAGCATAAAAAAAAAAACTAACCTGAACCAGGGTAGAATAGAAGGGTAAGATAGAAACGGGAGGTTCTTGAAAAGTCTGTGTACATAACCATCCACCTTTTTCTGAGTTATAAACACACATAACTTATATGATTTCAAGCCGGCGAGAACTTGTTATTATTGAGTATCATACAAAAATATCATTAAATAGTTTCTTTCCCAAGTGAATCTAATTAAAAAGTTGCCCAACACTTGGAATTTCCTATACTTCCCATTTCTAAAAAGGGTAACAAAATAAATGAAAATTATAAAAAAAAAATCCAAATTAAATAAGCTCAGGCCCAGACCGAACTCTGACTTGCTCACCCTCAAGTGGGCCCACTCGAGTTGGTTGGTTGGTTGGGCCACTTGGAAATGAATGGAACTGACCACGAACTGAATAACTGAACACTGAACTAAGGGAATGAGCAACTGCTGAACAAACGATTTGCATGCATACAAAACATTTGCAAAAAAAAAAAAAAAATAACTGAAGGAGGAAGGACTCAACTTGACTGCAGGTCAATTAATTAAGGGTAAATTAAGTGCAGCTGTGTAGGAGTGAACAAGGATCCTCCAACTACTCCAACTACAGCTGCTGGCCAGGCTGCCTGCTTAGCGATTTGAGTGGCAAGATTATAAACTCGAGGCTTGGCATAAATCCTTGGACTACACACGGAAACGGTTTAGTTCGTTGCCCGGAAGTTGAAGAAACAAACAAAAAAAGCAAAGCGAGGTGGGATGAGGTGGGGTTGATGAACTATTGCCTTCGAGCAAGATAAACTTTGGCCCAGGCATTTGTATTTGTCGGTTTGGCATTTGCAGGGCATTAGATTTAAGCCTCGAAACTACGGGTAGGTATTGCAGCAATATAAATGAACATTCAAATTGAGTAAGAAACATGGACGGGAAATGCAGAACCCTACAATATGCAGGAAGGAACTGAAAAGTGGAACATGGACGTTGATAAGAAATGACATATAAACAAATAACTAATGTTTTAGGAAATTATTCAAATATACATATTTTGCGAATATTTTCCCCAACTTATCTTAAAATTTTTGCTGCCTCACTTAAGAAATCAAAACCCACTCACACTTCACGCAAATAACAGTCATAAAGATCAATTGTAAACTGCTCATAAATCTCAACAAAAAGGAAAAGTACGTACGTACGTACATATACAATACCATAACCCACACACTTTTGGCAAACGAGTCTCGTCTTCGGGGCACGAGTCTTGCCGAACAATGGGGAGCACATTAAATTAGCGTAAAAAGATGCGCATATTAATGCAACAACTGAAGTCTTTTGAGGCCACAGAAAAGCGATCCCAGGGAGTGCAATAATAAACATAATGATAACCAACAACCCCCCGAGATAACGACAACAACAATAATAAACTCAATAAGCAAATAAAGTAAGTAGCCGCTGCAGCAGCAGGCAAAAAGAGTTGAGCAGAAGGGCCAGCCACAAAACAAATTTATGATGGAGACGGCAAGACTGGACAATTGACTTGCCCCGTGGCATTGTAGGTGTATTCAGAAGAAGTGCACAACTTGCTGCATCGTGTGTGCATGTACGCTGACTGTAAAATGTTTGCAGCGATAAATTAAAGCGCACTAACTAACCAACCAACCAACCGACCGACCGTCCAACTGCATTGCAACAAGATAATGGCAAATGAAGCCGTAGGAGTTACTCGTACATGAAGGCGGTTGGTCCTCCTCCAACAACAACAATTACAACAACAGTAACATGTTGCGCATTCAAATGAGAAAAGAAATGGATAACTAGAGATGGAAAGCGTATGAAACACTTGTTCTAGCGAGTGCCAGAAGAAAAGACCAAGAATTTTGGCAGCTGTAAGTTGCAAGTTAACTATACTTGATCTACTTGATTTTAATGCCACAAAATGCGCAAAAATGCTGATTGATAATAAAATATATTTATGAATCCCAATTTTATATAAATTACTACAAAATCACACTTAAATGTCTCGAAATATTGAAAAAAAATAACTAAAACCACTGAGAAATGGGAGAAAAGGAGAAGTAGAGCACTAATAACATTCGAGAAAATTAAAAAAATATCACAAGCCATTATAGCATCAAGCATCATCTCCTGTGAAATCATTGATTTTTGTTCATTTAAGTGTCTTCGTTACGATAGTTTAATTGGTTTCTGCCCGATTTCGCCAAAACCCGTAAAGTTATGCTTTTCACAGACAACTTTGAATTTGAGCATCAAGGGAGATTAACCTCAAATTAATTCTGTTTCGCAAAGTAAAACTTTGGTGGGTTCTCGTCACTGTTAATGCACTTTTATTCGTTAAACTCTCCCCCATACGATACTTTAATTGGGGTTTGCCCGATTTTGCCTGATTCCGAAAAATTATGATTTTTTTAAGACAACTTTTATTTTAAGCATCATGAACTGCTTGAAATGTGGCTAGAAATCAACTGTTGATTTTGTACATAGAAAATGTACATTTGATTGAGGTAACTGTTTACTTAATATTGTTTCTTCATATGCATAATGCGACGATATTTACTTATTTTTGAAAATTTTTTCACGTTTCGGAAAGATCGGTTATATGGCAGCTCTATAATATAGTGCCCCAAACCGAATTAGATTTGGTATGCCGTCTGAGGACCATAGAAGATCAAAAAAAATTCCAAGAAATATTTTAAAATATGCTTAAAAAAATATACTACGAAATTAAAAAAAAATTATATAAATTTCAGAACTCTTATACTCGCGATTACGAAACAGGTTAATGGCTCGTTGTTCGAACAAATACCGGCGGCTGACGTCTCTGCTTACATTGCCGATTCACATTCGTGCCAGGAAAAAAAAAATATTACAAAAAAATGAACTGTAAAATGAACAAACGAAAACTTTACAAAACATTTTTACCATATCATCCTTAGTCATTTTTTTTGCACTTTCTTCACTTAATGAAATAAATTGACTTATTCGGACGTTTAAAATAAAGTCAGCTTAAAATGTCCCTTCTATTATCTTAATATTAACGTAAGGTTTTGACTTTTGCTCCATTTGTGCTATAAAGTGTGGAAGTTATGAAAAAGACTTAAGACAGTGTTAATTAAAATATTGCGTTTCATGATACAACATGTGGTCGTTATTGAGCACTATGTTAAAAATATAATTAAAATGCATAAATAATAACCGGAACCGATATTTTAAATTTTTAAGAACCGGTATTTCAGAACCGAAACATACGGGAATCTTATTGGAACCTGAAGCGAAACCGTATACCGAAAACTACCGATTAAAAGTCAGAATCAGAACGGGTACCGGAATCGATATTATAAATTTTTAAGGAACCTGTATTTGAGAACCCAAATTCTTGGAGCCGAAAAGAGCCCAAACATACGGGAATCAAATTGGAACCCGAATTGAAACTGTATTTAGAAAATAACCGACTAAAACTCAGCATCAGAACCGATACTGGAACCGATATTTTGAATCTTTTGAGAACCAGCAGTTGAAAACCGAAATATTTGGAACCGAAAAATCTTAAACATACGAGTATCCAATTGGAACCCGAAATGCTGCTAAATTTCGAAACTAACCGATTAAAACTCAGCATCAGAAGCGGTACCGGAATAGAGGTGGAGAACTATCGATAGTCAGTACCATCGATAGTCAACGATACTTTCTGGAAAACCATCGATAGTCCACGATAGTTGTCGAAAGTATGGTAATTTAAACGCTCGTGTTTAAAAATGCAGAAATTTTAAATAATTTATTAATAAACGAACTTCAAAAATGGTTTCTGTCACTTTGGTTTTAACTTTGACATTAATATTGGGTTGTGGGTTCCGATTAGATATCATATCATTTTTAAGAAACTCGTATTTTTTGATCCTTCAAGTGGCCCAAGCATCACCAAGCCAAAGCTTGTTAAGCGCGAACTCAGGCAAAATAGCAGCTCACCTCCCGCCGAACCGACCGTGGTGCTCAGCCACAAACGTGCGACTCAAAAAAGGTTTGATACTAGGAAGATATTCTTTTAAGCTAATTACTCCGTAGAGTTTATTGTAATCAGCACAAAGGACTCGAAACGGCTCATTCATGCAAAGCATAGTTAGAAGTACAACGTTTTAGAGATTAGGGGATAAAGTTACGAGTCTGTTTAAATGAAACACTAAGATTAATTTGACTAACCAACTCTGATGAGTTTAGATTTGTAAAGTAACGTTTTTAAGCTCAATTATTTGTATTTATATTACATTTAGTACCCATTTAGTGATGTGTAAAGCTTGCAAAAAAACGATCTAAAACTATCGATAGTATAGGTCTACTATCGATGTTGACTCGATAGCGCCCAACCATCGATAGTACCGATAGTGCTATCGATAGTTCTCCACCTCTATACCGGAACCGATATTTTGAATTTTTTAAGAACCAGTATTTGACAACCGAAATTGTTTGGACCGAAAAGAACCCAAATATACGGGAATCAAATTAGAACCCGAATTGGAACTGTATTTCGAAAATAGCCGATTAAAATTCAAAACCGGTACCGGAACCGATATTTACAATTTTTAAGAATTTTTGGAATCGAAAAGAACCGAAACATACGGATTCCGTTCTTAATTTTTTCTTCTCCTTTTTTTTTCGTTTGTCTTATTACATGAATTAATGTTTCCCCCAGCGTATAAAGTTTACAAGATTAAGAAAATATACTTAAATTGTGGTCGATTAAGTTCACAGAAATTCGTACAGTGTATTTAATATTCCTTAAAATATCAAAGGTTCCTCTTGCTGTGCCAGCTACAAAGGTAACCATCAAATGTTTCTTCCATGGGGTAAAGTTTATTATGTTTAATTAACATTATCTTAGGTGTTCCACAAATCGTGTCCGACCCAAAATCGACCAAACGCATCTTGTGATTAAAGAAAGTCTTTGCCTCGACTCATTATCAACCTTATACAATCACACTCACGCTACCATCTCCAGTGGAAACCCACACACGGAGGCAGTTGGGCAGGCAGGCAGCAGTGCACGTCCATTCAAATTGCTTTGTGTGGCAAAAAGCAAAGGAAGACCTGGCCCATGATCATTGTTTGAATCGCCGCGTCGCTGCGCCTGCGCAGTAATTTATTTCATTTATATTTTGCGCAGACTCTTTTTGCATTCTTTTCCCGTCTGCTCCCAAGGTTCATGCTGCGTTTTATTATCATTGCATAAGCATTGTCAGAAAGTCCCGAAAGTCATTAACTTTTGAGCAGGCACGAGGTGATGGTGTTCCATGTTTGGACATGTGCTTGCGGCTACTGTACTTAAAGAACAACTGTCTGTTTGTTGGTAAAAATGTAAAACTTATGCAATTGTTACCCCCTGCTGAGGGGTCCATAATTTCGCCTATATATCAAAATAAAAAAATTTCACCTCTACCTGCATCTTTTTATTTTGCATATCAATTTCCTCATCATTTGATGATAATTGGGGTCCCAACAAATTTCACGGCTATGCCGTTAAATCTCCCGTCCCCTTATCTTAAACACACAAATCTTGCTAACAAATTTTTTCTCACTTTGGCTTATGTAAGTCATCAAAAATTTACATTTTCATTTTTTCAGTTTTTCCACAACCAACATGCATGTTCATATTAGCATTACAAAAGATATGAAAGCTGTAAACATTCATTAAGAAGACATTTAAATTAATTTTTTTTTACCAAACTTGTTGTTGAACAAATTTTCAACTTTCTGATTTTGTCATAAATCGGGGAAAATAAATTCGCTGATTTTTTTCCCAACCAACTAAAAATGTCACAAAAATGCACCAAAAAAAAAAGTACAAAATGTTATATGAATGTAATGCATATATATAATAGAATGGTGCGAAGCAATTTCTGCAAGTGACATTGACACAAAAACACCAAAAAAAAAATATATTAACAACAACAAAAACATTCATATAGAAAAGCGTTTGTGGTCAGCCACAAAGTGCAATAAATTAAATTATGGTCAAATTTAAACTATAAAATATATGGTGAATAATGAAATTATGAGTGAAATTCCCATCATAAAACTGCAGCCAATTAGTTAGTAAATAAGTTCATGTAAACATTTTGACTTAAAAAACTTATACAAATATTTTTTCTCTCTTCTATCTAATTGCAGGTATGTTTCCTGATAGCAAAACTGGACTGAAACTTAAAGTCAAATTGATTTAGTTATATTAAAGGTTTTAAAATAGCTTTACCATACAATTTGTTTGGCCAAAGCCAAAGCCAATAAGCCAAAGTAACCAGGTAAACACCATGTTCCGTACGCCAACCTCAAATGGCCAACAAATTTTTTAAACAAGATGAAAACACCCAGAAAACACGTGTACCATAGATACACACAATGTTTGCTCGCACACACACACAAACTACGAAAATAGTTTCAATAAGAGCCCAATGTTACTACACGTGTTGGGGGGCTGGGCCACGCCCAAAACGACTCCCCCGCCTCCCCCTTGCAATTGTTGTTATTATTTATGCGAGCCAAACAGCAGCTTCCGCTTGTGCCACATGCGGCCGGAGCAGGAGTAACTGCAACAATAACAACAACTACGAGTAAAAAAAAAAAGAAACATGAAAAGGAAGCGAAAGAGCATTTAAAAAATGCACGCAGTGAGGCCTTGACTGCAATATGTTGCCTAACAGCAGGCGCCCAAGCAGTGTGTGTGTGTGTGCATTTTTATAGATTTTTTTTTGTTAGCAGGTCAGCGGAGCAGCCAGAGAGCGAGAGGAGCACTAGCTCGAGGCATGTGTCGCTTGTTTAACATTTTTCAACAATTTACTTAATCATGGGTTAGACAGCGAAATGCCAGCAGCTGCGTTTACTTGTTTTTTCTTCTTGCTGTTGCATACTTTTTGGCTGGCCCACATTCTGACTGCCTGCCAGCCCTCGCTGCGGTTTATACACACTCACACACACACACATATAAGCCTCAAGTTATGTTAGAGCTCAACATTTTTAATTGCTTTACATAATGCAAGAGAGTTGGGTTTCATTATTTTTAATTGTTAGTTTTGTTGCAGTGCACCTTAACCCAATAGTTGTTGGCCAAATTTTGATTTTCTGCCATTAACCTAAACTTTGATTTTGTTTTTGTGGGTTGCGTTTGGCAATATGATAAATGGATATTTAGCCTTGGTATACAAGTTTTTAATTAAATGAAGAAAATTGTGATTAAGACCAAAATTTTTTAAAAGTTTTGGTACAAATATGTGAAAATTTTTCTTTGTAGAAAATAAACACTCAATTACATAAAATAATTAATAAAAATAATTTTTAGAGCATAAAGCAGCCTTCATCATACACTAAGAATATTTTCTCAGTATTTTAACTTTTATTCTAAAACGAACAGCCTTTAATTAATCATATTTCAAGTTTATTTAAAAATTTAATTGATTTTATCTTCAGATTGAATAATCTATTAAAGCAACGACCTGAAACTTACTGATAATATACAGGCCTGTACTCAGTTTAGATAAAAATTTAATTTGGCATAATACTTCATATGAATAGAAACACTTTTTAAAAGCCTTGAAAGCTGAATGCTTTTTGAAAAGCTTCCTTATTTAAGAGTGAAGTAAAAAGACAATTTTTATTGTATAAAATTGAATCCAAGTTGAACTTAAAATATTTATTAATGCTAAATTACACTCAGAAGTAAAAATAAAATTTACCATAAAGTGAGCACGAAAATATTTTAAGTAAAAAATTCATCAAAGTTTATTTTCAATTTCAAGATTGATCATTCTTCTTCAAAACGATCGATTTCCAGACTCACCATTTTTCATTTCATTCAAATATTTTCCTAAATTCGACCTTAACTTGCCAAATAAAACTTATTTCGAGGCTTAAAAAATATATATATTTTAGAGCGAAGCTCTTTAATGGAAGTTCGGCTGGGGGACTAAAACGATAAAAATTCAGGGATGTGGGATCTTGGATCTGGCATCTGGGATCAAGGATGTGGGATCAGGGATCTGCCATCATCGATCTGGGATCAGTGATAAGATATATGGGATCGGGTATCTGGGACTGGTACAGGTACACTATTTTCCAACACTGTTTTATATAAAATAATTATAATAAAATAATTTTATATTCCTATGCAAGAGTATTTATTTTGATTCAGATTTTTCTTCGTAAAGAGCTTCGCTCGTTCCGTGTGTTCCACGATACACACTCCTTTTTATACACTTGAAAAGTGTATATTAATTTTGCCCAGAAGTTTGTAACGCATAGAAATATTCATTTCCGACCCCATAAACTATATATATTCTTGATCAGGACGACGAGCTGAGTTCATTTCCGCTTGTCCGTCCGTCCGTCTGTCCGTCCGTCTGTCTGTCTGTCTGTCTGTCTGTCTGTCCGTCTGTCTGTCTGTTTCTACGCAAACTAGTCCCTCAGTTTTAAAGCTATCGTGCTGAAATTTTGCACAGAATCTTCTTTTTACTGCACGCAACTAATATGTCGGAACCGGCCGGATCGGATGACTATATCATATAGCTGTCATAGGAACGATCGGTCGAAAAATAAGTCTTTGTGAGAAAAACTTTTTTGATTTCCATCGTAGCGTCACCAATCGTAGTATATATTAGTTTTATATGTTTCCCCACGATTCGGAAAAAATTGATCAAAATCGGATGACTATAGCATATAGCTGCCATAGAAACGGACGGTCAAAAAACTACTTCTAGTGAGAAAAACTTTTTTGTTTTCCATCGTAGCGTCTCCAATCTTAATATATATTAGTTTTATATGCTTTGACACAATTCGGAAAAAATTTATCAAAATCGGATGACTATAGCATATAGCTGCCATATAAACGGTCGGTCAAAAAAATACTTCTAGTGAAAAAAACTTTTTTTTTTTCTATCGTAGCGTCTCTAATCTTGGTATATATTAGTTTTATATTCTTTCACATAATATCGAAAAAATTTATCAAAATCGGAGGACTATAGCATATAGCTGCCATTGGACCGATCGGACGGAAAATGTGTTTTACTAAGAAAAGTTTTTTTTATGGTATCAAATTTTTATTATCAATAATTTAAAAATTGTAAATATTTGATATCTATATCCTATATATATTTTACCGGTTAAATCAGTTGGAGTAATCTTTTTCAAGTGTATTAGAACTTCGGCACAGTCGAAGTTAGCTTTGCCTTCTCGTTTTTACTTCGTTTATGCTATGAAAAAATCATGCTTTTTGACCTCTAAGTATGCTAACTTTATTTTTTTTATTTTTTTTGAGAATTATTTATTTATTTATAGTCAGTTATGGCAGCATTATACATAATCCATATTGTGCATTGACTCAGATGGTCGGACCAGTAAAAGGTATTAAAAAATAATATTTTTCATAATTATAATACATAGCATACTTGAGAGAGCCAAAATCATGATTTTTTATTTGTGCGTAAACGTAGAATTTGTTGATTTAAAAAAAAATGTTTAAGTTTGAAAAAAAAATTAGAAAATTAAAGAGTCGCTATCTATCTAACACAGTTTGGGAAATCACTTAAAGAAGATTGCTTTAAACCAGTGGTCGGCAAAAAACAGACCCGAAGTTATTGACTACACAGCAACTGATTCATTTTGCTCTGCCCAAGCAGCGCAACAATACCCAAAATCTCATGGACGAAGCTACATAAAGAGCTTATACTGTCGGTCTACCGAAGTCGCTGTCGCAGAGCAATTTCATATACACAGAAGTTAGCGACGCCCGGAACACGATTATAATATAAACGTCCACGAAAATAAAGCTTTCTTCTATTTTTTATATTAAGTGTTCTTTCTTAATCAACTGTGGTATTACGTTACGGGTAATCTTCATATATAGACTAATGAATGGTGAAATTTACTCATCTGTTTTGGTTAGCCAAATTACTCTTAGTGTTTCTTTTCGATAGACACGAAACTTTATCTCCTTATCTTTCAAACCTTGTACCACTATGCCTGGCATTAATTCTGTAGCGCAATCAGCTAGTAAGATGCTCTTTCTGCCATACAAACGAATGTTTTAACGTATGAAGTCTGAAGCTTAATCTAATTTATATGGAACAAGGGACAATTGATCACTGATCAGCTTAATAAAACTACTCTTTTTATTTAGCATACTTTTAAGGAGTCTTGTTGAAATGACATTTGGAAAAGCTTCATGTAAATTTCATATTTAACATACAAAAAAATCGCCAAGAAATTGTTTATTGATCAGGGAGCAAGTTCTTCTGCTGAAAACGGCCATTTATCACAATTTTTGTATTTGCGCATTTTTTTGTTTCAAGAATTTGTATTGGGTTTTCACTGAAAACTTTTCAGTAATATTGAGGATGAACATGATTAATTTATAAATAATAATTTCAAAAAGGTTGCCTAGACATTTATATATGTTGGACTCAAAATTAATATACCCTTTACAAAGGTTGGTTGTTGTGTCATTTAAGGATTCCAAATTCTTGACTGTTGAAACTTATTGTGCGTACAAACAAGATTTAAGGTTTTTTTTTGTACCACTTTAAAGTTTTATTTTGAAAAATTAATGTAATGTTTTTAACTCAAAGTACTTTACAATGGTCACTATCACATTATTGGTACAAAAATTGATAGACTTAAAAATCAGTCAAAAAGACAATTCAATGTCAATTAAGTCTTTTATGAAAATGCCTCAAAACTTACTTGTAAAACCAATATTTTTGGGCCGCATTATGTTTTCTCAATAATTGGAAATAAGGAGTGAGAGAGAAGACACAAAAATTTGCTTGTTTTTATTGCTTATGGCTCTCGCTTAGAAATTCGCTTATGAATATACTCGCGCTATAGCGGCGAGTGTAGCAACAACACTAGAGCGCTGAGAGTATAGGGCTTGGGCACTTTTGCTTTAAATATTCAGAAAAACTTTCACTTGCCCTCAAGTATCTTATCAAAATTGTCCGCTTACTTGCTTTACACTCTTGCTTATGCTTATGAAGGCCTCAAATCTTACCTAAGTTTTCTCTAATTCAGCCTTATCCCCAACCAACGTCATCAAAATCTGTCTCCCTTTAGAAAAAAAAAATAAACTTTTATGCAAGCAGCATAATTAACGGAAACAAACTTTGGCCTAACAACAAGAAAACTTGAAAAAACTGGCAAATAAGTAAAAGTTCTCTCACACTCATCCAGTCGACTTTAGAAGAAACATTAATAATACAGAAAAAAACCGCAGAAATTCCACCCTTAAAAAGAATACAAAAAAAAAAGCCCCATACCCCAACTTTAGCTACTTCTCAATTTTCGAAACACTTGAGCACATTTTTATTTACAACTCTCTCATGACTACTAAAAGTAAAAAAAAAAATGTAAATTAAATCGAAACACAAATCAACAAGCTGCCACTGGCCGGTCCCTTTTATGCCATTAGTGCGAATAATAAATAAACAACCAAAATCTGACCTTTGTGCAACAAGAAAATTCACCAAAAAGCAGCGCACTTGACTCAAAGCAAAGCACCAAAAAAATACAAAAAGGACAACTTTTCTTTCAAGTCACTTCAATTAAAGTTCGTTGGAAAAAATCTCCCTCTTGTTCTAGTACTTACATACACACAAACGTAATACAAAACTTGTAATGAATACGTATCCAGACACAAACAAAAAATTTCCTCATACCAAGCAATGTTTTCTATTATGTAGAGAAAAGCTGACTTTAATAATAATGATTATGTTGTTGTTGTTGTTGCACGTTAGCATAGCAACTTTTGTCAAATGGCAAAAATGTAATTCCAATTATAAAATATTTATTATGCTATTTTTTGTGTGTTTAAACCAGTTGAGAATTATAAAATGTTTAACCTACTTCCGGGCATAGTCAAAGTCATGACATATAAGTATGTCTCTATTGTCTGTGTGGAAACAAAAAGAGAGCATAAAAAATATATGCTGTGGCCACAAAACTAACGCCCCCAGTATTCACACACACAGAGAGAGAAAGACACCAACTAAATAGCCAAGTTAGGTTAGGTCATGTTATTGTCAGCTTGTTGCACTTGGCCTAAGGCTCATTAATAGAGCGATTATTTTTTTGTCCTCTATTTTCTCCCACATAGTACATCTCACACTTGACTTGTGTCGCCTGCTCGGGTAGCTTGTTGACACTCATTGAGACAAAAAGTGCTTAACTGGCTGCACTTTTACGACAATTGCAAAACTGCTTAGAAAAAGTATAGAAATTAGGATACCCTTACCATAAGATGATCAGCTTGAACAATGAAATGTAGTTTTTCTCTCTTATATTTCAATTGATTTTTTTGTTAAATTTTTGTTAAATTTATAGTTTTTCATTTGAATATCAAATCCACCAGCACATCTTAAAGTTATTTTTGATCGTTTATTCCTGTGTAAGCTTTTTAAAACTATTGAGAAAGATTTTGGAATATTATTTTATTTTTTAAGTCACTGTGAAATTATTGATGCTGGGTTTTAAGTCTCCAATTTGAAATTTTCGAACTTATTAAAAAATGGTGACCCCGACGCGTTTAATAAAAACTTCTTCCTGTGGGCTTTAGATGGCATGCATCCAAAACTTAAGGGCTAATTTATGTAAATTTCCATGAAATAACGCGCAATTTGTATAATAATAATAATATCATTTTCATTAAATGTCTCCGTTTCAAAATAATAAACAAAAAAGTTTAAGCTTTTTAAAGCTTTTAAGACTGATTTTAGCATGGTTTTTGTCTTTGGGCCACAGTGAAAATATCGATGCTGGTTTTGAAGCCTTCAATTTGAAATTTTCGAACTTATTTAAAAATGGTGACCCCGACGCGCTTTATAAAAAATTGTGCCCATGGGCTTTAGATTCAATGCATTAAAATCTTAAGGGTTAATACATATTTGTTTCCAAAAAATAACCCGCAATAATTATAATAATAATAAAACCATTATCATTAAATGTTTCTGTTTCAAAACAATACAATAAAAATGATATGGAAAAATTTCAGATCCACCAGCAAAAATCAAAGATAATTTTGATCTTTAGTTTTTGTCTTTGGATCAAAGTCAAACGATCGATTCTGAGTTTTCAGCCTTTAAATATTTAAATGGTCGAAGTTTAAAAAAAAAATGGTGACCCCGACGCGCTTTATAAAAACTTGTGCGCGAGTGCTTTCGATGGCAAGCACCCAAACTTAAGGGTTATTTCCATGAGATAGCCTTCAATTTCTTCGTTTTAAAATAATATAAACAAATTTGTATAGAAAAATATAATTTTATTTTATATCTTTTATTTTCTGTTTTAACTTTTTAAGGCTATTAAGACAGATTTTGGACTAGTTTTTATCTTTGGGTCACAGTCAAACGATCGATGCTGACTTTTCAGTCATCAAATTGAAATTGTCGACCTTTTTATAAAATGGTGACCCCGACGCGCTTTATAAAAAACTTGTGACTGTAGGCTTTATATTGTATGCTCCCAAATCTTAAGGGTTAATATATGTTCTTTTCAAAATAAAAACCTGCAATTTGTATACTAAAAATAAAATCATAATCATGTGAAATGTATGTTTACGTTTCAAAAAAATATTAAAAAAATTATATCAAAAAAATATTTGATATTTTTTATTCCTGTGAAAGCTTTTTAAAGCTATTAAGACAGATTTTGGAAGTGTTTTTGTTTTTGTATCTCAGTCAAATGATCGATAATGAGTTTTCAGACTTGAAATTAAAATTGTCGACTTTTTAAAAATGGTGACCCCGACGCTCTTTATAAATATTTGAGCCTGTGTTTATTATATTGTATGCACACAATACTTGAGTGTTAATGTAAAAATGTTTTTAAGAAGTAATTCAAAATTGAGTCTTCTTTTAAATTAAAATAAAATTATTTTCAAATTTTGTTGTATATAGTCTGCAGTACCCTAAACTTACACTTCCTTTTGTTTTTACTACTTTCATTTAAGTTTTCCTCATACAACAAACACTTAAGCTTTTATATTTTTTTTGCTTTTGTGTGCGCTTAATTTGTTTGTCAGGCCGAGTAAGTTTCTAGGCTTTTGTGTTTGGATGCCATACCAGACAATGGCTTAAAGAAAATTGTGTTGCATAACACAAGGCGTTCGCGAAAAATGTCAAGCACCTCGGCATTGCGACACGTACAACGAACGGGTGGGCCGTAGAAGGTTAAGCACTGCCTGACATGCTGTGAATTATGGCAAGAATGGCATAAAGACGAAGAGAGAAAGAGAAAGCCCAGCCTGCCTGTTGGAATGCCTTCTTGAAAATGGCTGGCACTTTGAAATGTTAATGAGCCGCAAAAGCAAATGTCAGTTATCAAAAAAGGAAGCTTTTTTTCCGCTGCATTTCATTGAGAGAGAGCGAGTCACTTTCATATAATTTCGTATAATTTCAAACGAACTGAGTGGCAGCGACCCACATACTGCATACTTATTTGCAGAAACTTTTGACTGCAATGTTGTCTGTGACATTTAACTTAAAGCCTTAAAGCATGCTAGGATAAATTAGACACAGCAAAGTAAAAACCGCACACACACAAGGCAAGCGACAACGCCATCGTCTAATAGGATTACGGGCGGTTCAAGCGGGGTACTTGCTGCCACTAAGTAGAAGAGTTTCCAGGCAAAACAGCGCAAAAAAAAAAGAAGGAAATGTGGAACTCAAATCGGCTGGCTTGCGGTTTTTCGTTGGCGTCATCGTCTGTTGAACTTTTCCATGCCACAAAATCAATTAAGCGACGTCGCGTCTTTTAGCTTGATAAAAAGAGCAAAAAAAAAAAAATGGAAAACTATCAAAACCTGTCAAAGTTGGTTTGCCAGCCGCAAAATTTTGCCGCCAGCCACCAAAAATTGGTGAGCCAAAAAGAGGAGTGATTAAAGTGGGTTGTGTTAGGGGTTCTAAACAAACTGGGTCACCGTTTAAATTTGATTAACAGCAAACTTTGTACCGGCAGGGGGGTTTGTTGATTTTTGAGCAGACAGGGCAAATGATTCACGTCACGTATATGAGTAAGCCTAAACTACCCGTGCTAAGAAAACAGTTTACCTGAATACAGAGTTTCTTTGCTAATCATAAACATACTCAATTGATTTACAATGGCTGCAATAGCGGTTCATTGAATAGCTGAGCTTAAACTAGCTTTAAGGCAAAATAAAAGTTCCAGGCCCCAAAATCCAGTGCAGATGGAAAGAGATTATTTTTTAGTATTTTTTTTTTAATATGTAAATTTATTGGAAACAAATTATTAACAAAAATCTTTAAGGGCCGTTTTCTCATGTTCATAAACGTAAATCCTTCTGTTACAGCCCAAAGGGCTTTCTTTTTTTTTCATGTTTTTGAAATCAAGCTAGATATTATGAAAATTAATGCTGCCTACTTTTAGGAAGCTTTTAAAATAACTTTGTACGTTTAAACAGATCTTTGTTTACTTTCCACTTAGGTTAATTAATTTCCCAAGCCTAATTATAATATGGAAAGCAAGCGGTACACTGTTAAATCATACGCGGTTCGTAAAAGAAACGGGCAAAGATATTTCAAAATCGCCCCAAAAGTAGGCAGCATATATTTTCTTGATATCCACCTAGATGGAAAAATCATGCACCAAAGAAAACGGCACTTAAAGTAGGCTTTAATGCAAAGAACAGAAACTGTGCCGGTATTGTGAGAATATTTCCGGTCTTATCGCTTTCAATTATAACGGTAATCGGTTTTCGGTTCATAAAAATGTATTTTATCTCGCTACCGGTTCTAGTGACGTTATTATTCCTTGGCCTGATCTTAGATGACATACATTTTACTTCATATAAATACTATAAATACTTACTTCATATAAATAAGACAAAAGAATTCAGCTTTTAAAGCTCGACAAAAGTGTTTCTATTCATATGAAGTATTGAGCCGAAAATAATTTTGATTTTTGACTTAAAATTGATTTCTTTTGTACACAGAAAAAGAAAACCCGAGATATCCAAATGATAAGCAATCCTAAACGATGTTCGAAGTGTCTCAATTTCTGATTTTTTTAAATCATGTACTAAAGAATTGACTTGTGTTTGAATTTACCAATCACGAAATTTTCGAAATTGATTTTCAAGCAGGATTCGAACCTATAAAAAGGCTTTTCGGGTTGACATAAGAGTTATCGGATTTTTCCAAGACTTTCCTACTTGAAACTTCAATCCGAAGGTCGGGATCAAATCAACTTTTTTAAACTCGAATTTAGCTTCGCATTTTTATACACTTTTTACACTAATTTTGCCCTAAAGTCTGTAATGCATAGAAATATTCATTTCCGACTCCATAAACTATATATATTCTTATATAATCAGGACGACGAGCTGAGTTGATTTCCGTCTGTCTGTCCGTCTGTCCTTCTGTATATTTCTACGCGAACTTGCACAGAATCGTCTTTTAACTGCATGCAACTAATATATTCGAACCGGCCGGATGGGATGACTATATCTTATAGCTGCCATAGGAACGATCGGTCGGAAAATAAGTTTTAGTGAGAAAATTTTGTTTGTTTTCCATCGTAGCGTCAGTAATCTTGGTATATATTAGTTTCATATGCTTCCACATAATTTTGGAAAAAATCGGAAGACTATAGCATATAGCTGCCATAGGAACGATCCGTCGGAAAATAAGTCTTAGTGCGAAAAATTGTTTTGTTTTCCATCCTAGCGCCAGCAATCTTTGTATATATTAGTTTCATATGCTTCCACATAGTTCTGAAAAAGTTTATCAAAATCGAATAACTATATCTTATAGCTGTCATAGGAACGATCGGTCGGAAATTAAGTCTTAGTGAGAAAAACTTTTTTGTTATACCTGATACCGTTCTTAAACTCAGTAGTTAAGAATATTAAAAGCATTCACACAGTTCTGCAGAAGTTGGTTCAAATCGGATGAATATATCTTATAGCTGTCATAGGAACGATCGGTCGTAAAACAGGTCTTTGTGAGAAAAACTTTTTTGTTATCTATGATTACGATCTTTTTCTCAATAATTATGATAAATATATGCATTTAAACAGTTCTACTAAATTTGGTTAAGATCGAATGACTATATTCTATAGCTGTCGCAGGACCGATCGGTCGGAAAATGTGTTTGATTAAGAAAATTTTTTATGTTAGCGTGATCAAATTTTAATTCTCAATGAGTTTGAATTTATAAATATGTGATATCTATATTCTATATATATTATTATCGGTTAAATCAGTTGGAGTGAAATTTTGCAAGTGTATTAAAATAACGACACAATCGAAGTAGGCTTTGCCTTCTTGTTTTTTCTGTGTGTAAAAACAGATTAAAAGTTTGATCTCCTTTTTTCAATAAATTTTTCTTCATTTCCAAAACTGATTTGGTTTTTTACTTACACCCCTTAAGTTACCGAGCTAATTCTCAATATACTCTAATTAAGTAAAATTTGAGTTACCCCTCGAGGCTCTTTTGTTTGTGCTCCTTAGGGGCTTCATCAGAATATCAAGTTTGAAAATCAAAGTTTTGATCCTCGCTGGCGGCTAACAAAACTGAACAGTTGAAACAAACAAAGCATCAACTTTAGTTTGTGTGTGTGTTTTTTTTTTGTTTGGTCCCATTAAGATATGCGCATCGCGTGCCTTTGGCTTTTTACCTTTTATGTCGTGTTTAGTATTAGCGTTATACTCTCTCTCACTCTCCTGGCCAAAATCCCATACGCAGACGGATACGACGCGTCGTCACATGAAACGTGACTAAGCTGACAATTGTGTCGAAGTAAATCCAAGTTTTTGTGGCCTGACTAAATAAATCTCCTAGACGAAAAAAAGTTTGTCAAACAAAAAGAGAAGGGACTACATGACAGGGAACATAAATATCTCCCCCTAACCAAATTTAATAAACTAAACAAAAAGAGACGACATTTACCTATTCTCAAGTAATTTAGTTGACCAGAACAAGAATTTGTGTACCAAAAACTTTGACAAGTTTGTATGTTTGTTTACATATATATGTCAAGCACAGGCGAAGCATACGCCAGTTGTGTGTGTGTGTGTGTGTGTATTCGTGCAAATATAAACAGAAAGCAAACGGCGAACGCGTACACGCATATAGATGGCCCGCATTATGGTTTGCTCTAGGTGCACGGGGGGGTTGGGGGCGGCGACAGGTCAGCTCAGTTTTGGTTTAGCTGAAACAGTGGTATGGAAATTATGTTTTGAAAACACCGAAGTTTTATTACAGCACTAATTTAACATTAAAAAAGGACGCTAAATCAAAAATAAGCAGAAGAAGAATTTTAATACAAAAAGATTAAAAAATTATTAGAAATTGGGAGGACCTTTAAACATAATTGTTCAACATCCATTTGGCGAATTTGGCTCAAGGGTTCTAAAAAAATCTTTGTTAAACAAAAAATTTGTAGTAAATAATGGTTTCAGAATTAGACAAAATTTCGGGGTTCTAAAAATTAATTTGTTATATCCAAAAAAATTTCGTTTCGCAATGAAATTTGTCTGTATTTATAAATAAATAAATTAAATTAAATTAAATAACAACGTGATTTAACACATTTTAAATTTAAATTGTAAAATTTAAAAAAAAATGTATATATTTTTTTTTATATAAATAAATAAATAAAATTAAATAACAATATGATTTATCACATTTAAATTTTAAATTGTAAAATAAAAAAAATTTATTTATATATAGATATTTTTCTTTTTTTTTTTTTGTGTGAAAGAAAATAAATTTTTAAAAAATTAAAAAAAATTTAGAAACATTTCAATTTTTTTTCCTTTTTTTCTAACCATGCACCACTGTGCTGCCAGCAAATCGAGGCCTGTAACTAGATGCAGTCAACTCAAATGGCACATAAACAGAGATACAAGCACACACACGCATACTTGGACACGGTCTGACTAACAAAGCTCCCAATTGTCAGTTTAGGCGCCTTTTGTTGACTCTCTCTCTCTCTCTCTCGCTCTCACTCACTTAGTCCACAGTGCTTTGTCTGCGGCTGCTGCTTATCAACAAAATGGCAGCTGCAGCAGCTGGGAGAACAACAACAGAAGAAAGAATACAAAAAAAAAATTAACTAATACCTGCACTCAACTACATTGCGTATACGCAGCATTGCACACACTTACACACAGAGAGAGAGAGAGCCTGCTGCTGCTGCTGTTTACCTGTCATTATTGTCGTCCTGCTGGTCGATTATTGTTATTATTGATGCTGCAAACAAAAGCTGAAAACGTGACAATGGAAATACGTTTATGTGTTGTAATGAGCTGGAAAATGTAGAGAAAATTATTTATACATAAATTTTAGCCAACCAACCAAAAGAAATACCATCTAAAATTCATTGCCTTTCTCTCATGCGACTTTTTTTTGTATTATTTGACACTAAAAGTATGCAGTGAATTTTTAAACAACTACAAATGGCTATTTTGGGTGGGATCAGGCTGCTGCTGCCTGCAATCAGTGCACAACAAAAATGAAATTATTTAACAGCATAGAAAATTCAATTTGTCTTTTCTGCTGGGCATAGCTAAACAAACAAACAAGCACACACACTCACAAACACACAAACAGAACAGATACAAAATACTCTAAAATACACAAAATTACCAAGGCAAAAGGCAATTTCCAAGCGAGCAACTGAAAAAAAAAAATCGAAATGAAATTCAATTTGCTGCGCTAAAAAATTTCAATGGAAAAAGGACCGAGTGCCAAAATGCCTTTGATATACAAACACTCGCACACACTCACAACACTCTGGCCTCTATAATAAATTTCAAAAGCATTCGCATTCATTCGCATAGAAAATTTTAAGCTCATTTATAGGCTTAAAAACGTACAGCCTCAGCAGAGACAGAGAGAGAGAAAGAGAGACTGCCAGAGGAAGCGAAAGCCAACAGGATGCTCGACAAATTCAAATGCCAAAAGCAAAAAGAGATGTAATAAAAAACAACAACAACAACAGCAGGAGCAAAACGAAACGGAAGCGCCCAGGGGCCAAGCAAACGAAATTTGAAATTTGTACAAAACTTAAGCTGGGCGCGAAAATTATATCCTGCCTTCCCCACACGACACTCAACTAGGTTACACTTACTCCCCAGTGTACAAGAAGTCGTCTCCAAAATGATGATTGGTGTTACTCGAGATTAGCCAAAATTGGTTTACAAAACTTTTTTAAAATTCCATTTAAATAGTCAAGAATTTCTATATGTTAGAATTTGAATACCTGGACAACTTATTAAATTACAAATAACAGAGATTTTTTTACCTTTTATAACATAATTGTTATTATTTTAGTGGCTTGTTTTGTTTTGACTTGAAATAGCTATACAGATCAGATGCTTTGAATATTTCAGCTCGCATTGGCAAATCCCCCGAAAATACAATTTGCTCGCATTGGCAACTCTTTCGAAAAGTGCGACCCATTGTATGGCTTGGTTATACCACGTCTTTACAAGCGCTAAATATTTTGTTAAAATCTAGATAAGAAAGCCAACTCCCTTAAATACCGATTGTAGCATAAAGCAGCTAAAGTAGACTGTAAAGTCGATTTTAAAACTATGCTGCGAAATGTTTTTAGTACATCCGCGAAGCTTTCCTCAAAAAAAGAACTCAACTAGCAGCCCTGCATATAACTTTTCTTAAAACGTGTTTGATATTTCCAGTCGCCATTTTGAAAGTTTGACAATAACAATGGGCAGGTGCAGCAGAGACGCTTGATCACTCATCAGCTTAATAAAACTGCTCTTATTTTATTATATTTGGTATACTTTTAAGGGTCTTGTTCAATTGACATTTGGAAAAGCTTCATGTAAATATAATATTAAACACAAAAGGAAAAGTAGGCTACGTAAATAACCAAGAAATATATCATTGATCAGGAAGCAAGTTTTTCTGCTAAACACAGCCAATACATTTACTTTAGGTCTACTTCTATATTAGATCAATATCAGTGCTTTATAGCTTAGTGTAGTTATTTTATGGTCATTTAAAAATAAATTGAATTTTTGTTAAAAAATTTAGTTTTTTAAACAACAAAATAGTTTTTTAAACTTTGTGCTGAAATTGACACTAAGTATGGTCGAAGAAAAAGGTTACTTCAATAGTTTGGCTTTTAAAGTAGCCAGATTTCTTTTCAGAAATGCCTTTTTCAAAACTTTGTCTATTGGGAGTATCAAATGCTGAAAGAAAAGACTAAAGTATACTTCAAAATGCCCTGAATCCCGACTGCTATTCAATTAATAAATTAATTTACCAAATACCCAAGTTGAAAATATTTTTAGAACAGAAATTTTTTATGTAAAACATTTTTAATTTCGTTGCGGAAAGGTCCTTGGTATGCCTTAAATTTAGTATAACGCATAACGCGCCTCGCTCACACATACTCAATACAATTATTCAAAGCATATCTATGTCGAAACGTTTGCTGAAGCTTTATTTATACTACATGATTTCTCAGCTTTCATCTTACCTGAGTGTCACAAAACTCAGCTGAATGTATATTGATAGTCCAAATAGATCATAAATGTTTTTCGATAGAAAAAATCGATAATACATGCATATGGATTGTACAAAAAATCCTGGAAAGTGGCAAAGCCAGCACACTTATATTATGCAACACATTAATATGACTGCTGTCAGCTCAGCTGAGGCCTCAGATCAATTAGAACCTGTTTTATTTCAACTGATTTCTAAGATGATATAGACGCCTACTAAGAAAACTTTACAAAGTTTGCTTTATCATGTAAAGCCAGACTTACAGTTTATAAATTAAATATTAGTACATTTTTTGTATTCGTAGCATTCTCGCTTTATCATGATTTTTTTTTTTGGCTAAAGTTTAATATCATAACAGTTTTTTCCGGTCTCTGACAAAAATTTAATCATCAGGCCCATATCGATAAGAAAAAGAAAAATTTTGTATACAAAATATAGGTTTTTTCGGTAACCAAACTGTATAGCTCCTCATTTCATAAACTATCGCCAGGCACTACTTAGTCACCTTTCAAAAAAATTGCCTACTTTTGCGGGCTCTTTAAAAACACACCAAAGATGGCGTTTAAAAAAAATAACACTGCCTACTTTTGTGCGCTCTGCTCACACATACGCTAACTGTATGCGAATGTCGAAAGCATTTTCAATTTCAATTTGCTGCGCATCAGTTTTAAGCGCCTTAAATCTGAAATCTAATTACACGCCAGCCAAAAGACAAAAGTCCAAAAATATTTTCAGCATCCCCAAAACCCCGCCACAGATTTAATCACAGCTGACCGACAGAGCCAGAGAAGGTTCTTTCTCTCACAGTTTTTCTCTATGCCGAATTTTGAATTTTTGTGGCCCAACTTTTGTTGGTACTGCTGCCGCTGTCGATGAGGCTGTGTTTAACCGCGTGAAATAATCTTAGCTGGCAGCAGTCAGTCCTGCTTTTGTTATTGTTGTTGTAGGTGACATGCTGGAGGTATGAAGGGAGCGGGGCTTGTTTCATTATAACGATAATGCGCAGGCCCTGCGGCCCATAACAGGCCAGCTAAGTTGGTGTCATATTTTCTGCAGCTTAAATTTCCCACAATCAGCCTCTTAGACTGGTCATTTGTCCAGTTTTGCTACGTTTTTTTTCTGGGTTTTGGTGAGTGGAAGTCGTGGGGGAAAAAAGAAAAAATTGAAAGTTTTGTTTGGGAAATTTGTTTTGTTTTTGAAGCATTGAACTTATGCCTCCAAAAATATGTTGGACTCAATTTATTTTTTATTTTAAATATATTTTTGTTTACCAAAAAATTTATTTTTTATTTTAAATATATTTTTGATTACCAAAAAATGTATTTTTTATTTTACAAATATTTTTGATTACCAACGAATTTTTTTTTTATTTTAAATAAATTTTGAATATCCAAAAATCTTATTTTTTATTTTAAATATATTTTTGATTACCAAAAAAAATTAATTTGTATTTTAAATATATTTTTGATTACCAAAAAATTAATTTTTTATTTTAAATATATATTTGATTACCAAAAAATTTATTTTTTATTTTAAATAAATTTTTGATTACCAAAAAATGTACTTTTTATTTTAAATATATTTTTGATTACCAAAAAAAATTAATTTGTATTTTAAATATATTTTTGTTTACCAAAAATTTTATTTTTTAATTTAAATATATTTTTAATTACAAAAAAAAAATTTTTTTTATTTTAAATATATTTTGGATAACCAAAAAAATTTTTTTTTATTTCAAATATATATTTGATTACCAAAAAAAATTCTCGCTAATCTCTAAAATTGATCAAATTTAGAATTGCTTTAAATTAATTTATTTTTGATTTAACATTTTTTAAATTTCTCATTTAATGCTATTAAAATCCTGATGTTTTTTGAAACTCCTCTAAAACCATTAACATTGCATTTCCAGCAAATTATTTTGCCATCAAGCGTAAAAGTTAAGCTTCAAAAGCTAATCTGCCTTTCCCGCTCCCTCAGCCCACTTTACCCACACTTTCCACAACGATTTGCATACACAAACGATAACATCATTTAAATACACATAAGCAGGACGTGGGCAAAGAAAAGAGGGTTCAACCTAGTGTCATTAGTTTAATATTAAACAAAACATAGCAAAAATGCCAATTGGGAAGCCGCAGTTGGCTTTTATACCCAGAACACAGAAAGAGAGAGAGACAGAGCGAGATTCAAGTCAAGGGCTTAGAAAAAAAAGAAAGGAAAAAATCAAGCGATGACAATGGCCATGTTGGCGGGGCCAAACAAAAGTAGCTATTCCTCTGGACCTACTGCATTGTAGTTGTAGTTGGCATCCGCATCCAGCAGACCAGACAGGCGTAAGAGCAGCAGCGGCAGCAGCAGCCAGGAGCCAGAATGTGTATGCCAAACGCTCCACTTAAAGTGCAGTAGGAGTAAAGAAGGAACAAAAACTACTACTCGTGGAATGGGTGGCCTGATAAGCAGCTTATCTTCATTTCTACAACCCCCAGCGTTTATTTTTCTCTCTGTGTCTCTGTTGATGTTTGTTTGTGTTGTTGCTGCTGCCGCTGCTGCTGCTGCTGCTGTTGCCATTGTCGTTGTCATTTTGAATGCGAATTGTTGTCGTCGTTTTTGGTACGCAAAATGTGTAATGGCATTTCGTCAGACGGAGCATGAAAAAGCGAGGCAAAAGCTTTAGTGATAAGGCTGGGGCCAGGAGCAGGAGGAGATTGAGGATGTGTATGTGCGTGACAAAGCGCATTTTCCATCCCACTCGCTCTCTATTTCTCCCTCTCTCTCTCTCTCTTGCTCTCTTTTCTGTGTTGATGCCTTTTTTGGCTTGCATTTTAATGCTTTTTTAATGCACTCAACAAACAACGAAATGGCCAAAAAGTATTTCAACTTTTAGACTAGAAAATTTTTGGCAAGACTACTTATGTAGAATAGCTAACACTACAGTGAATGCTGGGTAAATAGAATACTTTGAAAATGTTTATTTCATTTAAATTGAATTTTAAAGTAATGTGAACAAAATAAAACGATTTTTTCGACTTGTGTTGAAGTCAGCAAATATTTTAATTTCAAAAGTAGAAAAATTCAATATTAAGTATAGATGCAAAGACAGCTCAAGCAACTTTAAAATCTATATAAGTCTTCAAATATTGTTTTAAAAGTGGTCAATATAAATAAAATAAAATAAGATAAAAAAAAAATTATAAAATAATTTAAAAATAAAAATATAAAATAATATGGTCATAAAATTAATATAGTCTGAGACGCATTTAAAAAAATAATTTCAATAAATATTTAAAATATACCTCTTAACCACGTTTTCTCATCTTCATGTTTTTCAAATCCAGATGCTTATTGATCAAATATATGTTGCCTACTTTTAGGCAGCCTTAAAAAATCTTTGATACAATGACCCGAGTATGATTTAATCTCGGCCTAAAAGTAGACAACATAAATTTCTCAAGAAGCTCCTGCTCCTACTTTTAGGCAGCCTTAAAAAATCTTTGATGGGTTATACAACGACCCGAGTATGATTTAAACTCGGTCAAAAAGTAGGCAACATAAATTTTTCAAGAATGGGTATGAAAAAAATTAAAATGAGAAAACGGCCCTAAGTGTTATTTCCTTGGTTCGAGTTCCAAATTATTTCTCCTTCTGGACCAATCGTTCCACACTTTAGAGACTTAAAGTGTTGCCTTAGATTCTTTCTGCTATGATTAGCCAAAAAAAAATAAATATTAGCTTGAAAAAAAATAAACATACATTATTTCTTCTTCTGGACCAATCATTCCTTGCTTGACAAACTTAAAGTGCTGCCTTAGATTCATTTTGCTTTGATTAACCCAAGAAGCTTACATATTAGTTTGAAAAAAATAAACATACTTTTCCTTTTTTTAAATAAAGTTTAAATTTTGACGTCGGGGTCACCACTTTTTTTAAGATCTAATATTACTTAGTGTAAGAAGATAATTTATTTAAGAATAAAATTTTATTTTTTTAGACAATTATAGAATAAATTTTGAACCTAAATTAAAACTCTTAAATAAATTTGTAAGACTCACCTTAATCACGTTGGGGTCACCATTTGAATTATTTATTTAATTTGTCCTCAACAATATTTCGGCAATTATGTATTTATTTGCATTAATTTGTCAAATTTTTTAAAGAGCAACTCAACCGAAATATGTGTTAATTAAATTAAGAGCCCAAGACAGAAAGCGAGCGAGACAGTGGGGGGAGGAAAGCGAACAGCGTTTTCCATAAAACGACACCAGCTGCTTGTGGCATGCCAACAATGAACAATGGGGAGCATGCCAACACCTTTCAGGTAGGTGGCAACCACTTCTTTGCTTGCTCTTGCCGGTGCTTCTGCTTCTGCTGCCGCTTCTGCTGCTGCTGCTGTTGACGAGAGAAATGTAAAACACTTTTGGTATGACAGCTGAAATGTCAGTTAAGCATGAATTGCCCGGGAACAGCAGAGAAGAAGGAGTAATGAAAATGAGGCAACCTGTTCTGGTACACTCTGGTGGCCGGGGCAGGCAAATGGCCAGAATCCAAACTGACAACTGAAGGTGTTGTAGTTGGCTACAGCTTCGTTATTGTCCTCTTTTTATTTTTTTTTGCTGCTTCTTCTTTTGGTGTCAGCGGGTTAAATGCAAAGTTAAAAGAGATGAAATGAAGCTGAACAGGAAAATGTTAATTGTTGTAAAAGAATTTTTATGAATACTTTTTTAAAGTCCAATTAAAACGGTTTTATTTTTTTGCAAAATATTTGAAAATCTTGAAAATATTGTTTGCTAGCCTAGGACCTAATTCTTCATTAGTATAGCTGCTTTATAAGATAACAAAATCGGTTTGAAGTGAATCAAATGAGAAATAATTTTTTTTTCATTTTTCGAACTGTGGGGTGTATTTTCCCAAAGAAATTACTAATTGAAATTCACATACATTGGCTATAAATATGCTCTTGCGGTTAATAAATATTCAAAGTGCAGAAATTCACACTTAAAATAAAATAATTTTTTTCTAAATTATTAGACCTCGACATTCTTGAAATTAAAAATAAAATTTTTACATTTGAGTCGCGCAACTTGTCACATTTTGATATTTCAACTAAACTTTTTGTTTTGATAAAAGTTCTTAAATGTTTCTCCTGGTGTCCTGGGAATTTCTAGTGATTTTCGAATAAACTATTGCACTTCGAACTAATACTGTTTGACTGCTTATGGAATGTGACACAATTACGCCCGGTTACTAGATTAGACGACGAAAGCTTAGCGATATGAAACCGGCTGCTCAAAACCAAGTAGATTTAGTTAGTACGGTTTTTGTATCACTAAATGTTGTAAGCGTTCTAAGTTTGGTTCGAAATACAGTATTTTATACGAAAATCTCTAGAGAAAATCTCTAGAGGACACACCTGATTTTGCCTTTTTTCAAATTTGTTCGACATCCCGTTCGACATAATGGAAATGCCCTTATGTAAACATATTTATTTATCTCTTACTGAAAAATTTATTTGAAATAATCATAAACTGGTAAGATAAATAATAAGTAACCGAAAGAGTACCGGTTATAACCGTTTCGTTATTGTTCTGGTTTTTAGTTCCTATAAAAAAGGGTAACGGAATTCGGTTCTCAAAAAATATGTAATATCAGTTCCAGTTCCGATACCGGGTACGTGCCTTAATACGGGTAATTTCGGTTAAAGGTTCCGGATACAGTATTATTACATGGTTTGAACTCTTTCCCGCTTGCTTCCCACGTTGTAATAAGGATTAGGAAATTAATTAATCTAAGTGAAAAGCGGGGGATATGTTTAGTCATGTTTTGGTGGTTGTAGACACAAGCATAGATATTTTTAAATAGGCCTAAAAGTAGGCCCCATAAATTTTCATAATATACATCTAGATTGATAAAAAAAATAGAAACATGAGAAAACAATCCTAAGGGCCGTTTCCTCATCTTAATGTTTTTATTTATTTATTTACTTACATACTCTATGCTTATAGTTTTTAAATCAAGGTGGATATTAATAAAAGTATGTTGCCTACTTTTAGGCAGCTCTTTTTTTTCATACACGGGTCGTTATAGACACCAGCACAGTTTTTTAAAGGCGGCCTTTAAGGAGGCTACACATAATTTCCTAATATCTACTTACATTTGAAAACAATGAAGATGAGAAAACGGGCCTAAGTATTATTTGATAATAAATTTTGGTAAGAAATCGCGTAGTTTTCCTAAGTTCTTCCTTTAAATGGTTTATTCAAAATGAGTTTTTTACTCCAATGGCCGATTTCTCATCTAGATAGCTGCTATGTGTCAGATAAACTTACTCTGTAGAAGATGAAAAATGCACATGTTCAACCTACGCATTATTAACTAGAATAGTAAACCTTTCACAAGTGAACTTGTTCTCGCCAAAATCCTCTTTAAGGGCCGTTTTCTTATGTTCATGGTTTTCAAATCTAGCTGCTTTTAAAGAAAATATATGTTGCCTACTTTAAGGCTGCTTTAAAGTTTACATATACCACATTTACATATGATTTTTAATGCTTCCTAAAAGTAGGCAACATACATTTTTCTCAAAAAGCGCCTAGATTTGAAATCCATGAAGATGAGAAAACGGTCCTAAGTGTGAAATAAATTACCTGTAAAGTTCTTTGGCCGCTTTGACTGACTAAGGCTCGACTTCTCATCTCCTACTTAAAGTTATCTGTCACATAAACTAACAAATAACAGAGTAAAATTTAGTTTTATCTGATACCTGGCAGCTATCTAGAATTTAAGAAATCGGCTTATAGCATGTCAAACCAATCAAAAGTAAACAAAATAAATTATTTTGTTATATTTTTTTTAAATAATTCAGTCTGCTTTTACTTATAGTTTCATGGAAAAAATGTATGCTTTGCAGCTTAATTACATTTGTGTGTTTTGCCTTATTTATTTTGCAGGCTTCCTCCTGGAAGGAGTCACGCCAACGGCACCACCGGATGTACCGCCGCGTAATCCGACAATGACTCGCATGCAAAATGGTCGTTTAACCGTTAACAATCCAAATGATGTTGACTTTGAGCCATCTTGTTTGGTGCGAACGCCATCGGGCAACGTTTACATTCCTAGTGGAAATCTAAGTGAGTATTCCTCTCCAATATATATAAAGCATATGCAAATCCAAACGACCAAACAGAAAGCCACTTGACTCATTTGCCAGAGAAATTCCATTTGCCATATTGCTATAAAAATGCAAAAAAAAAAAAAAAAAAAATAGGAGAAAAATGGATTGAAAAAGGCCGCAGCATTTTCTGCAAATTTTCAGCTCTTTTGTTTTCAAGCGCCTAAAATGCCGCTATACATTTGCCATTTATTGTTTTTCCCCCAACAACCTTGTTTGTTTTTCGTGTGTGTGTTTTCTCTATGCATATCCGCAAGCAGGCTTTAGGGATAAAAACATTCGAAAGTGGAGTGAAAATAGTCGACAGCAACAACAACAACAACAACAACGAAAAAAACACTAAACAAACGCAACAACAAAAAAAAGACCAAACGACCGCAGGGGCCTCCGAAAAGGCAAACTAGTAAACAACTGTGGCTATCCTTTTTTTTTTAGCGAGAGAGAAAATGCCTACAGTTGACTTTTGGCATTAAATTTGATTTTAAACAAAATTCCTAAAAAAAATTACAATTGTACTCGATTGGTTTCCAGTCTTTAATTGAACCACAAAAATTCATCAATTTTGTTAAAGCTTTAAAAGCCTTTCCATATCAGTTCACCAGTTGGCCATGCACAAAAGTATGCTATACATTTTGATGCAAAAGCAAAAGCCGAATCACAGCCTGGGTCCCATCAATATGTCGACTTTTGTTTTTGGGAAAGGGAAGAGTTGAGGCAATTTATATGCAATTTTTCTGCTGAGCATATATATTTTTTTAACTCTTGGCCAAACTTTTGTTTCGTTTCGTTGATAACTCCCATGTGTGGGTGTGTGTGTGTGTGTGTGTATCCAATCGTGCAGAATGCCCATTTTATATATATATATATATACGTATGTATATTTGCATACTCCACTGTGAAAAAATTTTGTTTAAAACTTCATACATATAGGCAGCATTATATGAACAAAGTTTTGGTAGGCCGCCTGGCCCATGCATTTATTCATTTGGAACTTTTTACTTTGTTTTTTTTTTTTTTTTTTTTGGTTTGGGTGCCAAAAGTCAACAAATAATATTTTGCATTCACAATGAAAATATCCCTGGCATAGGAGCAAAAATCTCAATCTCAATTTTCACTCAAATTTAACAATCAATATGCCACATGACAACCCAAATTTTGCGTTAAATGCTTATCAATTTATGCGCATAAATGCAAAATAGACATTTAATTTAAATGAGATGCAAAAAAGTGCACGAAGAGCCAATATTTGGTTGCAATTTGACGAGCACAGCTGCGTCACGTGCAAATGTCTTGAATGAAAAATGTGTCAGAGAGAGAAACGAAAATCAAGACAAAGCTTTGGCATACATAATACGTTGAACGAGCTTGTGTATATTTTGTACAAATGCAACAAAATGTAAACAAAAGGCGGCATACAAACAAGTACACAAACATACCAGAGCTCCCAAAAAGTATGCTACACAAATGTATACACATGAGGCTTCGGTGGTGGTGGCGGCAGTAGGGAGAAAACAAAGCGGTAAGGCAACAATGTGCGTTTTGTTTTGATGCCATTTTGTTTATTTCTTTTTCACGTTACCATTTTTCTGTTGATATTTCAGAGTGAGCGCCCAAATGTATGTAAAACTCGAAAAATGCATTGACAGTATTGAGATGAATGGAAACAGTCCCTTTTAAAACTGTACTAAAAATTGATTAAATTTTGAAAAAGCAATATTTTTAAGTAAAAACTCACAAGTCTGAATATTCATCAATCAAAATTAATAACTGCCTGTCATTTCTAAGAAATCGTTATACAATTTGTATATTTACTTTGTAACGATTAAATAAGATTCGTGGGAAATCTATAACTACATTTTCAATCAGGGATGCAAAACTACTTGGTCATTGGGTCAGGGGTCAGTTCAGAAAATGGATTTTGTATCAAATCACCAATCGGTCCCGCTTACTGTTTTGGTTTTTAGAGATAATGGGCGCGTTCAGCAGAGACACTTGATCACTGATCAGCTTAATAAAACTAATCTTATTAAACAGTAGAGAAAAAGTAGGCTATATAAATAACCAAGAAATATATCATTGGTCAAGGAGCAAGTTCTTCTGCTGAACACGGCCATTGTATACTTTGAAAATCATCAGAAAATTTTGGCACAAACTTTTAGGTCCGTTTTCTCATCTTAATGGACTTCAAATCTAGGTGCTTTTTGAACAAATTAATGTTGCCTACTTTAAGGCTGCCTTCAAAATATCTATGCCTGTGTATACAACGATCTAAATATGATTTAAACAGCGGTCCAAAAGTAGGCAACATACATTTTTATAAATAGAGCCATAATTTGAAAAACAGGAACCTGAGAAAACGACCCTTTGACTGATAATAATGAATAAATGGTAAATCCTTAATTTATTCAGCTCTCAAGTGGAAGAAAATTTCACTAAACGCTGAAATGCGTTCAGTGAAGTGATTGATAAGTTTTGCTTAATCAATGTTGGACACCCATTAAAAAAGTCCTAAAAATTTCTAGTATAAAATTGATACCAAGAAGTGATGGTCGTTTCAATTTCCCTTATCATTTTTATTTATTTTTTTTTTTTTGGTGTAGGAACAAGATAATTTCAAATCACTGCTTATAGCCTAATTCCTCTATAGCCATTACCAAATGAACATATTTTTTCTTAGGGCGATTCCATTAGGGGATGTACATATATTTCCTTGTCCTTCCTTTCCTTTCCTTCTGCAGATTCATAAATATTCATCATAATCCTTACATTTGGGTTTTGGAGCCATTAAAAACAATTTTATTAATTTAAATAAAATAATGGATTTTCTTTTTCATTTAATAAAAATAATTTATATATAATCAAAATGGTATATCTTCGTGAAAAAAATCCCAGAATTGAGTGGGATAATTTATTGTAAAGCTAAAGAATATATATTTCGGATAATATAAAAAGGGGTCAAAACAAACGTATGCGTTGCCCACAAAACATGTCTTATCCTGATGATATGGATCATTTTGCCACCACTACATCTATAAATATGTATTTTACATATTTTCAATATATATTACATATTTTCAATATGTGATAATATATGAAAATATGTACATATTTACTTAAGTAGCATTACGCTGTTAGTGCTAACTAACGTCATCAAAGAAATGTCCTTACTTTAGGTTTACTGGAATGGTCTTTTACCCGGGCGTTATTACCAATTAGTGGGTCAGTCAGGATAAAAGTGAACTAAAACTAGTCTGGGAATATATTAAAAATAAATTCCATGCTATTTTCCTCCCTTCAATATAAGCAAGTCATGTTTTTCGGAAGTTCTATATATATATATATATATAGGGTGGCTAATGAATGATGCTACATTAATAAACTTAATTAAACAATTTTTTTTTAAATACAAATTAAATTTTTTTTAAAACGTCTGATTTAAATATTTTGTTTTCGCAGTGAATCAAGAATTATAGCTCTTCGACTCTGTCTATAAAGATTTAAGTTCAATTCGAGGTCCCGAAGTTGTGTATACTCTCAAACAGGGAATCAAGCCGGAACCCCAACCGGAACCATATATCATAAAGAACAGACTAAAACACAGAACCAAAACCGGGACCCTAATTTTTAATATTTAGAGAATTTTTGGAACTTTAAAAAACCTTAACATCGTACCAGTACAGTTTCAGTTCTAAATATTTTTTTTCTCACTTTTATTGCTTTAATAAAGTTTTCCCTCAGCGTAAACATTTTAAGAAGCTGTTATTAAAAGTTGTTCGTTAAAGATCCCAGAAATGGGATTGATTTTCCATTAAAAGATATTCTTGCAACGTTTATTTCCGGGATAAAGTTACCTTAATTTACCTTCTTTGTGAATACTTTCTGTTGAATAAAGTTCGCAATCAAATTGTCAAATCTTGGATTTTAAAGAATTTTTATGTTATACCAGTACATACAGGTACGTACGAGTATGCCTTATTAAAAACCAAGGAACCAATACGTAACCGAATACTGAAATAAACTAGAACATAAACGGAACGGAAACGAAATGAGATTCGTTTTGATTCCCAGCTCACAACATAAACAACGTATGTGCTCTACACCAAAAAGAGCTGATTGCCTATACAGTACTGTGTCAGGAACCGCCCGGTCCTATATTGACTAGGTTTTTCGCATTTTACAGGTTTGCCAATCGCCTTTTCTTGCAATCAATACTTTAGGCCGTCAAGAACTGCAAGGTGAGGAAAGCAACAAGCAAGAATTAATTGTTCGCTTTTTGGTGAAATGCTTTAGTTTTGAGGCAACCGCTTAGAGCTTTTAAGTGCTCTTAGAAACTGTTAGTTTCGCATACAAAACAAGTTAGAGCGCTGCAGTCGTATGTCCTGACTACGAATTACCCCGTACACTTGATTTTGTGTGTTGTCATACGTATAAGTACACATCCACATAGACATACACGCTTACGCCGCAGTCGCGACGCTGGACACCAATGCTAGCCCACAACAAAATGATATCCTTTTTACCCATTTTTATGGGTACATATACCCTGAAAATACCAAAGAATGCTCGAAAACTGGATCAGGCGTGATAATAAATTAATCGTGAACTGGATTTGGTCAAAATCCACTATATGGAACCGAATCAGTAGTTTAATATCTCTGTGAACCACAGAACCGATCCAATCCATATTTCTGGTACAATTTAGAAAAGTTTTAGTTAGGTTTAGTTTTGCGTTTTGTTAAAGCTTATGAGCGCGAAAATGCGGTTCAGATCGGTTTAAAATCGCTTCGCATCCCTATTTATCATTAGAATATTATAAGAAGGAGTTAGTTATTAAATTGGATAAAAACTTTGGTGGTCAGTATACCAAATCAAATTTTCAGCAATGTTTCCTGAGCATTTGTCTACCGTTTGTTCTTGAAATACGTCCATAGTTGTGCACCAAGAGCACGAAAACAAAATCTTAAAAGTAAATTTTGCATTGCTAGTGTTGTTGTTCTAATTCTTGCTAATCTTATTTTTGATTCACTTTTTATCTAAATTCACAAATTGTTGCTCTCGCCTCTCTGAGTACGCACACATTGAAAAAACTAGCTAACTCGAATCAATCAGGGTAAAAATTTCACGCATCATTTTCTTTTTCTAGAATTAGTTAAGTTTTTAATAAGCCAATTAGAGAATTAAATACAAATCTCCGTCATTTCGGTTTGGAAATTCAAATTCAGAACACTTTAGCAAGTGAACTTTACTCTCAGCATACATAGATAAATCCCCCCTGTTCATTTACCGCACTGTTAGCCGCACTCAATATCAATAAATCTTCAACAATCTGCACTCAAAAATCAAAAGATACACAGACACACACACACACTCTCTCTCTCACACACAGACAGGCGAACATAAAATGCCAATTTCTAGTTTGCCAAATGGTTATTGCACGGCTCTATAAATGCAGCAACAACAACGCAAATACATACGTAAAAATGGCCAAAGCTCTCACCTATAGATATAGCCATAGAAGCTGAGAGGGTAGCTAAGTGCAGAGCAGGAACACGAAGGCAATTTGTTGCGTCAAAAAAAAGGAACATAGGGGGAAAAAATTTAAATGGAGTTTGGAGTTCAGCTTTCGGCACTAAATAAAATTAAAATTGTGCGTGGAACTGCATATATGTTCAAATGTATGTATACATATGGCGGGTCTCTGTACTTAGCACCGGCATAAAATATAAATTACTATGCTGCGGCCATAATAAATTTCAGTTTGCGTAAAAACGTAAAATGTACATACTTCTGTATAGTATATATATATGTATAGTAGATGGACGAGGGAGGCAAAAACCCATTATGAATGAATTTAGTAGCAGCAGCAGCGGCAGCAAAAACCAAAGCTTGCACTTCTCCTCCCACACTTTTTATATTTTATACAAATTTAAAGCACTTGCTGCTATCTTTCGGCCCGGAGTATGAGGAAGGCAAATTTACGAGTATTTCCCTGACTGGACAGGCTAACGATAAACCGAAGAGAGAGAAACCAGTCGAAAGCAATAACTGGACTCTCGGTTCGAAAGTTAGTTGAAGGACAAACACACACACACACACACAAATAGACCCAAGGCAGACGAAAAGTAGGCGTGGTCTTCTCTAGTCTAGGCTGTATGTCTGGCCTTTGGCTAGCGCGGTCAATGACAGCGTCAAGTTTTTGCAAAAACTAACCTCGAAAAAGCAATAAAAAATTAAAGCAACAGTCAGAAAGGAAGGTAAAGTAGATGCCGCATCAAAATGCCGCAATGGTCTGTTATTATAATAAAAACGTTGCTCAAGAGAAAAAGCAAAAAAAAAAAAAAAAAGTATAGTTTGTTAGTTGAGTAGACGGCACGGAAGCCAGTTACATTTGCATGGACAATGTCCAGTTTGCTGGCTGCAGCTCCATTCAAGTGGTTATGCCAGTGTTGGTTCCTACCGGATCCTTCCTTCCATGAGGTTCCACCACTGCATTGAGGGGGCACTTCAAATTTGCTCGCTTGTATTCATTAACAATTTAAAGTCATGGAAATACGAAAGGATTAACAAATGTAAGTGTCCTGATGGGACTTGGCTGCCTAAAAAAAAAACGATAAAGTTTGTTTTTAAAACCAGCAAAAAGTTTAATGAAAAACAAAACGGGAAAAAATATTACTTCAGTTGAAAATACCAAAGGATCAACAAATTGAAGCTGCGATGGTAGTGCTTCTTTGTGTCCTTACATAAAAATGCACTTACCTTTAATCCTTTACCTTTATCCCCAACTAACAAAATCATAAAATTGCTTGTTGTAGATGTTGTTGCTGCGTCCTGGTTAGATTTTGGAACTTTCTCTGAAATTGTGCGGCCTAAAGGTAGGCCACATTTTCAAAAATTAAGCAAAATTACGGTGTCAATAAAATTTTGATGAAATCACATAGTTAAGCCTGCAAAAACTGTTCACTTTCTATGCTAACTTTTCTAACTACCTCTACTTGCATTTTTAACCTAATTTCTTAAGGCTTAACAAATTTAAGGGACATTTTCTCATGTTCATGTTTTGAAATCTAGGTGGATATTGAGGAAATTTATGTTGCCTACTTTTAGGCCGCCTTTTTAATCCTTTCGTGTTAAAGCCTACATCGATTCGATTATTATTATACAGTTTTCCGCTTGCTTTTCACATTTAACAAACATTTGGCTTACATTTTTTCACATTTTATGTTTACTTTTAGAATATAACTTAACATTCTAATTAAAGGTCTCATCCTTCATATAAATCAGACAGCTTTTCAAAAGCATTCAGCTTTCAGGGCTTTGTAAATGTGTTTCTATTCATATGAAAAATTGTATTTTTTTTATGTCATCTGGAGAGAGGCCTTAAAAAAAGAAATAATTTATAAGTTTCAGTGTTTTAGTTTTAATTTGCTGCCTGTAAGTAGGCAACCTTTTTCATTGAACAAGAAAAAAATGGCTAAAAGCAAAGAACATACATTTCTTAAAAGCGACATTTCATACAACGACATCTTTTGGGTTTTCATGATGGGGTCAGCGAATTAGTGGTTCTATTTTTAGAATGTATTATGGTTGAAGTCATCTTTATGCGTCGGCTCATGTGCTAATTACAAGACAAGTTTCAATTATGATCTAATGTTTTAATGACAGTTTAATATTAACTTCACATTGACAAAAGTAAGGAAAGTCGATCAAGAACCTCCACCTCAAGATTCGGAAAAAATGCCATGAAAAATTGATATGTCAACACTATTTTTTCATCCGATCCTTTTTAAATTCGGTTTGTAAAGCTGTATTTTCTATTCTCTGAGATCTAATATGTGAGATGTCTGAAATAAACCTCAGGAAGTTGTGAGTTGGCTGTCAAAAATATCATATAAGTTTCTCATATGAGAGATTTGATGGGATTTTACAGTTAAATTTTACACATTTCAATTTCTCAGATTGACTATTACACTAGAGGGATTCCTGAAAGTGATTTGCTTTTGATTTTGATTTGATTTTGATTTCGTCGAACAGCTGTTCACAGCTGCTTCATACAAACTGTGCAGTGTGACCAGAAAACGTAAGGATTTTAAGGTCATACTAATAGATTTAACGAAATCAGCTCCGGGTCTGATTTCGTTTTGCTTTCTAGTGTGACCGTATTCTTCGAAGAAAATTAAGCGCCCAAACTTGGTCTTTGTTTACATTCAGCTTTGTAAAGCTGCGAACATTATGAAACTATATGCTCTGATATGAAACTATTATTTAAGAGGCTGTCAAAAAGCCTTTGAGCCTTTGTTTACTACAGCGATAATTGTCAATCAGCTGTATACGAAATCAAAACAGGTCGTTCCGTCAACAGATTTTGATTTGCTTTCACCAAATCAAAATCAAAAGCAAATCACTTTCAGGAATCCCTCTACTATCTGAGCAACTCATATGAGAAACTTGTATGGGAAGTCAGACAAGTGAAAATACTGTTTAAGTAAAGTATACAAAATAATAGGGCGCATTATTTATATCCATTTTAGAAAACGCACCCACAAGGTAAATTTTTCGGTAATTTGGTTTGTATGCACATAATAATTTTTCATCCGATTGTCTTAAATTTCGGTATGCAAAAAAAAATTGATTTCCCGATTTTGGAAAATCCGTCCCCAAGGTTGAAAAATTGAGCTGAACTTTTTTAAACTCGTTGTGTTAACTTAACGGGCCAAAGAAATGGACAAATAATTTTCAATTTCGAAAATCGAGAGCCAAGGTTGGTAATTAAAGGGCGGAGATATGTTTAAGACCAACCGTTATTTTTGAGCATATGTGTAATTAAGTTTGTAAATTCTATGGAAATATAAAAATACAATTCTCAGATTTATGGTCGGAAAAGTAAAACAAAAATTCATCATTCGCTCGTCTTCAAACTGTTTTTAAATTTTTTTTTAATTATATGTTTATTTTCAATCTGTCCTACTTGGGACAATTAGCGAATTTTATGAGCTAGCTTGACGTTAGAGTATTTGAGCAATATTAGTAACTTAATGTTTTGGATATCCGGAGTTATTTCTTAATGACTAGCCTAAGTCCAGTCAATGATCGGACGGTCTGAACGGTAGGTCCTGGGTGTGAAGACTTCTTAGCCTGCATCTGTTCAAACTGTTGTCAAGTAGGTTAATTGCAAGGTGATTTTTATGATGCTCCAGTCGGTTTACATACCTGTGAAGTTCCAGTGGGTGTCTCCAAAATTTCTGTCCGTAAAGTATGCAAGCTTATCAGATAGTTTACCAGGTTTGCGCTCCTGTCATCTTGTATGCTGATAACCTTTTCATCATTAAGTAAGTGCTAACTGAAATGCAGCATTCTCAATTCTATCAATATTGGGTATAACAAAGGGCAAATAATTCATGTTCTGATCGATTATAATTATCATATTTAGAGGTGTTTGATTTTTAATTTATCAAACCAAAGCGAGCTATTTAAGCTGAAGGAATATTCTGCATTGTCAGCTATAGAAATTTATTGGTAACTTGGTGTTTGAGATTATTTTTCCTGGAGGTGCTATGATGATGACATCACAATTGCGGTGTTTTTTTGGGCGACAATGACACCAAGGGAGATACTTATCTAAAGGTTGTCTTCTAGAGCTTATATTGTAGATAATACCAATTTTATGAATAAGTGCCAAATTCCCAACGACACCTTTACACATTGACACCGCTTTTGCGTTGTTTATACTTCACTAATACCAAATTACTAACAGCAGCTTTTTTAAAAATGAATGCATTTTAAACTCGAGTTTTGTACTAAAAACTGATAAGACCTTTATCATTAACTTATAAAATCTCGGCGCTTACTTTGTGAAAACTCTAGCCAGAACAATCTTTTTATCTTTTCCGCACATAGTTTGCATGCACAGACCCTTTTTAGTGCTTCCTAAAAATTTACTACCTAGAACTTAATTAGGAGGACCTAGACAAAGTTTTTCGTTTTCTTAAAGCATACTTTTAGGTGCTTGCATGAAATAACTTTACTTTCCTAGCATCTCTGAACTTCAACCCCTTTTCATAAAAAGCCCTCCCCTGCCACCCACTAAAAAAGTATGCAAAGCATGAAACAAAACAATGTTTCAGCTTGAGAGTTTTGTCAACGATGTTTTCGTGGGCATTTTTATGCTGCATAATTATAAAGACTGTGTTGCAATGCAAAGCTTGCATAATTTATATGTTTTTAATGATTTGCGCCTTTCACAATTTCTCTTTCTTTTTTTTATTTTTTGTGATTTTCTATGTAATTAAAATGGCAATGCACATGACTGGGCTTTTGTTGCCTGGTTGCCTGGGCCCCTCATCATACATAAATATGTTAATTAAAATAATGTTACCCCAGCGTCTAAAGAAAAAAAAATGGCTTAGAATAGCTTTACTACGGAAGAAACACACACACACAAACACATATGCATGAAGTGAGTTCCCTGCAGGCTCGCTTTGTCGCTATTTTTGCATATACATGCCACGCTCAACGCCTTTTAACAAACATCACTGCCACACGCCCCACCTCTCACTCTCCCTCTCCATCCTGGCCACAAACTCATTACATGACATTACGTATACGCAGGAGCAAAAGATGGTAAACAAGCACCAAGCATGATGATGACTTCCGTTGTGGGAAATGCCAACAGTCTGGCATAACGTCTTTTGTGCTTTTTGCTTATTCAAAATAAATTAAAAATGGAAGATGTGGAAAATGCAGTCAGCCAGCCAGCCCAGGCATCGCATAATTATGAACTTGAATATCCACGTTCCTAAGCTGTTGCGGTAGTCCTTGGTAGAAATACAGAGAGAGAGAGAGAGAGAGAGTTACCCAAAGGAATATTGCATAATTATTTAAATACAAAACTTGGCATTTCCCCCACTTGCATGTGTGTGTATGTTTAGTGAGAGCTGAGACTTTCTCCCGCCAAACATCTTGAGACATGTGAAGTGGTTCCGAAATGCATTTGGGGCAGGCAGAAAAATATCTTTTATTAATATTCAGCGCTAAGCTCTCGGAACGCTTAAAATATGAGTCAGGCATTTGGGGAAAGAGTGGAATCAAAATAAAAATTATATCCTTAAAAAGTTGGGTAAATAAATTTATTCGTTTAATTTGTTAATTTATTAAAACAAATATTGGAAAGACTCTGTTTGAAGAGGAAGTGTTCCTAGACTTGAAAGTGCAAAAATAACTAGGGTTTGGTAACAAAAATGATTAGGTAGACTTGCCACATATTTGTGTGTTTTTCGATTTCTTTAGAGTTTGTTCCTGCATTTTCAGTCCCTCGTTTTGAATGCTCCTTCATCTCAAGTATGAGGGACTTAAATTACTTGCTTGAATTGCAAAAATGCGGATTCATTGCTTAGAAAATTTTCAAAAACTCGTTTTTTTCGATGTAAATAATCGAGGCACCCATCTTATACCATGACATTTTTCTTGATTCTTTCCCCTTTTATTCTTGTCTTTGAATAAATGCAAAAACTTTGCCTTAGAGCTATAATACTTCACAAAATAATAATAATGCCAACATGATCTTTTAAAACTATATTATATTAAAAAATCGAGGCACCCATCTTGCTTTTTTTGGCTCTAAATTGATATAAAAAACTGTGTTTTATTGTAGAGAAACTTTGCCTAACATGCAATTGAATCATCTTAATGAAGTTTTTTTTACTATGACACGAAATCAAGGCACCCACTTTACCACCCACCCACTTAAATGAACACAAAAACTAAGTTTTAGTGCTATTAAACCTATTGTAACTTTTGATTTATATATTTTTACTATTCTATCTCCCTCTTAGTTTCTTTATACGAAATCAAGGCACCCATCTGTGTTTTTTTTATTTCCTGTTTGATACCTGGCTATAAATTGATGCTAGCACTTTACTTTATTGTTAAGAATCTTCTCCTAAAACGTAATAGAATCAACTTAATGATTTATTTATTTTATTTATACCACCCACCTGTATAAGTACATTAACTCTGTTTTAGTGCTATTGTACCTATTATAAATTTTAATGGAAGTATTCTAACCATTCTATCTCCATCTTAGTTTCTTTAAACGAAATCGAGGCACCCATCTCGCTTTTTTTATTTGCTGTTTTATACCTGGATATAAATTTGATATAAGCACTCTGCTTTTATTGTTAAGAAACTATGACTAACACGCAATTGAATCAACTTAATGAAGTTTTTTTACAATTACACAAAATCAAGGCACCCACCTAAGCACCACCTTAGCACCCACCTTACCAGCCACCTACCTATATAAACACAAAAACTCTGTTTTAGTGCTTTTAAACCTATTATAACTCTTGATTGAAATATTCTTAGCATTCTATATCCCTCTTAGTTTCTTTATACGAAATCGAGGCACCCATCTTGCATTTTTTATTTGCTGATTTATACCCGACTATAAATTGTTATAAACACTCTGCTTTATTGGTAAGAAACTTCTTCTAACACGCAATTGATTTATCTTAATGAAGTTTTTTTTACAATGACACAAAATCAAGGCACCCACCTTACCACCCATCCACCTATATAAGTATATAAACTTTGTATTAGTGTTATTATAACTTTTGTTTGAAATATTCTTACTACTTTATCTCTATTAGTTTCTTTATACGAAATCAAGGCACCCATCTTGCGCTCTAAATTTGTATTTCTATATACCTTACTATAAATATATGCAATTTGTCTGATTTTAGACTATAAAACTTTACCAAATACTCCATTAAAACATTCTTTCCTCCCAGCGTTTGTTTTATTTTAAGCCTTCGAGGCACCCATCTGGCGTACAGCATTCTCGGTTTATCTTGATTTATCCCTGAATTGATGCAAAAACCCTACATCTTCATATAATTCCATTATCTGAAATTGAGGCACCCATCTTGAGCACAGTGACACTTATTTCTATTTGCTTTTTTGTTCAGCTTTAAAAACCTGAAAATAAAGCCATTTACCTTTAATATACGGTATATATACAAGTACACATTTTTTGTTGTTGTTGCCTTTTGCTGTTTTGCCTTGATACACAACATACTTGTTGTTGCCCGAGGTCATTGCAATTTTGTGCTGCGACACGAAAGTGTCTACCCCACACACACACAGGTGCACGCACACACATGGCCCAAGTTTACTCACAACGCATCAACGTTGATAGCTTTGCTCTCGCCCATCGTTGTGTATGAAAATTCATTTCAATTAGTGAAATGGTTTTGGGATTTGTATGGCAAACCACCAACGCGCGAGCATTGCGAGCTTGTTGCAACTTTATTTACCTGTAACGTGATGCATAAATTTTGTAAATATAGAATGTGGGGGGGGGGGGGCCTGAGTCTTAAGCAGGCCAATGAACTGTGGCAGTGCCACAGCCTCAAAAAATGAAAACTTTTCAAACAACTTTTTTTTCTTCCTTTTTGGTTTTGATTCACCCCACTCTCGTCCCACGCAACCAGACTCGTTTTTCGCTTTCATATATTTACATTGCGCAGTTTTTACTTAAGTTGCTCCCTTGACGACACTTTTTTGACGCTGTTTTATCAGTGGGACCAACAACAACAACAACAACCAAGAGTAACAAAATTTATGCAACTAACAAAATGTTTTTCTGTATATTTTTGTTGTTTGTTTTGTATTTTATTTTTATTTTTTTAGCATTTTTATCGCCCTAAACGCTTGCTAAAACAACAATAGCAGGATAGAGAGAGAGACAGGGCAAATCATGTGTGTGTGTGTGTGTGTAGGGGTAGGAAGAGGTTTTTTATTGTATGGTCCAAAGGGACCTTAACTTCAATGAGAATGGTAATCTGTAGCACAGTCTTAGGCTTTGAGTGGTAAAAGAGAAAGTGGAAATGGCGAATTGGAGGCTTTAATTTTGTCAACAAAATTGGTTTATAGGGAAAATATATATATAAATGTTAAAAATTTTCGGCCTTTCCTGAACTTTTGTTAGTAATTCTTTTGTTGCGGTTCCCAGTTCTGTATAAATTATTTTTTTTAATGAATTGATTAATGATTGATATGCCTAACTTTTAAACTCCGGTGCATAACTATGGCCGCACCCAATTTTTTCAGTTTACGAGTACTCAGAGAGGTAATAGCAACAACTGGTGAATGCAGAAAAAAAGAGAATCAACAATAAAATAAGCAAGAAACCGTTAAGGTTTAATTTTTGTTTTATGTTGGTAAACAACTATGGCAGAATTTTATTTTTCCATTAAATGAGCACAGTTTATCTTGAACTGATTAAAATTCATTCTATAATGTCGGTAATGTTGTGAACTATAGTTCGAAAGATAAAAGTTCATCATAAAATAAACTAATGAACCAGGTCTTTGAAATTCAGTAGAATTTTTTACTTCAGTGCCCAGTGCTGCAAAAAAAAACACCATTCATTTTTCTCAAAATCAAAAATAGTTCGTGAAATGATCTAAAGTTAAAAAAATGAAATCACATCACCTCCCTGTGAAGTTGTCAACTGCACTGTGGGGCCTCCGAAACCCAAATTGGTGGTCCGGAATGGCAGACTCAAAAGAGTCAGCAGCCAAAAGTCTAGTTAGCAAAAGCTGTTTAAAAGTCTGTGAAAGAGTAGGAAGGAAGCTTATAAGACGATATGAATCCACAATTTGTGAATTCTTGTCTTTTTGGCACCATAACCACAAGGGCCCGTTTCCTAATGATTGGAAATGTCCACTTCCAAAACGGCATTAAATAGCTGGCATAAAAGAGAAACTGCCTCATCCTGGAGTGCTTTAGCCACCTTTCCATCCACAGCATCCAGTTTAGGGGCTTTGCAAAAAGAGTCTTGCGAATAATCAATATACGTTAATAAAGTTAGTTAATACATTTTTTTTTTTTTAATTTTTAGTCTTTTGCTTCTGGGGCTTGCTCGGTAAATTCACCGATTGGCAAGCATAGGTAATAAATGGCCGTGTTCAGCAGAAGAACTTGCTTTCTGATCCCCTTTATTTATTTTGATAAAGCTTTTCCAAATGTGAATTTAACAAGTCCCCCTAATAGTATGCTTAATTATAAGAGTAGTTTTATTATTTTACCTTTTTCCTGGATCAGTTTGGGCCAAAAGGTTAGCAGTTTCTGAGTCATAATCGCCTTATTTCGGGCCACTAAAGATGTACTGGCAGTTTTATACTTTAAGGCCTCATTTCAGTTGGCATACAAATTTATTTCGGCACTTTGCATCATATAAATAAGGCAGCTTTTCAAAAGCATTCAGCTTTCAGAGCTTTTCAAAAGCGTTTCTATTCATATGAAGTATTGTGCCGATCTAAATTTTAAATTCATCCGGAAAGAGGCCTTTATATTATAAATATAATATTATAATAAAAATAATCTTCTGATTATTTCATAATGGACTCTAGTGATACGAGCTGTTGCCTCGTGATTCGCAAAGAATGTTTGGGACGTATATCCCTCGTTGAATTGCCTTTATGTATTTTGTGCAGTCTATTCTCAGTCCAAGCTCTTTGTAGAAGTCATCCAAAATAAATTCCTTTTTATGACTATTCTCGTCCTGTTTCTATGTTGTTTACTTAATGAGTTGGTGATCTATTTGGCAACCAATAAAAATCCACCACAAAGGGAAAGTGTAGGCAGCTACTCACAGGAATCTAGCCCTTAGTTATTACAGTATCCTTAAAACAAACCATTTTGCTTATAACAAGAGCGTAAGTTGAAGTCGGCCCTGCTCGACTTCGATATACCCGTTACTCAGGGTAAGGTTGCCCAAATTGTGGGAGATATGAGGAATTATTCAAATTGCGGGGGCGGGAACTTTTCTATCGTTCATCTGATCGAAAAATGATGTATGGCGGATCGATAGGTAATGATGATTAAAATATATGTCTAGAGGGTTCAAACAATCTATTTTCAAAATTGTGGGAGATATCAGGTTTTTTCATATTGCGGGGGCGGGAGGGGGCGTGGCAAAATTTTGAAACAAACTTGATCTGCGTGCAGAAGATACAAGTCTACACTGAAAAAATGGTAGCTCTAGCTCTTCTAGTTCCTGAGATCTAGGTGTTCATACAGACGGACAGACAGACAGACAGACAGACAGACGGACAGACGGACATGTCTATATCGACTCGGCTATTGATGCTGATCAAGAATATATATACTTTATGGGGTCGGAGATGCTTCCTTCTGCCTGTTACATACATTTGCACGAACTTAGTATACCCTTTTTACTCTACGAGTAACGGGTATAAAAAGCGAAAAATGTAGAAATAGTACGCAAAAATTAAAACGAACAAGTGCTTCTGTAGCAGCTGTATCTGAAGTGTGTTCTTTTCCTATCAGCATCAGCTTTTTATTTTTTGTTTTATGGTATTAAAAAGTGAATCGGCAAGAATCGGCAGCCAGAGTGGGTAAATTTTATTAAAAGCATTATTAACAAACAGTTTTATGATTTTGGCTCCGTGAACTGTTTGCACTTCTTTTGTTTGACTCTAGGAAAATTGGAGAAAACATGTAAATACAGCTGGAACAACGGAAAACAGAAACATTTTTTTTTTTAAATAACCCATTAGCGATTACTGGCTTAGTTTACCAGAAAATCAACCTCAAATGGTATTTTTTTTCCGAAATTCAGAACGAAAAAATTGCACTCCTGTGGCACTCAAACTAGTTATTCAATTTGAACAAGCTATGATAATTCTCAATCAATGGACAACATATTATGTTAGCCCTATGGCCCTACAGAGTATCTTTAAATTTGCCATGATGAGGTTAAAATAACGCAAACCTACAAAAAAAATTGAAATTGTCATTTCAGCCTAACTTCGAAATAAGCAAGAGATATAACAGCAATAGTCAAATTTTGACCATTTTTTATTGCCGGTTTTTGCCGACAGTTTAAATGAAATTTACAACTCTTCTCTTTCGGGTCTGCACACTTAACCACTTGATTTATCATATATGTATGTACATTTTATGTGTCTAGCAAATGTTGTGGCTTTCTTTAGTTTTTGTTTCCTTTTTTTTTTTTTTTTTCCTCTGCCTGTGTGAACTTAACTTTGACAAGTGTGACAAGATTTTTTGGGGGGCTTTGCCTCTTCAATTCACACCCACCTTATCAACCTTAGCTCGTTCACCTTGCATGGTGGCAAATGTCTTTAAGTGCCAAGTAGATTTTGCTGTGGTTTTTCTGCCAGCCTAAAGTCACATTACACATGTACCAGGGAGCAAAGGCAATAATAGTAAATTTTAACCCCACACACACACACACACACACACTCACATGGCAGCAGAAGCCACAGAGGCTGTTATCAAGCCACCCTGAAATGGAGACTTTCACATGACTCGTTAAACTTTTTGCCATTGTAATAGTTCTGCTTGGTTGGTTTCTCTTTCTTTCCCTCAAGACACACACACACACACTCACACAGCTGCTGTGTGGCTGCTTTACATGCTTCTTGAATTCTGTTCTGTTCTCTGGTTATGCGCATAATTTATAGAGTGCAACAATATGTTGGCCTCTGTCTGTGTGCTTTTTGGTATGAAAACTTTTCCACTCTCGTTTAAGAAAGTAAGATTTCAGTTTGAACAATGTGTGTGTGTGTGTGTGTGTGTGTGTGGTCCAGTTTTGGGGGTCAAAGAATAGCCACAGAAGTCAAGACAGCTTGCTTAATGTTGAAATTTGAATTATCATATTGATTGATAAATCAGATTTACCTTCGCTCTAATCACTACAATTAGTTGCATTAATTTCACAGTCAAGGCAAACCAGTTGAGTTAGTTATGTCAGTTAGTCAGTTAGACACGCAGCCAGGCTACCAATTATCCCTTTGATATTCTCACAAATTGACAATTGAGTGACATGCCAGCTTAAAGGCCAAAGGCAGACTAAGCTTATATTTTTCGCCCAAAGACAATCAACTTGATGTTCATTATTCAAATGTCGCAGATGAAGAAGAAGAGGAATCAGTAAGAACCATAATCCCAGCTTAGTCCTTTCATCACACACACACACACAAAACTGATTAGGCTGCAAAGAATCTGACAAACTGAGGACCACAATTGCCGTTTAATTAGAAGCAAACAAAAAAAAAGTACCAAGTACAGTGAAAACCAAACGGTAAATGACAGAAGCTGTCATAATCATTAGAAGAGAACAATGGAGGGTGAACTATGTACTTGTCTACTATATTATGCAGCCTACCCTCATTAAACATTAAATCAAATGCTTTTATGATGATGGTTATGATGGTTACACATAGGAAGTGAAGATGAGAAAATTGTGGTGGCGCTGGTTAAGGGATTGGGGGGTGTAAAGTTCAAGAATGGATTTGTAAAAATTTCAATATCGATTGGTAAATATGTGAAAATGAGTCATTAGAGATTTTATAATGGAAATAGGAAAACAATTGTTTTTGTAAGCCAACGAAATATTGGCTGAAACTCACACTCCATTTCTTTCTGGTTGTTGTTGATTTTTGACAATTAATTTTCTTTTTATATCCGTTACTCGTAGAGTAAGAAGGGTATACTAAGTTCGTGCAAATGTATGTAACAGGCAGAAGGAAGCATTTCCGACCCCATATAGTATATATATTCTTGATCAGCATCAATAGCCGAGTCGATATAGACATGTCCGTCTGTCCGTCCTTCTGTATGAATACCTAGATCTCAGCTAGCTTGTTTGGACCTGTCAGACATATATTTTAATCATCATTACTTATCGATTCGCCATACTTCATTTTCCCGATCAGATGAACGATAGTAGAGTTGCCACCCCTGCAATTTGGAAAAGACCTCATATCTCCCACAATTTTGAAGATAGATAATTTGAATCTTCTAGATACATATTATAATCATCATTACTTATCGATCCGCCTAACATCATTTCCTGATCAGATGAACGATAGTAGAGTTGCCACTCCTGCAATTTGGAAAAGACCTCATATCTCCCAGATTTTTGAAAAAAGATTATTCAAACCTTTTAGACATATATTTTAATCATCGTTACTTATCGATCCGCCATACATTATTTCCTGATCAGATGAACGATGGTAGAGTTGCCACCCCTGCATATTGGAAAAGACCTCATATCTCCCACAATTTTGAAGATAGATTATTTGAACCTTCTAGACACATATTTTAATCATCATTACTTATCGATCCGCCATACATCATTTCCCGATCAGATGAACGATAGTAGAGTTGCCACCCCTGCAATTTGGAAAAAACCTCATATCTCCCACAAATTTAAAGATAAATTGTTCGAACCCTTTAGACATATGTTTAAATCATCATTGCTTATCGATCCGCCATACTTCATTTCCCGATCAGATGAACGATAGTAGAGTTGCCACCCCTGCAATTTGGAAAAAACCTCATATCTTCCACAATTTTGAAAATAGTTTATTTAAACCTTCTAGACGCATATTATAATCATCATTACTTATCGATCCGCCATACATAATTTCCCGATCAGATGAACGATAGTAGAATTGCCACCCCTGCAATTTGGAAAAAACCTCATATCTTCCACAATTTTGAAAATAGTTTATTTAAACCTTCTAGACGCATATTATAATCATCATTACTTATCGATCCGCCATACATAATTTCCCGATCAGATGAACGATAGTAGAGTTGCCACCCCTGCAATTTGGAAAAAACCTCATATCTTCCACAATTTTGAAAATAGTTTATTTAAACCTTCTAGACACATATTATAATCATCATTACTTATCGATCCGCCATACATAATTTCCCGATCAGATGAACGATAGTAGAGTTGCCACCCCTGCAATTTGGAAAAAACCTCATATCTTCCACAATTTTTAAAATAGTTTATTTAAACCTTCTAGACACATATTATAATCATCATTACTTATCGATCCGCCATACATAATTTTCCGATCAGATGAACGATAGTAGAGTTGCCATCCCCGCGATTTGGAAAAGACCACATATCTCCCACAATTTTGAAGATAGATTATTTGAACCTTCTAGACAAATATTATAACCATCATTACTTATCAATACACCATACACCGTTTCACGATCAGATGTACTATGGTCGAGTTCTAAGCAAATCAAATAATTACGCTGGGCATTTTGTTATTTAATAATATATTCTTAATTAAACCTTTCCCTGATTAACGGGTATATCAAAGTCGAGCAGGGCATTCGTTTTCAAAGCATTCATAAATAATTGAACCGATTTATTATAAATAATCAAAAATAGTTTAGCTGATAACAATCCATGCCACTTGCATAGTTTTTCAATAGCTTTTAATTTAGAGCATATTCAGTGTAAAAGGTTATTTTGTTTGCCCTAAATTATATGTTAAATTTATTAATATGTCTGCATAGTTTAGCATTTAGGTAGGGCTCATTTTGGGCAATTTCGGTTAGTAAGTGATTTAAAATAGTGACACAAAAGCCCGCCAATAAACTTAGTGACCTGATTTTGTCAGACATAAACTAAATGCAGGCCAAAAAAAAAAAAGTGAAGAACGAAAACAGCTAACAAAATATTTGCCCCTCTTCTGCTGCTGCTGCCTTTCCATTTTTCAGACAGGAAAAAAATATTTTGTTGCTCTTGCTGGTGTTTCGTGTTTGTTGGGGCGCCTACAGCAAGGATTATAAATTATAACAGCCTCACACGGTTATTTATGTTGTGTCGAATGGGCAGAATGGAGAGCCAAGCCGAGCTGGGCCAAGTATATATCATCAATGCATGCGCTTAGTTGAGTGGAAAAAAATCTCTAGAAAATAATAAAAAAAAAATATATATATAAAAAAAACAAGCACAAACTATAGGCTCCAGCCAAGTTTAAAGCGTCAGCTTAAAGGATCTACTTGGCAAGCTTTTGATTTATTTTCTTGATGGCAAATCATTAGCAAAGCTTAGCATACTTTTCAGCTGCTGTCAGCTTTTTGTATGGAGGGGAGAGAGACCACAAACAAAAACAACCACCAAGCAGGAAATTTAAATATATATAAAAAAAAAAGCAACAACAAAATAATCCGACACATTCCTAATCCCATGTGTGTGTGGAAATCACTTCATTTTATTGCCAAAAGCTGACAGTAAAAAAAGGGCCCCCAATCATTAAATGAAATTGAAAGAGCTTAAATCAAAATTGTCACCAAAGATAAATGTTCCATCATACTGCTGCTGTATCCTTAAAACTTTTGCTTAGTGACTTCTTCATTTCGATTGACAGGTCCGTTCGTATTGGTTCTTCTAAATTCAAATCAAATGCCTGCTCTTTGACATTTTTACCCTCATCCTCTTGAGTCTCATCAGGCAGCCATTCAGAAGATTTTCGTTCTCCTAAATCGGAAGAACTTAGTAAGGGATCGGGTATATCCTTACGTCGCCAAATCCCCAGTTTATATTCCGAACCATATTTTCGCTTCATCAGCTCCGCCAGTTCGTTCAAACGTTTTGGGGGCTCACGTCTCACAGGTTTCTAGCAAATATAAGGAAATTTAAATTTTTGTAAACGTCTTTGACCATTTTATTACCTTCTTCATGATCCTTGCAAATATCATATAGCTCAGCACGCACATAATCAGGGGAAATCCGAATAACACTAGGACATTCCATGCACTCAATTGGGGACTCGATACCTTAGGATTAACATCAACCATTAGATAAGCATATGGTGGATACAGGAAACGCAATATCTTAAAGGTGACATTGGCAATAATATGATTCGGATAGGGTTTAACGATATCCACAAAACTCAAAGACCAATGGGAATTGGCTTGCGGTATAAACAGTTCGTCCTCCATTTTTATATAAAAAGAAAAAAATCAGAATAATACAAAAATAAAAACGAAAAATTTGTAGCTGTTGCTTTTTTGATGTTTATAGTAATAATAATTTAAAACGGAATGTCAAGGGTTGCCTTAATTGAAATTCAGGAAATTTTTGAAGAATTTTGAAAAAGAAAATCTATAAAATATGCAATTTGTTTCACTAAAACAGCCCATGGTCAAAAACTAAACTTAGATCATCTTTGGGGAACATTCTTACTTCACGACATTTGTTTAAGAATCAATAAAATTCAAATGGATTTTTAAAGAGTTAAAAAAATCTATAAATAGATATAAATAAATACAAATAAATATAAACAAATATAAATAAATATAAATAAATATAAATAAATATAAATAAATAAAATAAATATAAATAAATATAAATAAATATAAATAAATATAAATAAATATAAATAAATATAAATAAATATAAATAAATATAAAAAATATAAATAAATATAAATAAATATAAATAAATATAAATAAATATAAATAAATATAAAATAAAATAAATAAATATAAAAAATATAAAAAAAAATATAAATAAAATAAATAAATATAAAAAATAAATAAATATAAATAAATATAAATAAATATAAAAAAAAAAAAAAAAAAAAAAAAAAAAAAAAAAAATTAAAAAAAAAAAAAAAAAAAAAATAAATAAATATAAATAAATATAAATAAATATAAATAAATATAAATAAATATAAATAAATATAAATAAATATAAATAAATATAAATAAATATAAATAAATATAAATAAATATAAATAAATATAAATAAATATAAATAAATAAAAAAATATAAAATAAAAAATAAAAAAAATAAATAAATATAAATAAATATAAATAAATATAAATAAATATAAATAAATATAAAAAATATAAATAAATATAAATAAATATAAATAAATATAAATAAATATAAATTTGCAGTGAGTGCTCGCAAATTTTTCATTTTTCTGGCATGTTTGCGCTTGCCAGTCAAACTGAAATCGCTCGAAAATACCCGTTTTGACATAAAATCAGAACGAGCAAGCCTTTTGTAAGCACAATTAATAAGAATTCAAGATCATTTAAGCTTTTGAGCCATATAAGAAATTAAGCTTAGCTGCGTCTGCAAGAACGAGTGCCAAGCGAGCGGCGCTTTTAATCTCTTGCGCTCTTCCCAAACACAAATCAAGAGAGCAAAATTTAATACGATCATGCTATTTGTTCAACTCGCTGTCACTCGCAAACAACGAGCTATAAGCCAAACAAGCCTTTTCACAAAATCAGCTTGTTGCGCCGTATGTTCGTTTGAGAGCACAGATCTCAACGACGGTAAGAGAAAGAGGTTTGAACTGTATGGAACATAAGCTTCTTATACATATATAGTAGAGTTGCCATCCCCACAATTTTGGTGTAAGGTAGTACGAACCTTCTAGACATATCCTTCTACTTATCATTACTTATCCAGGTACTGTACATTGTTTTTCGATCAGATGAACGATAGTAGAGTTGCCACCCCCACAATTGAAAATAAAAATCGAATATCTCCCACAATTTTCGAGTAAGGTTGTTCAAACCTTCTAGACATATATCCTACTCATCACTACTTCTTGATTCCACATAAATCGTTTTTCTATCAGATGAACGATAGTAGAGTTGCCACCCCCACAATTTAAAAAACACCTCTAATCTCCCACAATTTTGGAGTCATGTTGTTCGAACCTTTAAGACATATATTCTATTCATTTTTTTTTCGATCAGATGAACGATAGTAGAGTTGCCACCTCCAAAATTTTAAAAACGCCTCAAATATCTCACAATTTCGAAGTAAGGTTGTTCGAACCTTTTAGACATATATTCTACTCATCATTACTTATCGAGCCCTTATACATGGTTTTCCGATCAGGTGAACGATAGTAGAGTTGCCACCAACACAATTTGAAAAAAATTGCATATCTCCCACAATTTTAAAGATAGATTGTTTGAACCTTTTAGGCATTTATTTTAATCGTCATTACTTATCGATTTATCATACACAGTTTCCAGATTAGATGAACGATATTTGAGTTATAGGCAAAACAATTAATTAGGCTGATCTGCAATGTCCACTAGAGGGATCGAAAAATAAATTGCTAAAAAATCTTTACATAAATTCACAAAATATTTTCCCATAAGTAATCTATCAACCTAGCCTTAAAATCTCTACCCACATCACAGTGGCAATTGTTAGTTAAATTTTCGAAAATTTGTTTGTGATCTGTCAAACTAAAGTACTTGGGTTCAAATCAATTAACTCAACTCGGTACAAAGGAAACTAAAAATAGTCAACTTCCCATTGATTTATTAGAGGTAGGAAAAAAAGAAACCTAAAAACCAAACCATCATCAGTCACCAGGCAAACAAACACCGTAGAGAACTGCTTGCATACATTACGGCGCAGCCACTATGTATGTGTGCTTGCATGTGTGTGTGTGTGTGTGTGTATTCTGGGGAGTTCAGAGCGTGCTCTATGGCAGAAACACGTACAAGAAATCATGAAATGTTGCCGCCATCATACCGAAAATTGTACGGGTAACGTGCTAGCAATCAAAGTACATGGCAAGGCGTCTGCTTCTGAGGCTCACACACACACACGTTTGATTTTTACTACTCACGTGGTAGTTGGTAGTGGTTTGAAGTGACGTCGACAGGCTTGCCTTCTGATGACAACACCAGGCGAGCGCAAAGCCCAGACGTGGGTGCTTTTTTGCCTGTTTAAGTAAGCATGCAAATGTCACATGCAACTTGGGCCGAGGAGGCGCGATAAGCAGTCTCAGTTATCAGCATAGAGTGGAGTGCACCACCTGCCTTTCCATAAATGATGAGATACACGTCTTGTCTGAATTTAGTGATTTCCCCAAGCATGTGGCTTACTTTCTATGATTTCTTGTGTGTGCTTCCAAAAAAATAGAAGAAACTTTTGGATGAATTATGATTATTGATTTCCCAGCTAAAAGATAGTTTTGTGATTGAAATGTATCAAAAATTCAAAGCATATCTCCTGCTGCTGCTAGTGCAGGAGGTGTCAATAACATTGACTACTTTACCGACATTTCCCTTTCGTACTTTACAATTACTGCACGCACAGACAATTTATATTTCGCCCAACAAATAAGCTAAACATTTTCGTGGCTGCCAGTTCTCCCAGGTGTATAGCAAATCAAAAAATCAGCCAACACGCACGCCCAGGCAATCAGTTAAATGTTTGTTGAACTCAAGTCCTCGAGTCCTGCGACTTGTCCCAGGAGCTTCTTCTGCTGCTGCTGCTGTTGCCCGAAAATTGAGTTTGCTACGCGCAGAAAACCACAGAAAAAAAAAATAAAACGATGAAGCGCCAACTTGAAAAATCGTTTGTCGCAATACGAGCAGGGGGTGCCCCGGGTTAGGGGTAACTCACGCGCAGACGTAGTGATTTGGCTTTAAAAAATAAAAAAAAAAAGGAACAGAAAAGCTGCCACGTAATGAAACTGACAATTTAACTCACAGTCAGTCAATCCTCTGCTTCTATGTACATAAGTATGTACGGGTATGTGTGTGTGTGTGTGTGCGTGCTGAAAAATCGTGTTATCGATTTAATGCGTCACAGGCTCTAGTATAAGAAAAAGGGTTTGGTTGGGTTGGCTGACTCCTCTGACTGACATTTTCGTCTCTCAGTTGCAAAGGCATTTGATTAATTTGCAGCAGTTTTCAATTTGGAATTGCTTTAGTTTCTTTTAGTTTCCCGCTACAGTCAATTGACACATGTGTGTGTGTGTAAGTGTGTGACGTTGAAAGCTTCTTAAGGCATCTTAAGTGATTTTATATTGCATTTTTTTTTTAAGCCACACTTAGGCATTGTCACTTGGGGTTGAACCTTTTTATGATTTTTTTTTTGTTCGCTCTTCTTTACTAATTTTACCATATTTCTTTCTCTTTTTAGGTACGTATACACCATTTTATGATCCTAAATCCCTGGGCAAATGTAAGTGATTGAAAAAGCTTATAAATTTCTGAGTGTAGTTAAGTACTTGGGATTAAATTAAGACTCTAAAACAAGTCAGTTGTTAAAGGTAGAAGCATGTTTAATAAATGCCTGAAATTAAATGATTCTTGTTGAAACGTTAACAAACTTGAAATAATTGACGACGCGTGAGATATGATAATCTAATAGGCCCTAATAAGGTCTAGTTTTCATTGTGAATAGTTTGTCATTTGGCATTATAAACAAGACAATATGAAGGACTACTAGATAATTTTGTCTAACCAATTTCTCATAATTTACAATAATATAGTAAAAATAGTTTTCCCAAGATAAAAAAACAGCAGGAGACGTAATGCGCAGCTTTGATATTCTCAGTAGGCCTGGATGGATGATTTCAGTTTGCGACATGGTCGCTTTTGATTTTCAATTACAGTCAATTATTCTATCGATAACTGTCAAAATTTAAGTATTGAATGTGTGCCCCTGTTTTTTTGCGTGTTTGTAGACCTGAGGTTCGATCATTCATTCCTAGATCAGGTCGTTCTTATTTTAACAAATCTACCAACTGCTTTAACTATTCGGATCTAGTAATCATAAATACGCTTGTCGCCTTTTCTCTAACGTCATTAGAACTCAATTCAAAATAAGAAAAGCTAATACAAAAAATCAAGAGCATAAGAGAAGCACGTCTTGGCATTTGGGGCTGTAACAGCCAGATTTAAATTTTACAAAAAAACTTATTTGAATTTCAGAATAAAATCCAATACTTGAACCAATTATTTGCTCGAATGATACTTAATTTGTACTAGAAGGAGAAATTATTATTCAATTTGTTTCCTGCCTACACCCAGAGAAAAAGCAAATCGTAAAAGTTAATACAATCATAGTTAATTTTACTATGCTGTTTTCAAATAGAAAACGTATTAAAGTCCAATAGAAAGCGCTTTGATTTAACTGAAAACATACTTAACCACTGAATTTAATATGAATATAGTAAAATCAAAGTGAAATTCACTTAAAATCAAATATTGCTGTATTCAGATTAAAGTAAAATCATATTTATTTCAAATATACGAAAATATGTATTGCTTTACTATGTTAAATATTATTTTTAAATATGAGTAATATTGCTTTTAATAGGTTTAATCTTAAAAATAAAGTTTTGTATGTTAATTTTAAAATTTTGAATTGTTAAAGGTTTTTGCACATTGCTGGTTTTGGGCTCCCCAACCAGTTATGGCATTCGTGTCATTGGCTGTAGTTCGTCAGGCAGACAACCAATGATGAAAAATAGTGGAACCTTCCGAAACAGCTGTATGGTTATCTATACAGCCTCATTTGTGTATTGTGTGTGTACTGTTTCTACAGTTATGCATAACTTTTTTGACCCCAAAATACTTGCTAGATTAAATTGAAACTATATTTATTTTGAGGGGGGTACTTTTAAATTAAAGTTGGAAAATGTTTATTTCAATATGAAATGGTGTTTATATTGAATATGTAAAAAATTTAAAGTACTATAAAGTATATTAAAGTTAAATATAATATTTATTTAAATTTAATATGAATATATTTCATAATTACTATGAAATATTTAAAATTTAATATTTTTTTTTTAAATTTAATAATTTGGTCTTTTTATATTTAATATGAAAACTATTAAATTTGACTATTTTCATATTTAATTTCGATTTAAAGTGTAAGCACTTCAGATTAACGAATTCCATATTTAACGCAAAATCAATGGCAAAAATATTTAAGTCAACGTGAAAATATTAAAATTTCACAGCATTTTTCCCTGAGTGTAAGGCCTCTATCCAGATGTCATAAAAACTTATTTCGGCACAATACTTCAAATTAATAGAATCAATTTTGAAAGCTGAATGCTTTTGAAAAGCTATCTTATATAAAGCATAGTGCCGAAATAAATTTTTATGCCATCTTAAATGAGGGCTTTTAGCCCTATACGGAGCTGTAGATGGAACGTATATCTAGTGTGACCAGATTTATTAAGAAATTACACAAAATCTTGCATTTCGAGGTATTTTTTAATTGCCAGCGCGTTGGTCACACTATTCGATTAGCTATGTTATCGCCAAGCCTTGCTGATCAACAACAGAAAAGATAGCTTTGAGAACTATTTTTATATGCAACACACCAAGCAAATGCCATGTCGGCTATTCATTTTGCAAAACCTTTCTTTTGAGCATTTAAAGCTGTGTATGATTGAGTTAAATTTTAAGACTTTTAGTTAGTTATTCAAGCCTTTCTTAGATCGAGCATTTACGACAGTACGACTTCTCTTTTCGTCTTAAATATAATTTCAGCTGTTTGCTGATAGCGTCTAGGCAAAAGTAGGGTGAAGTAATATTGTTTCCAACTATGTTTCTTCAGTTGTTTGAAGTAAGTTGACTTCCACAGGCTATTAACATAAGATCCATTTATGTGCTGTTAAGCGCAAATGTACTTCTCAGCACCGTATTAGCACAATGTAAAGGGTGAGGGAATAATTACTTCTGCTTCTTCTTTCCACAATTTTTGTATAAAACTTCGAGTTATTTCGCAGGTCCACATAGGGCTGTAGACCTTACGTTTTCCGACCTCTGGGATAGATTTTCCCAATTCGGAAAACTATTATTTCATTTATTTGGGCCAAATATGGCCATAGAGCTTAAAAACCGAATTTCATGCAGATGGGCTAAAAAATAACGTTTTGCCTTTTATTTTTCGGCCTGGTGGATTTTACGAATTTATAATATGATCTTCCATTAATTGGTCCAAAAAACGTACAAACTGAATTTCATACAGATTGGGTCCAAAATCAACTCTCTCTCAATTTTCTGATCTAGGGGGTGGATTTTCCCAAATTAAAGAGTTTATTTATCATTTATTTGGTACATACACTCAGAAAAAATTGCGCTCTAGAAAAGGAAGCACAAATTTCTTAAATTTATACCCAATTCTTTCTGATTGTTTTCGTTTAACAAACTAACACAAACAAACAAACGAACTGAAAAAATTCGTTTTAAAAATGGTTCTTGAAAAATTACCAACTCTCTTTAACACTAAGACCGCATTTACACGATGAAGTTTCCTTCATGAAGTTCTTCATGAAGTTTTTGTTTGTGGGGAAGAGGTGAAGAGGGGCAGCCGAAGCTGGCAAAGCTTCATGACCTACCGTGGCGTAAAGCTTTTCGATAATTCTTTGCTTTGTTCCGATTGAAATGATGCAGGATCGATTTGACGGTTATTTGCTTATCGATAACTTGTGTTCTCAGGCGAATTGAAATCGAACTTCATAAAACAAACTTCTTCATGTAAATGCGCATGAAGTTTTGAAGATGTTTCAAAACGAAATCAAAGAGAGCTTCGTGAAGCAAACTTCATCGTGTAAACACGGACTAAGCTTAGGCTTGAAATGTTAACTTGGTACGGTGGTGAAACTGTCTAAAATGCCTGTTATATAAATTTTAAAACGTGCCGAAGTCCATTTTATCCTCCATTTTCCGCTCTTTAAAGTAAATTTATTTTTACAATTACGGACTGTACCCTTCAATCGCACATTTCTCGCAGTGTGAGCATAGCTTTATGACATGTAAAGTACTGTTAGAAAGCTTGAACGATTCTCCTAATTTTAAGTATTTTAACTCCATTATTTTCCTTTTTGATTTGACCAAGCCGCAGATCGCAGAGCAAATGCGCGAACAAATTCTTTTAAATTAAAAAGTTAAAAAAAGTCAACAAGAAGATAAAATTGGAAAAAAATTAGTTCGAAATCTTTAAGACCGTTTGTTTAATGAAACAATTGAGTGCATTGTGATGGACAACGAAACTTATGTAAAAATAGACTTAAACAAGTTACCAGCCCTTTAATTTTACACAATGGCTGACCTTTCCAAAAGTATGAATGAAGTATTATAACAAAATTCATTTCTAAGTCATCTGGAAAATAAAAAAAAATAAATTTATAAACTCGGAATAGAAATCTTAAAGTTATAAGCAAAAGAATGAGTGTAATTTCTTTTCGGTAAAGTCCTTATTTGATCCATTGAACTTACAAAAATATTTTCATGTATACAATTTTCCCATTTTCTTGTGGGCGGATATTCCAAAATTAGTACACAAAAAATATTCAACTAATTCACATACTTTACTAAGGAGTCGGGTTTGAAGTTGATTGGATAAAAACGAAATGTTACCCATACAAACTTTTAAGGGCATTTTTCCCTAAAACTTTCGCTGAAGACCGTTTTATTTTTGTTGCTTTAATTCGATATTTTATATTAACTGTGCTTTTGGCTACAACTTCATTGTAGCGCCCTTGCGTTCAATTTTGATGCCCAACGGTGCTATTACTTTGGGGCACATTCCATGGAAAATAAATGAAAATAAATTTAAATAATATTACATCACGTTAAGGTAACAAAGATTTTGGGAAATAAAAATTTGTGTGAGAATAAAATATGACTCATATTTTGTCTTTTTAATTTGAGATACAACAATATATATTTACATATTTCGCTCTATTTAAATTAAATTTGTTAACAAAAAATATTTTATAAATTTCATAAATAGAAATCCCTTTACATATTACACCATATACAGCCTCTAAATCCTTGTATCTAATCCTGCTGATTTAAAAGCCACATGAATTTTTCACACCCACAATGGCAAATGTATAACAAAAGCCTAGCCAACAGCAGCAGCAGCAGCAACAACAAAAACAACAACAATAATAATCATAATAATGATGATGATGAAATTTAACGCGCTTTTAAAACCAAACAAAAGCAAATGGCAACGCGCACACACACACATACACGCTTGCATACTAATTATGAGAGTGCAACGCACATTTAAGCAAATATAAACAAAATGTTAATGACAAACATTGAAGGAGTAACCAGGACATGTAAATGTAAATGCACATCGAAGAAGGCGTTGATAAACTGCAACTCCATTTGGTCTGTCTTTGCCCTATTATGATCCCCATTTTGCCTATTGTTTTGTGGTTATTATTATTATTATTAAAATGCAAATGAGGCTTTCATTATGTTGATGATGATTAATAAGTATATGTGAGACTCTGACAGACAGAAGACATTCAAAATGCTTTAAGCATTGCAGGGATATTCTGCAACATTTTTGCATTCGCCCATTAACATAATTTCAATTTGCATAAAATGTCATTAAATATTACATTTTGGACAGCTGCCACTTGCAATGAATGACAGGGGGCATTGGGTGTGTGTGTGTGCGTATATTCATTGAGCTAATTGCAGGTGCGAATGTGTCGCAATGTGCACGGCATGCTTCATTAGACACGCAATCCACTTTTGTTTAATGTTTAATTTAGATTGAATTTTTGCATAAATAATATCAAAATGAATAAATATAATGTGTAAAAATTGCAGCCAATTAAATGAAATTATTATTTTGGTTTATGTTTTTGTGGTTAGTTTTTGGGGCATAATTTGAGGGCCACTAAATAGAGGCAATTGGGCCCTAAAGTAGGCAATGGTATTAACTGTTATTTTAGATGCACTTTGTGTTGGGAACAAACCTCATTTTTGATTTGATATAATGGCATGGACAATGACTTAATGTCGACCGAATATTTTGAATTTACAACTTTAGTTTTTTAACATTTATTTTCTAATCCCTAAACTTACGAAAGGGCAACAACATTTATATCCACAAATAATAATTTAGTTATCCTAAGTCAAAGGAAATAATTGAGATACCTTTAGGGTCTCGATTTAGTTTACCACTTAAACATTTTTACGGGACGTTTTCTTATGTTCCTGTTTTTCAATTTCAAGTGTTTTTTGGTTAAAATTGGGTTGCCTACTTCTAGGCTGCTTTTAAATGTTTATATTTGTGTCTACTACGACCTGTATGTGATTTAAAAGCGGCCTAAAAGTAGGCAACATATATTTACTCAAACCGGCCCTAAGAGCACTTTTCTAATCTTCATGGTTTTCAAATCTAGGTGCTTTTTAGGAAAATATGTAGTACCTACTTGTAGTCCGGTTTTAAAATATTTGATTTCTATAAATAACGATTCCTAAAAGTAGGCAACATTCATTTTAATTTAAAAAAAAACTAGATTTGAAAATGAGAAATGAAGATGAGAAAACGGCCCTAAGAATATATTTGAATATTTTGTAGCTTCCAAATGTATGCTACAACATGTTTTGAATGAACTTAAAGCTGCTTTTAAATATTTATGTTTGTTTATATTACGACCAGGATGTAATTTGAAAAGCGGCCTAAAAGTAGGCACCTAGTTTTCAAAAACATGAAGATTAGAAAACGGACCTTAGAATATATTTGAATATTATGTTGATTCCAAAAGTATGCTACACTTTTCTGATGTTTTAAATAAACTTTACCAAGTGCTAAATATATTTTATTTACTGACCTTTAGGTTCATCATCGCGATTGGGTTTCACATTTTACGCCGTTTTCTATCTTCATGGTTTTTAGATCTAGGTGCTTCTTAATAAAATGTTTGTTGCCTTCTTCTATGCTGCCTTTATAATAAGTAACTATGCTTGTGGATACAACGACCCGCGTATCATTTTTAACGCAGCTTAAACGTAGGCAACATTAATTTTCCCAAAAATCAACTAGATTTGAAAACCATGAAGATGAGAAAACAGCCCTTACACTTTTTTTTAAAAAGAAAAGTGTATTTTCAACAAAATTAACTCAAAAAGTATGCTACAACATTTGAGATATTTGGCTTAATTTCATATTACAAATGTTTTAAGTTTTTAGTTTTCAAAAATCGAAGGAAAATAAAAAACATTTTCTTGTTCGATTTCGTTTGGAATTTAGTAAGTTTTAGGATCAAATTTGAATTTCTTTTTAAATAAGAATGCAAAAGTATGCAACGAAATATTAAATTTTAAACTAATCCTAACCATGACTCGTATTTAGTTAATTTACTCAATTTGTAGTGCAAAAAAATTAAATAAAATCATTTACAAATCTGCCAGCTCGCTTTAGTTTTAAATTAAATCAATTTTAAAATAATAATAAATGAATTTATTATTAAATAAGAACCTAAAAGTATGCATCGAAATATTGAACTTTCAACTAATCGTAACCATCGCTCCTATTTAGTTAATGTACTCAATTTGTAGTGCAAAATAATAAATAAAACCATTTACAAACCCTGCCAGCTCGCTTTAATTTTAAATAAAAACATTTCAAACAAATAAATTTTTTTGTTTGTCAAAATTAGCACCCAAAAGTATGCCAAGTCCTAAATTTTAACCAATTTTCTCACTTCTTAGTCCATTAAAATAAAATATAAATCATTTATAAGCTTTATTTAAACGCTTTCCAAAAGAAAACTTAATAGTTGTCCAGTCTATGCACCCAAAAATATGCTACAAATTGTTATTTGCTTAAATAAGCTTCTCCCTGACCTAAATTAAACTTGTTTATACAGTTTTTTAATTTTAAAATCCTATCCAGCTAAATTCGGTATTTCATTTTAACATTTTTAGAAGTACAAAAAAAAGCGACAATAGCTAATGTGCATTTCATACTCACTTTTTTTGCCTCACTTTTACCACCCAACCAACTGGCACTTCACACGCTCAACGATTTTTGATTTGGCAGCTCGTTTAGCAAAACTGCACTGCAATAACAACAACAACAACACGGACAGCAGCAGCAGCATTTAGCAGTCTCCTTCGCTTAGTGCATTTTCGAAGTGATTTTATGCATATTTCATGGCATACTTTTGAGCGCTATTAAAAGCTTACAAAAGCCGCTGCTGCCGCCTAGCTTTCAACTTTTTGGTAAAGGATCTGTTGGTGGGGTTGGGGGGGCTGGCTTCATTCATTTATTATTATGATGACTATTTGGCAAGAAAGGCGCCTGTCGAAACTTTTTGAAGTATTTTCAACTCGATTAACATAACCCAACTAAGAATCATAATCAAATTTACCCATTTGACACTAAACTTTCGAACAACATTCAAGGGATGGTGGCTCCAAATTGAGTTAGTCAATTAGAAATTGTGCGTCTAACAGCAGTCGAAGCAGCAATGTGGCCATCGAAGTAGCAGGGAATGCAAATTTTGTGGCGTCAGCAAGCATGGAAATTAATTTTCTAGGACTTGTGTACCCTAAAAGCATGCTACACATATAAAATGTTTTGGCCACAAAATGCAGACACACACACGCACACAGAGAACGAGAACCCCATAACCATAAACCGAGCTAAGACCGCAAGTCTTATGTCATGCTTACCAAACGCTTTTCTCAATGATACAGCAAAAATTTTGGGTTTTGGGATCATATGGAATTTTTAAGCATTTAACAGAGAAATGCATTTATATTGGTTTTTCATTCTCCTTGTATCTGTTGTGTATGTGTAAAGCTCATTAAGCTCAAACTGCCCCCAATATTTTTGGCAGCCTTAATTTGGCTTTGCATAGGACTTGCACACATACATATACATACATATACACTTAAAATTGTTGCATTGTCTTTTGGCTTTGGTCCCAAAAAGCCAGGCAAATAGGCCATAAATTCATATTTTATTGCCCTGTCTGACAATTTCTGTACTGGCCATTGACTACTTCGCTCTAAACTCTTGAGCGAGAGAGAAAGCAAGCAAGCATAGCAGCAAACGGATGTCTGTGTGTGTGTGTGTGTGTGTGTGTGTATTTTGTTGACAATTGAGACTTTTGGCATTATGTGCATTATGTGATTGCATACTTTCAGGTGGCTGCTGAATATGTCAAACAACAACAACTACTGCTGCATGTGCAAAATCAAACATTTTCACACTCCTTCTGGGCAAATCAATTTGCAAAGATATTGCAAATGGGTAACAAAGTCGAAACAACTTGATGTTGTGTCAATTGATTTCTTACCGTTTTGTCAAAGCTAGGAAAGAATGCATGACATATAAACCATTAGACGACAAAGGAATATTGCTTTTTTTAACTTAAATATTTCTAATTTGTAAATATAATTAATGAAAATACGATTTAAATTCTTACATATATTTCATATTGAATAATCAATAGCAAATATTACACAAAAACTACTTTGAATGGCTTTAATATATTATGAAGTCTAAATGAAAGTCCAGAATTTGTTCTTTTTTTCAATATCCTAGGAGAAAAGCTTAAAAACGAACCATATAAAAATCACTTAAGTCCGTTTTCTCATATTCATGTTTTTGAAATCTAGGTGGATACTAATCAAAATTATGTTGCCCACTTTTAGGCCGCCTTTAATATATAATTGTTCCACAACGACTAGTGATTTAAAAGCGGTAAGTAGAAACATAATTTAATATGTTTCAAACACTACTGACAATGGCAAAAGTCTCCATATAGAAAATATAGTAGCACTTAGACGCGTAACGACAAACGCGAGCGACAGAGCAGCGCGTTGAGATGCGATTCAATTCCACTGAATCGATCTTTCGAAAGTTATCACTTGTCGTCGTTATGTTTTGAACCCGCTGAACCAGTTCAATAGAGGCTTAGAGCTATATCTCAAAAGTTATTAAAACTATAAACTTATAACTTGATGTGTGGTTTAATAATATGAAGACAGATATTTCAGTGGTTCAAGACTGGTTCCGAACCCTCTGAACCGGTTCAAAAGCGGTTCGAACCCATATCTCAGAAGATATTGATGCTGTGAACTTGAAATTTGGTGTGTCGGTTAGTTATATGCAGACTGATGATAATGATTTTTCACTGATTCAAGACAGGTTCCAAAAGTGGTTTGGACCCATATCTCAAATATTATTGAAGCTACAAATATGAAGTCAGATGTATCACCTGAATACGTTGAACAGGTTTTACAGTGGTTCAAAGCCATATCTCAGAAGGTATTAAAGCTACAAATTAATAACTTGGTGAGTAAGTTCGTTATTTGGAGTCAGGTGTTTTACTGGTTGAAGACAGGTTCCGAACCCGTTGAACCGGGTATATAGCTAGTTTTAAATAAACCCAAATTTTAAACTAAACAAAACATTGAAATACCTGAACATTAGAATTACCAAAAAAATGTCAAATATTTATGAATAATTCTGAAAAATAAAAATTAAAATTTTAAATTAACAACACAAAACAAAATTTCTAAAAAATACACAAAAAAAAATTAATACTAATTCCACAAATTACCGACAAATACTTAAATTGGCGACATATTAATTAACCGCTAAGCTACATTCGCCTTACTCAAAAACTAAAACATTTCCTTAGGTTCATAATGATTTCATTCATGAACAGGTGCTATGGCGTCTATTGCTGGGTGCCCTCTTTTTCTTTCCTTCTTAAAGACATTGATTTATTATTTTTCCACTCATATTCTCTTCTTTGTAATTTTCTATTACTACGTTTATGGACAAATAAAAAAATCATGATTTTGCCCTTCAAAGTATGCTATATCATAAACATTTATAAAATATAAATAATCAAGGAAAATATTTATTTTCCCGACCGCTCATCATAAATAATACAACATAAAATGTATTAGATTCGATATGGAAATAAAATTTAAATGCGAACAGACTATTATTTAAAGTCAGCAGTCATTACAATCTGCTTCTATCTATATTTACCCAGTTCAATGCTTGCCACAGCCATATATTTAGTATATATGATTTGCATGCACATATATTTATTTAACTCTCTTACCCCCGAGGCATAAGCACCGCACACAAACAAGAAGGATTTAAATTTTCAAATGACCTGCTGACCCGAAAACAAACATACGCCATAGATAATGCCCAACTAATTAAAATTATGGAAAAAATGTAATCATAATTCAGCGCCAACTTATTGGCTTTTTAAATATAATCCGCCCGCCCACATAAAAATGTAACGCTTAATGGGTCGTAAAATGTTGCCATTTTTAAATGAAATTATTTTCTTGTTTGACGTAGCAATTATAAAGTTTTTGACTTTAGTCGAGCAAATGTTTCCATTTCTCTGCCACTCACCGAGCACTTAATGCAATTTGCATTTGTCATTTCAATTTGCTGTGTGAAAATGCAAGCATTTTCCAAGCTGTCAAATAAATTATTTTCTGGTTTGTTGTTTTAATTAAACAAAGAACCAAAAATTTGTTATTGTGTTGGTAAACAATATTTCTTGAAGTGTTAATTTCATTGACATGTCGGTTATTTGCGGTTGGAAAATTAAATTTTCTCCCCTCCTCAGTTTCGACAGGTATGAAAAGCATTAATCAGCGTTAAAAGTCGCACAACATTTTCGGGGAGCGGCCGCCAAAAAGTCGAAAAGGGAAACGGTAAAAGGCACGCGATGGTGGCAAAATGAGTGACTGGCAGTGAAAATCATTAAAAAGTCGTAAAAATCAAGGAAAATGGTAAACACAAAAAAAGGGAAAATGAAGGAGAAATACGCACGCTTTATAATTAGAATTTAATCAAGCGCAAATCGCAAACGCTAGCAAATTTTTATGGAAGACCAAAGAAAAAAGGGGTTGGTTAGCAGCAGCAGCAGCAGCTGTAGCTAGGCGCTGTCGGGGGCGGGCCTGTGCGTGCAGACTATTGTTTAAAGTGTAATTAAAAGCGTCGTGGAAACCTTTTAGTGCAAATGCAGAGACGATGATATTAAATTTCCTTCCCCCTTCCACTAACCCAACAAACAAAAAAAAAAGGTAGAACATTTTACAGCATGCTTTTAGGCAGAGCTTAAAAAATAAAACTCCATTAGCGACTAACCTTGCTTGACCTTTGGTTGGGCAATTGATGAACAGCAGAACAAGCAGAAGAGCAGATTTTTGCATGAGTCATCTAACAAATGATGCGTTGGATAACGGTTAAGTGAAAGTGAAAGGTGGGTCGCTAACAAATAAAATGTGCGAAACGAGAAAAATTCCAGTTTATGCTGGGGAAGGGGGAAAAAAAGGTAAAATCGTAGAAATATAAAAATATTATAAACCAAACCATAAATAAACAAGTACACAAATAGGTCAAGCACGTCTGTGATATACCCTGTATCTTAAAAAAAAGTTTTTAAATACGAAAATACAAAAAAAAAACTGAAAGAGTTCTAAAGTTACTAAAAATTTTGAAGATATAAAAATATAAAAAAAAAACACTAAGGGCCGTTTTCTCATGTTCGTGTTTTTCATATCTAGGTGCTTTTTGAGAAAATATGCGTTGCCTACTTTAAGGTCGCCTTTAAAATATCTATGCTTGTGTCTAAAACGACCCTCGATTAATTTTAAACGCAGCATAAAAGTAGGCAACGCTTATTTTCCCAAAAAACACCTAGATTTGAAAACCATGAGGATAAGAAAACGGCGCTATATAAATCTAAGAAAATCAAAAACTAAAGCTAAGTTCAAACGGGCAATTAATTTTAGTTCAAACTTGTCAAAATAGGCGTAAACAGAAAATTTCTCAGAACTTTTCATAGCTTTAGTTTTAAGACCTTAAAAGTCTAAGGTAATATATACTTTGACAAATTTTTAACAAAATTCGGACAAATTATTTGCTTGTATAAAATTAGCTTAACTATTGCAAACAAATATTTAAATTAAGTTGATTTAACCCTTGTGTAAACAACGTAGTCCATTATAAATTTGATTGGGTATATCTCCAGTTTCGTCAAAGATATCAAGCTGAAATGTTGGGACATCTGTTGCACTAGGCGATATGGTCCAGTTTATTGAAGCGGTGATGGTTCTGAATATTTTTTTACGAATTCCTTTGGCCAAATGCTCCATGAGGTTATGATTTTTGTTAATATAAGGCTTAAGTTGGTTAAAATGCTTATTTTGAGCATTTTAAGGCATGTTTTGAATGCAATTTATACGTTTGAACTAAATTAAATTGCTTCCGATAATTCACTTTAAAAAATTACCCAAAACAATTCCGCAATTTTTTTTTAACGAAGATATAGCATTTTGAATACAATTTTTAGAACATACAAAAATTTATATTTAGTTTTCGTGTCAATCGGTTCTTAAAATTCGCGCTTATAAGGCGAATCATACTTATATATCACTTATTTAACAATGGGGTACACCTGTACCCCACAACTTTATTCTTAAACCTAATAATTAGAATATAGAATTCATTTAATAGAATTAAAATAATTATTTCTCGAAAACTAATAATCAGAATGAGTTTTAAATATTATTTATCCCTGCTTATATTCAATTTATTTAATTTTACCAAGCAAATCAATTAAAAGTTAGACCATTTCAAACTTTTTTCTGATGTTCATGTTTTCGAAATCTAGGTGAATGTTAAGAAAATGTTTGTTGCCTACTTTGAGGCAGCTTTAAGAAAATATCTCTGCATGAGTCTAGAACGAACGCGTTGACACTTATACGCGGCCTTAAAGTTGGCAACATACATTTTCTTAATATACACCTAGATTTAATAAATAAGTAAATTGTTATTTCCAATTTATCAGACAGGTAGAAGTTATCAAGAAGAAGGGAAAGTTATCAAGAAGAAGCAAAATTAATGTTTTCTTCACCCTTAACATTGTGCCCATACGGAGCTGAGAAGTACTGTTGCGCTTAACAGCACATAAATGAAACCTGTGAAAATCATATTACTTCGAACTTCGAGCAACCTAACCTAACTAAGACCACAAAATTGACCAAACGCTGCAAGTAGGTCACATCTTTATTTATTGCAAGTGAAAACTTATACTTAACACAATTGTTTGTAATTGAATGTTAACTTCAGACCAACTTGACGTAAATTTTGAATTTCACAATAAAAACCTACAACCTACTTGTTTCTTTAACTCAACTACAATAAGTCTAAGAGCCGTTTTATCATATTCATCTAGGTATATTATTAAGAAAATTTATGTTGCTTACTTTTAGGCCGCTTTAAAAATCATACACTGGTCGTTGTATACACAGCGGCCTAAAAGTAGGCAACCTAGATTTCAAAAACATGAAGATGAGAAAACGGCCCTTAGTTAAAGCTTCCATTTTGATAAAGAACTATATAAGTACAAACAAATATATGTATTTCGCTCTCCCTTTCACCACTTGGCACCAAAAATAGCACTCAACTAGAAACTTTTTGACATTCTAATTACTAGAAACTCACTCACGACCTGCTTGTCAAGGCATAAACTTTGGCCATAAACAAAATTTTAATGGAGCAATTATAAGCAGCGTCTAAAAATGCCACGCAACAACAAGCAAGCAAGCAAAAAAAAAAAATACAGGAAAACTGCGCAATTTTCATAACTAAAAGGCAAACTATTTTTTTATTTTTGCACAACGACGGATTACGGAACACGTCAAATGCAAATGTGTAACACTTGGAACCAAGCACGCACGTCAAAAAAAGGTTGTCCCGATGACGCAGGAGGTTGTGTTAAATATGACTCTTTAAAAAGCCTAAATGTATGCACTGGCATTTTCAAAAAACAGCCTCATTGATATGCAGTGAGGGGATTTACAACTTCTTTCATGCTTATCGACATGCAAAATCAGAAATATCTTTATAAATGGGGCTGGCCGCCTGTAGGACAAAATGTCATTCATACAGTGAGTCATAGCAGAGTTAACCCCTTACTCATGTACTCAGACCTTTTGTCTAACTTGTTTCATTTTTTGTTTACTTTTTTTCTAGGCATTTTTCTATGCCCTGCCTCGACGCGTTGGCAATCTATTAAATGTTGTCATTGTGTTGACTTTTTTTTTGTTGTTTTTTTTTAGGTCGGTAGACAATAAAAAAAACTGTTGAAGTGATTAAAAATAGTGGCGCATGGCCCCAACCCGTCAAGTGAAGAGTGTAAACTGTCGTGCACTTTGTTTTTGATAGCATACTTTGGTGCGTTGTTTTTTGTTTGTTGAAAATCGATCAAGTCTATGGAAGCGTTAATGGATTTCTAGACTAGACAAAAGTTGATTGAACTGAAGTGCAATGGAGTTAGTGGAAGTGAAATAAATTTTTAAATATTCTCTTAATTTTTTACAGCCACAAAGGGCCAGGCCAAGCTTCTTTAATATATGCCCACCCAAAATCAGCCCCACCTTAAATCTTAGACTAATCGTTTTTTGATTTCTTACCTAACCTCAAAGGCTTTTGCTTTCTTAGGCCTTTCACAAACCCACAAAAGGAACAAAAAATAACAGGAAACGTGTGCAGGAAAAGGGTTTTACCAGCACGAATAAGTCGCTACTTGGCGCTGAGGCCCTTACATCAAGATAGTCCGCTTTTGGCGTTGAGTAATAAACGCCTATCTGCAGCCACGCGCCGACCTTTGACCCTTTTTTTCTCTAAGTTGGTTGCCAATTGTAACTTTTGAATAATGTCATTTTAATTACCACAAAACGCCAAAGAAATCACAAGAGAATAAATAGATGCCAGAAGAAAATGGAGAAAAAATATATAAAAAAACCAAAAATCCATTTTAATTAAAACGAAGAACGAAAAATACAAACGTGAACAAATGGTAAAGAAGGAAATTAAATTGAAATTACTTAGCGACCAGAAAGATTTATTGGGAAAAGAAATTTTGGTGCTGATTTACCGCACATTGGGCCGAAATTAGGAAATTTCGGCAAAAGTAATTTTAAAAGCATTTTAATCCATATTTGGTGGTACCCCCCTTTATATTATTGGAAAGACATATTCTTTAGCTTTAAAATAAATTTTACCAAACAATCATGCGTTTTTTTAAGGTTAATTTTTTTGGTTTCTTGTTTTGTGTTATTTATTAATTAAATAATGAAATAAAAAAAAATTGTTTTCCAATTCGAGGGCTGTTCAACAAGTTATCGCCTGACAATTAAGGTCTTAAAAAAAAAGGAGTAGAGGGGTTTCGGGACTTCAGGTGACCCAAAATGAAAACGGTAATTGAGGTTTTGATCAGAATTGATATAATTCTGGTCCGTATCTCAATCATATTTTTCAATATCTTCTTTAAAAAATGTGCGGCCATTACAAATTAAAATTTTATTTTTCAAATTTTTTTTCTGTAGTTTAGTGTACAAAAAAAAGTAAAAAAAACGTGTTTTCTCTTGATTGATTAAGCAAAAATATTGCTCTACTAAAATGGCAATATCTGCTAAACTATTTCGAATTATTGAAAATGGTTTGAACGGGATGAAATTAATCTAGTAGTTCTGCCATAAATTTTAATTCACTTTTTCGTGAAAAAACGGCTGTAGTTTAGTCCAACAAGCTGATAAAAATGAAACAAAATTCTTAAAAATAGCGGATATGTTAGGCTATATGCTAAAATAGTTGTTTTGGATTTCCGATTTACGCACTGGTTTGTAGACGACGGTTTATTTTGAAAAATTTGAAAAAAATTGAGAGAAAATTATCTTCAAAGTCAAATTTAGTCACTTCCGGGTTGTCTGATGCGGCTCGCTTAATTTTTTATGGCTGCATTGATTTATATAGTGTCGCATAAAACTTATAAACATACAAATTTGTGCTTGGTGTGACCGCCATAATTTTCCATAAGCTAAAAAAACTGCAAAATGGATTTTCCGCGATTTCTTGAAAACAAGAACTGATAGGAAAAAACCGAGACCAGTTTTAGAATCAGGGCACAGAACAGGAACACAATTTTGCATCGAGAAGGCTAGACCAAAACGGCTATTGGCCTGTATAATTAGTGTAAAGCCTTAAAAAAAACATGAAAGAGCAAAATTCATGGGATCAGCTCTGCCAAACCAGAATTGGGCCTTCCATTAAGCGAAAAACGAACAATGTATGAGAAAAGGAAGAAGTTTTACCCCACACGCTCTTTTCGACTAGCAATTGTTCAGAATGATGATTCAGGTCCTGGCGAAGAGCACCTCGGTTCTTAGGAACAAACTACAAATTGGGTCGATACTTCAATCGCCTCAGTCGATTTCCTGTCATTTTCAAGGAAAAACAACTGTCATTTTCTGTTATTTGTCATTTTATGTAAACCTAGCAGAAGAGTTGAGTTAAATCCAAACACAGTTTTGTTTTATTTTACAACCTTTATTGATCAAATTTTAAAAAAATAATGCACATTTATTACACGTTTATTTAAAAAATCATGATTTTTGCCCTTCAAAGTATGCTATGTTTATGAATATAAATAATGCAGGAAATCATTTATTTTTTAGTAGCCCTAACACTAATTATTTTTTTCTACCCTTAACTGGTCCGACACTTGGAGTAAATGCGCAATGTGGATTATCCAAGATGCTGCCATAACTGACTTTAAATTATCTCGTTCAAAAAATAATAATTGAAGAAATAAAAATTTGCATACTTTGAGGGGAAAAAGTATGATTTATAAGCATAAACGTAGTATTTAATAACATCTTTTAAAAGAAAGAATTTTATGCTATAAATAAGATGTCTTGCTCCACAGTGCACCACAAGCCAATCAGCTTTTAAGCCGCTAAAAAGTATACTATAAAAAATGCGTAACCCAGCTAATTGGCCTCTGCAGCAGCAGGAGCATTAGCAGGAGAGGCGTAAATTGTAATTGAATTGAATTGATTTAGTGGTTGCTTCTTATTCTTCAGTTTCATGTGGTGAGGAACAGGTGTTAAAGCAGCAGACGTGACGCTAATGAATTTCATTTTGTTAGGCGGAGTGGGTAAGGATTTACGATTTTATCAGGCCACCCAGAAAGTATGCTACATTTCACAAACAATTACATTTACATTCAATTTATAGCCCTGCGCGCTCGTCATTTTCAATTAACTTCCGGCTTTTGGCTTTTTAGCATTTTATTTTGGGGTGGACCTGAAATACTATATTCTATAACCGCTTAGCCGCTTATCAAAATTAATTAAATGTCCATCAAGGCTGAAGGAAAATGCATCAAACCATTGAGGTAATCCGGGTGTATATATATAAAAGTATAACAGTTTGGGTTTCATGTCATTTTTATTGCATAACACAAAATTGTGCAAATTGTCAATCTAGCCCAGTCTGCTGCTACACACCCCCACCCCCAGCCCATGCATGCATTGATATATGTGGTTGGCGTACCCCACGCTATCATTGCAAAAATTTCATTTCCGGAACTGTACTGACAGGTAATGTGCCGACTCCTCCCCCCTCCCCCCTCCACACTTTTTCCACCTCTGCCGCTGGTTTTGACAATTTTCATGTTTCAATTTTTCATTATGTGCACCTGCCTGGCTTTTTGTTTGTTGTTGCGATATGATTTATGCATAATGCGGGCGGGGCATAAATTCCTTTCCTCCTCCAAAAATGTCATTTAACGATTTTCTGATCAATGCAGCTATTTTTGGGGATAATTTTCAACTCAAACCCATATCAACTGACATCGAAACGTATCAGCCTCAAGTCAAGTCAATTGATGGAATCCCTCCCCTTGTATTTTGCCCTTTGCCTTGACCAACATTTCGCGTGTGCGAAACACAAATGGCAAAAGCAAAACGCGGACAGAAAGGGACCAAAGGCAAAGGAAACGAAGCAAACTTGGCGTTAATGACAGAATAAAACGAAATCCAAACATAAATTACCCGCTTATCAATTTCATTTATCTTACGGATTTCTTTACTTCGGTTTCGTTTTCGTTTCTACCCCCCCAACCACTTATTTTGTTTTTCTTTTTATGGTTTTGTAATTGAGTAATAAACTTTGGTATCGGTTGTGCCCCTTAAAGTTTCGCTACAAATAAATTTATAGTGATGGGCAAAAGTCTGAAACCAACGAAAAATGATTAAATCACTCATGCAGGAAAAGTTAAAAACTTCTTAAAAATAGGTAAAGGAAAAATAGTTCAGAATGTTAATAATACTTCTGCCTAATTTTTGATTTGTTGTAAAAACTCTAATAAACTCTAATGCGATTTTAAACACGGCCTAAGAGTAGGCAACATAGATTTTCTCAAAAAGCACCTGGTTTTAAAAAATATGAAGATGAGAAAACGGCCTTAGGGAGTTTTTAGGGTCTTTGTTGAAAATATTTTTGCTCAGCTGCCGTCCAATAAGCATGCTCTGAGAGGTCGAAAACGATTTGTAGAACCCTTGTGTATAGTTTTGTTTTTTTAGTGTTATCCTTTAGCTGATTGCTGGTAAAGTTTTGTGAGTACGGTCTCACTGTTTAATTTTGGCGAAATTTTATGTTGAGCAACTTCAACAAGGAAAAAAAGAAAGAGCTTTTGGATCGATTCGAAGTCGAATTAAGAAATAAAGAAATTTTGAATTATTACAAAGCACCAGCAATCAAGAGCGGCTTAGGCTTCGATTAAGTACCGCACCCACCTTTTTCTAAATTTTCAAAAATGTTTCAAAGATTTTATCCAAGAATCGATTAGCTTTCAAAATAATTATTTGTAAGACATACGCAATTTGGAGGACCGTAGAAAAAAGTTTATTGTTAAACCTTGAAACCTTGATTTAGTGTGACCAAAACTTTTGCCCATCACTGTTTAAATACAGAATCACTTAACAGTTAACATTTATTATACGCTAAGTGACCATAAAATGTGACATTATCGAAGAAAAAAATATATTTACTACTCTTAATGAGTTTTTGTCTGGAAATACTTAAAGGGCGCAACATTTATCAAGAGTTACCCTCAGTGTTATTTTTTATACACCCAAAAAGCCACCCCCTTATCGGCTTATGAGTGCCATTTATTTCCATCAAATTTAAAATGTGTTTGAATAAATCTTGGGCAAAAAAAAAAAGTAAAAGTAACTTTTAAAGCTTAGCCCCGCGGCAGCCGGATATAAATGTCTATCAACAAAAATTGTTGGTCATTGTCATTGGGAAGACCAAAATCACACACGATAAATTTTTATTTGCTTGCTTTTATTAAATTTTATTTCCCCCCTTCTGAGCCATCTATCTGGCCATTTGTCTGGCATTCTCTTTGAGCGCACAAAAAAAAAAGGCAAATTCATCAATTACTTAATATAATTACTTTTGGCTTTCGGATTATGCATATATATATATACAGACAGGGGCCAGCATGTCATAGCCTAGCGGCAGGCAACATTAATACTTAATATAATAAATTGTAGCCAGGGCCACGCACTCCCCCAATGGACGACTAACTGTCTGCAAAAACTGCAGTAGCCGCGCTCTCTCTCTCTCTCTCTCTCTGATGAAATTAACAGCCCAAAAACATGGCAGCACTTTCCACGAGTTATTCGCTAGGGTAGCCATTTTTAATGGGTTTTTAAAGTGCCCGCACAGTATGGCCTATGGGCCTCAAATAATTGTCATTTTCTTTTTTTTTTAATAAAAAACATTTCAATTTATCTCTTTCCAGGTACGTATCCAGAGTCTTTAATACCGCCCATCGAATATCGTAAGTTTTTAGCCCAATTTCATATGTCATAAATTAGTATGTAATGCCTCATAAATTTCGGTTTGATTTTAATTGCCATAATTTTCGCACAATCTGTCAGTTAATAATTTTGACTTAATTTATTTATGGCGCTGTGACACAAGCAATAAATGTTAAAAAATTTAAAATCTAATTCAATTCCGTCCCACAATTTGATAACAGAAAAAAATGCTGATATTAATTTTATAATTTCTATAATGTCAAATCCTTACTTTTTTTCCATTGTGTGTTGCCTACAATTAAAACAATTAAATGCCATAAAACTGGCAACAAAATAATAAATTCATATTAATAAAATGTCATGTTTTAGGTATATACAAAAAAATACAAATATGACAATTAAAGTAATATTAATTGACAATTGCAAAAGCCTAAAGCTATTTACAAAAAAAAAAAAAAAAAAAAAAAACTCATGCCTGGAAATGATGCAGCAAAATGTTAATGACAATTTTAATCACTTTTAATCTATTTAATTTTGTAAAAATTAATGGGGGAAAAAAGAAAAAGCAGCAAAATTTACAAATTTAATACAATTGAACTGTGAGGGCTTGAGTAAAACTAAGTTGATTAGGGTTTAAACAAATAATGTTAGAAATTAGGTAATTTTTTTAGATAAAGCGATCCTTAGAAAAATTTTTTGAGAAAGTTAAAAAATTATTCAGTGGTTCTTAGACTCAGAAAAAACCCAAGATCTTTGTACTTGAATCAAGTACACACAGTGTCAATGGTACGTTAAGTATGAAAATACTAAATTCAAGTATAAAGTTTTTATATGAAAATACTGAATTCAAGTATAAAGTTCTTATATTAGTACGATTTTCCAACCCTGAAATACTTGGTTCTAGACCGTTCCTAGATATACATACAAACTATATTTGCTCATTCTATAAGGTCGTAAAAGTCTTAAGTTAATCCCGATTAACTCTTTAAACAAGAATTTGCATACTTAAAATAATAACAAAATATTATTAAAAGTTCTAAATTATTCCACAAAATTATTTTTGAAGCCATACATAAAATAAGTATAAAATGTTCTTGATTTAGGCCCATTCCAATTTGAGCTTGAAATTATTAAAAAAAATCATACTTTTGCCCCTCAAAGTATGCAATTTGTATTTTTTTTTAGGAATTTGTTATTTAAACGAGATAATTTAAAGTCAGTTATGGCAGATTTTTGTTAAAGGTAAACAAAAATAATTGGTGTTAAGGCCACTAAAAAATAAATATTTTCCGTCAGTATTCATATTCATAAACATAGCATACTTGGAAGGGTAAAAATCATGATTTTTTATTTGTTCATAATCGTAGTACTTGTCTCTGTATCGAATCTTATATGGCTGCAAAGATCTTATTGCCTTGAGCTAAACAAAGTTCAAGAAGGTGTAACTGTAGACCAGAAATCTACCATCCCTTCATAAGTAAAGCAGATAGAACCAATTGGGAATTTTAAAGACAGATTCGTGTTGAAATATTTCTCATTTTCCATTGCATACTTTTTTGGCTTGGCATTTTTAAATTATTTTGTACTTAAGACCGTTTTCTCATCTTCTTTTCTCAAAATCATACGCGGGGACAATCACTTGTATTTTAAAAGCGGCCTAAAAGTAAGCAGCACTTATTTTCTTTAAAAGTACCTAGATTTGAAAACCATGAAGATGACAAAACGGCCTTTAATCTAAGAAATTTTGTACTTGAATTAAGAATGTATTTTCTAGAATGATATGTCTAACTGTAAGTACGAAAAATTCTTGATTGAAGAATATTTGTTCTCATTTAAATTAAATTAACTTTCGTTTTTGGACTTAATAATGTATCATACTTAATTTAAGTACACCCAAGAACTAAATATACCTGAAATTTTAGGTACAAATTGGTATAAATACCATCCCGATCGTACAAGAATTAGTTTTTTTTGTGGAACTAATCAAACTGTGATTTGGGGTCTGTTTAGTGAGATATTTTTGTATTCCTGTTTCCCAATTTTCAAACATTTAACTTTCCAATAGAAAAATGTGGATTTGATTAATTTATATTCGAAATAGAATTCCAATCAAAATTTCAAAATAGATAGAGAATAAATATGTAGCACATTTTTAGGCCGCGGTAGAAATCATAAGTGGGTCCTTGTAGATACAAGCAAAGATATTTTAAAAGCGTCCTAAAAGTAGGCAACCATTTATTTTCTTAATAAGCTCCTGGATTTACAAAAAGAGAATATTAGAAAATGACCCTCAAAATATTAATGTAGTATTTAAAACTCGAATAAATCATTTTCTTACTCAGAATCGGCAGACAAATATACATCTTTATGTTATTTTGAATTAACTTTAACTTAGGCTGGGTTCACACTGTTCGACGCATGAGACATGACAATCTAGTTAGCCTTCATGTTGTATTGTTTTAATTGTCAAATAACAAATTATTCTAATGAAAACAAGACAACGTAAGGGCCTACTAGATAATCATGTCTCATGCGTCGAACAGTGTGAACTCAGCCTTAGAGTTATTTCGAAAACGAGCAAAAATGGCGAAAAAAGTTTAAATACACTGTAACTTGTACACTTTGGCAAATAGTTTTTAAAATCAAATAAATTAAGCGATCTGAACCGTTTAATTTTTCTGTTTAACAATTTCAAAAGAGACATTTACAAATTTTAAAAAATATACCCATGTGTTCTACAAATCGCTTTCGACCCAAATCGTATAAGAATCGAGTAGTTTTAGAGTCGTAAGCGATTTGTGGAACACCTTCGATAAGTATCTTTTAGCAGGAAAAGTTTATGCGGCATTTGTTTCATTCAAGCATTTTTGAAAGGACATTGGTTCGGTTTACTTGCACAAAATAGCAGTTCGGATCGTTACGGTGTACAGCCGGTTTGCCTAGCTAAAATAAATGTTAAATTAATCCCAAGTTAGTTTAGAAATGTATCCCTTTTAAGTCTGCCCGCTATTCTCTGCTTCACTTGAACAGAAATTGACCTCATCACACTCACCACTGGGCAGGCAATTGGACCTTCCTCAAACTTCCTTTTACACAGATTGTGCATGCTGTTTTTTTTTTGTATATTATTAATGCCTCTGCTGTATACCTGTCAGGCGTTTTTCTCCAGGGCACTCGTCTCTGTTGTTAACTTTATTAAATATAATGGCAAACCAATTTTTTTCGATAGTATTTTTATTAGTCAGCAACAACAACATAAATGAGCAACGCGTTGTTATTTTTATGCAGGTATTTTAACGCCGAGTCAGTCACAAAAAGAGAGCAAAAAAAAAAAAACTGCAACTGAAACAAGCGCATGGTTCATTAAGTATGCGCCATGTGGCCGGGGGAAACAAACGAGTGCGCTTGAAAGTATGCAATTGAATTTAAATATGGCCCGCTCTGCCACTCTTAATAATGTTGGTGCTGCTGTTGTTGTTGTTTTTATTGCGGCTGTATGCGTTAATTAACACAAACTTTATTACACAAACTTTAATGGCACATTTCGAGACATCCTGCTCCTCCCCTCGTACACATATCAACATAATGAAATTATAAGCGGTTTGATTTTAATATAAATTACTTTTTATGAGACAATAATTGATGTTCGTGTTCAGACAGCTGCCGTTTAATGATTGAATGTATGCAAGAAGTGAAAATTATATAATGGCTTTCCTTTTCCTTAAGTATATGACAATGATATGGGCGCAATGTCAGTCATAACAAAATGGATTTTATTTAAATATGCGAAAAGGTTGGAAAATGATAACATATTTCAAGTATGCAGTTTCAAAGTGCATCAACAGAAAGTAATTAAGCAATTTTTTGTATCCTTCTAGTACCGACCCTGAATTTAAAATAACGATTTAAATCATTTCCTGTACATTCCAAAAATTCCCAAATTTTTATGGCCATTTTTGGCAGTCTCCCAGAATAATTTTTCTGATTTTTAAAATACAATCCGCGACTTTCAAAATTCGTCAAAATTTTAAACTTCAATTATTATAGACTTTTATATTAAACAATATTAAACATGGTAAATTGTCGTTCCAAGCTACAATTTGTGTAATTTTTGCAGAATTTTTGATGGTGTTAAAGTTGGATCAAAATTCTTCCTAAAAATGAGTAATTTTACTATAAATTCTAATTTCCAATAGTCATTTTAAGTGATTAGCTCAATATCATCCAACTCGGTATCGGTAATCGATTGCCACATATCTATTTAAGAGTTGGCAGAGCAGTCCGATATACACCTCATTTTGGGTTCACAAGACACAAAGCAGACAAACTCGCAAGACAGGGCACTTACACCAACTCCCTTTTTGATAAGAACTCTGTCGGTATGCCTATGGCAACGTGCACTTACACCATCCCCCTTTCCGATAAGAACTCTGTCGGTATGCCCATGGCAACGTGCAACGTGCACGTTTAACCTGGCCAATTTGCAGCAAAAAATGCTTATCAGATCTATCAGACTGCGCTAGTAAAAACCCATGCCGTCCCTCTAACGACTTCTGCAGAAGCTGCAGTGACGAGTAAAAGTTAATGTTTGTCCCACACTTCTTTTGTTCGTGTCACGCTTCTGAGTCGACCAAGACCAAAATTCCTCTGCTCGTACTCTCTAGCAGCGATCACCGAGCTTGCGGTGATATATCCCTGACAAATTTAAAGTTTTTTAAATGCATTCGGATGAACCTTACCTTTACATATTTTTTATCTCTTGAACACAGGAACTGGAATGATAGTCAAAATGTCTTAGCAGCAATTATAGGGTGGCTGATGAATGATGCTACATTTGTAAAGTTAAATAACTCCTTTTATACCCTTGCAGAAAATTGTGCAGATGTTTGTAACTCATAGAAGGAAGCATCTCCGACCCCATAAAGTATATATATTCTTGATCAGCATAAAGAAATGAGTTGATGAAGCCCTATCCGTCAGTCTGTGCGTCGGTCTGTTTCTATGCCATCTCCTCCCTCAGTAATAATTTATTTATTATTACTAATAAAGTTTGTTTTATATCTAAATCAAGCTTAGCACAAAGTCTTGAAATTGGTCGGAATCGGTCAGATCGAATGACTATAGCATATAGCTGCCATAGGAACGATCGGTACAAAAACTACTTCTAGTGAGAAAAAGTTTTTAGTTATCAATGATAGCGTCTTTAAACTTGATATTTATTCAATTTATATGCTTTCACATAATTTTGGGAAGTTTGATCACAATCGGTTGACTATAGCATAAAGCTATCATAGGAACGATCGGTCCAAAAACTAGTTCTAGTAAGAAAAACTTATTTATTTTTAATGTAAGCATGTGCAAACCTGGTTTTTATTTATTTTGTATGCATCTGCACAATTATGGAAAGCTTAATCAAAGTCGGAGGGCTATAGCATATAGCAGTCATAGGAGGGATCGGTTCAAAAATTAGTTCTAGTGAGAACAATTTTTTTGTTATCAATGGTAGCGTCTTCACACTTGATATTTATTAAATTTATATGCTTTCACACAATTCTGAAAAGTTTGATCACAATTGGTTGACTATAGCATATAGCTGCCATGGGAAGGATCGGTCCAAAAAATAGTTCTTGTAAAAAAAACTTTTTTATTTTCCATCGTAGTGTCACCAAACTTGATATTTATTAGTTTTATATGCTTCCACATAATTCTGGAGAAATTGATCAATATCGGTTGAATATAGCATATAGCTGCCATAGGAACGATCGGGCAAAAAACTAGTTCTAGTAAGAAAAACTTTTTAGTTTTCCAGCGTAGCGTCGCCAAACTTGGTAATTAATAGTTTTATCTATTTCCACATTATTCTGAAGAAATTGATTAAAGTCGGATGACTATAACATAAAGCTGCCATAGGAAGGATCGGTCCAAAAACTAGTTCTAGTGAGAAAAACTTTTTTGTTTTCCAGCGTAGCGTTACCAAACTTGGTAATTAATAGTTCTAATGTGGAAGTAGATTATTCTGGAGAAATTAATCAATATCGGTTGACTATAGCATATAGCTGCCATAGGAATGATCGGTCCAAAAACTAGTTCTAGTGAGAAAAACTTTTTTATTTTCCATCGTAGCGTCACCAAACTTGGTAAAAAATAGTTTTATCTACTTCCACATTATTTTAGAGAAATTGATCAATATCGGTTGACTTTATCATATAGCTGCCATAGAAAGGATCGGTCGAAAAAGTAGTTCTAGTGAGAAAAACTTTTTTGTTTTTAATGGTAGAACCTTTATACTTGTTAATCGTGAATATTATCTGCTTCCACACAATTTTGCCGAGTTTGAACAAAATCGTATAAATATATCGTTAAGCTTGGTACATACCATACAGCAAAATCTTGGCATGTTCCGTAAAAGATCTGCTAGGTACTTGAATCTTTAGCTATTTCTAAGATTACCCGGTCACCTGATGACTTTGCCATTGATTTTTGCGTATCTGCTTGCCTTCAATAATAGTTAAAGTAAAGCCGACAATTGCTTTGAATGAAAGCGGTTGAAATTTTGCGTGTAAATCTTTAAACGAATTTATTAAAATTAATTGTTATTACTTATCAGACAACCCTCTTAAATCAAGTGGGTGTAGCCATAAATATGGTTGAGCTTTACAGTTCATTAAATTGAAAACAAAAGGCAGTTTTACCTGTTTTCTTTTTTCCAACGCACAAACAAACATTTTATTTAAATGCATAATTAAAAAAATATACCGTTATACCACATATATATATATATATATATATATAAATGCAGATATTTGTGCATATTAATATGCACATAAATTTAATGCTGGCTTTATCGCAATTATTATTATTAGTTTTCTCTTACAAAAGAACCAGCATATCAAGCTAATTAAATTTAAAACCGGAAATGCCCAAGTTAACTTAAATCCAGGTGTGTAATTAAACAAAAATTTACACGCATTGTAATTATATGTATAAGCACAGAGAGAGAGAGTGGGAGAGAGAGAAAAGTATGCTGTAAATTTTTATACAAATGTCCGCGAGCAAGTTTGACACGAACAAAACACTCACAGACAACGCACAGACCCAGGCAGGACACGTAGCAAACGGCAATACTTTGTTTTGACCCTCCCTGCATTGTCCAACAGTTTAATTGGTCTAAAAATTGCACGTCAACGTAGATAAATTTTTATTTGAAAAAGTTTATTAAACATTTGCATTGCTCAGGCAGCTCACGTAGCTAGGAGTGTGCCTCCTCTGTGTATGTGTGTGTCCCAGTCGTTTTTGGCCATTGGCGTTTTTATTGCAAACTTTTTTACAGTTGCCTTTTGGTCGGACATTTCTCTTCTTTCTTTTGGTGGAAATTTTTGTTATTGAAAAAGTTTTTGCGTTTTGTAAAAATTATATGCCAAAGTTTTGCTTTGTAATTACATGCACTAAGGCAAAACACAAATAAAATGGCAGATTAAATTTAACATTCAAACCTTCCATTCTGGCCACTGTTATCACCCAAAATTTATTTGTCTCACCTGCCCTGGCAACACACACAAACAAATTAAGTTTTGTTCTCTTCGAACAAAGCAGCTTCATCCACGTGCCTTTCCACTTTCAACTCATTAACTGGCTGGGCCATTAAAAGACTTATTTTCACACTTGCATAAACCCATTTAGAACCATCCCACCCCCCCGCCAATGTGTACTGAAGTCGCCACCTTATCACACGGCACGTCGGGCAGGGCAAGCGCATCGTGACATAAAATTAATGCCCAACCGACAATTTTAATCGGCAACAATTTTTGTCTTGAGTTATAGCCTCAAGACGGACCCAAAGTCTCGTCGAGAGAAAACTTTGGCTACTACACAAAGATTTTTGCCAAGTGGCGGATGCGTATATTTAAAACTTATTAAATTGCTATAATTTATACGACTTATCTCTGGGGCGGTGTCTCTACCTTAAGGGGTGGCTTAAGAACAGGGGAAGAAAAAAAAATCTCATTGCATAGCTTCGGGCACACAGCAATGGCAATTAATTTACATGCAAATCGTGCCGAAAGTTTCGGAAGGAATGACACACCGCCTTAAAGTACAAGACGAGAGTTCAGGTTTTTTACACACACACACACACACTTGATTAGGGCTCCCGTGGTGCGCCGCCTGCTTGAAACAATATGGCAAACAAGAAGGACTACGACCCTTTTGGGGTCGTTGTTGACGTCGACAGGTTGCCGCATCGTTAGAAGTACGAAGGGAAAAACCCAAAGTTCTTGTGTTGTCTTTTCCGCGCCTAACAAATTGCTGCATTTTTTTGTTTTTTTTTTTTTTTTTGCTTTGTTCTTGATTTATTGTGGCCCAAAATGAGCGCACATTAAACATTTAGTAATGAGTTTAAAGTTTTTAAATGGAATTTTTGATTATAAGCTACAAAGGAACTTAAAGGGGGGAGGATAAAAAGTATGTGTAGACGGTGCGCAGGCGGTTATTGAGATAGAGCAATTGGTGGGAAACCCTTGCAATTAATTGGCTAATACGATGGAAGCTTAAAAAAAATGCCCCATATTGGGCGCCAATACGATAGAAGTTAAAAAGAATAGCCCACCTTGGGCGCCAATTTTTTTTTTAATTTTAAAATGCCTTCCGAATCAAATTTTTTTGAATTATGCAGCTTACAATAGAAAGTTCAAAAATAAGTTATCTTTTGAAACTAAATCATGTTTATATCAACTTGGCTGTTGACGGTGATTATGAATAAAGTATATTATTGGGTCGGAAATTTTTTTCTTCTGCATAGTAAGTATACAGTTGCTGTAATTCAGCAGATTATAGGGCATATTGAGTCACATTCTTTATAATTCCCTTTTAAGCATTGTGGGTCCCCTACACTTTGGTCGCAAAATTTTCTTTCAAATATGATATATGCAAGCATTTCAGAGCCCCACGTTGGTCGCCATTTTATAATTTTTTATCATTTTAGTGATTTTCAGTTTCTTCAAGAATGTTGATTCGAATATTCATTCCTTTTCTATGAAAATATATACAGAACTCAGAATGTGCCAGGGGAACAGTACTAGAAGTTGTATCATGATAAGTATATTTCTTGTTTGGTCACTATTTCAATAGAAATGCAGTATTTATGCATTTTACGTATCCCACATTGGCTGACTATTACATCATTTTTATTTTTAGAGCCTCGTCATTTCAATATAAATCTCATAAAAGCCAAGCCAGGGTCTTAGGAGGTATTTTTTAATAATTTCAAGGCGCCACTTTTTTTTATTAATGCCAAATTTTATGACAATTTGCACTTACCAAAAGTGAAAGCTAGACCATGAACTACTCGTTTTTTTTTCTCACATTCCAAAGCTTTTAATCATTCTTTCTTTTCTATTTTGGTGCCCCATTTGGCATGCCTTCACACTGTCAATCCATCATAAGCCTTTTCTTACCATTCCACATGGCAGTCCTTTTTATGACACGGGCTTTCACTCATTCGGCCCCAAAACAACCCCAGCAAATCTCTTGAAATCCCAACACTTTGTTCAAACATATAAACTTATATCTTTCTTCTGGCACTTCCGCTGCCGCTGCTGCTGCTGCTGCTGAGTTTTCTTTTCAATTTACGCCCAGAATAGAACGCGAGGCCATTAAACGCTTTAAAATCAACATCAGCTCCAATGACGACGACAGGGGCAATAAAGTCGACCCAAAAATTGCTTCCTCTGCACATAAAATTCAAGAAGCGAGGCCTACACAAGAATAAAAAAAATTCCTTCACACTCACACACACACACAATTGCTGAGCTTTGCAAACAAACGGCGGCCCGCCCCTGCCCACTTAATACTTAAATGCAAACGTGTAAATTATGTGATTTTTCCCCGGCGGCCATGTTTGTTTGCAAACTCCATTACCAACATGGCGGGAGCTTCCTCCCCCTCCCCCTCCTCCAACTCACCTGTTTGTTTTTTAAGCAATCGTCGCGCTTTGCCATTAGAAAGAAGAGGAGAAAAAAAAAACAACGCAAGTTGGATACCCCTTTATATCCTTTTATGTGTTTTTCATGTACTTTTATTTGATTGTCGCACGCTTCGTCGCCTGGCTTTGGTTAGTTAGAGAGGAGCAGCAACAAGAGGGGTTGGGAATGGGGGATGGGGTTGGGGTAGTGTTTTTTATGGCAGTGTTTTTTAGTACTCAAAATATTAGCAAATGTTCATTAACGACTATGCAAATTGGTTTTAGTCAGGCTCACTAGGAAACTTTTGCTTAAAAAGCAATTACTCAAAATGTACTTAACACACAATTGATGGTCGGTGGAGAAAGAAAAAAAACGAAGCCTATTTTTCTACAAAATCATAGGAAATTTGTTCAAGTGGTGTGGCTGGTGAGCTAAATTGTATGCAACATTATTGTGATATTGTGACCTTAGCCTATGCCCTAGCAGCACTTTTGTTTTTGTAAAGCTTAAGACCTTACCTATTATATGAAGGAAGGAAAAACGGCTAAAAGGCCCATTTATTATAAAAATTTCAACTTAGGGCCGTTTTCTCATGTTCCTGTTTTTTAAATCCAGGTGCTTTTTGAGAAAACGTATGATGCTTGTTTTTAGGCTGCTATAAAAATATCTATGATTGTGTCTACATCGACCGGAGTATGATTTAAAACGCGGCCTAAAAGTAGGCAACGATGTCTTTCTCAAAAAGCAGCTAGATTTGAAAACAACGAATATGAGAAAACCGTCCTTAGACTTTGTTGTTGTTGCCGAATGATTGAATAAGTATTGGTGTTTGCTCTTTAATATACTTTGTTTGGGCACCCCTGATTTAGTGCTTTCTTATTCATACCGAAGCACTCTTTACATCTTGCTCTTGATCTTATATAGTGCTCCCTTAATCAACTACAGGCATTTTATAAACTTATTCTCGTTTTGTAGGCTTATAAAGTGCCATGTGGTCTTTACTCAGGTTTTTCAAAACACCTTCCTTTGGAATCTAGTGCATGTAGTGCACTGTAGTGCATGTGCATTGGCGTTTCTTAAAGTATAGACCACCCCTTCCACCCAGCCTGGTGTAGGACACTCAGTTTTCCATTAAGACAAGATATTATAACTATTCCTGTTTTTCTCTAGCTTAATCAAAGACATCGTATTGCTTTTCCTATTTTTGCTCTACTCATATATGTTTTTTTTTCTTAAAGCCCTAGACGGAATTAATTTAGCTTACTTCGTTTTATATTACGTCCAGGTGGAACGTAAGTCTAGTGTGACCAGATTTATTAACAAATTGCACCAAATCTTGTATTTAGTGATATTTTCGTTGGTCAAACTAATCGATTGTTGTTGTTTTGATAAAGATAATTAACTTCTCGTCAAGCCTTTAAAAAAGTTTCTATAAAAACTTTTTGATATGCTACACACCAAGCAAATGCAATGACGACTATTAAACTTGCATAATCCAACTTTATTATGACCATTTAAATTCTTTTGCACATTTAAAACAGTGTATGATTTAGTCAAATTTGTAGATTTTTGCTATTTTTATTAAGTAATTCAAACCCTTGGTAAAAAGAGGATTTACGACTGTATTGAGACTTACACACACAACCGAATTTATATTTAACTTCTCGTCTTAACTTTAAATCAGACAGAAGAAGGGTGAAGTTACATTGTTTGCAACATGTAAAACATGGTCCATATAGGTTAACATAGGTTCCATTAATGTGCTGTTAAGCGCAACAGTGCTTCTCAGCTCCGTATGGGCACAAGGTAAAGGGTGGAGGAAACATTACTTCTGCTTCTTCTTTACACAGTTTTTGTATGAATCTTTGCGTTACTTTGACAGACTAATTACGTTAAGGAATTCTCGACATATCTTTCTTACTCTCCTTATCATCTCCCTTCTTTAAATTCGAAATCATTTACTTTTTCATTCTTTGTTTCCTGTATAAATCGACGCTTCTTTATCTTGGTTCATTTAAACTCAGATAACTTTTACTCTCAATGAAGATAATCTTTCTATTGGCCATTTCTTACTATTTTGTTTACTTTACCTCTTGTGCTGACGCTTCAAGCTTTATTTAAACTTCCAACTTTCCATTATCTTTAACATCTCTTTTACCTGCTTCTTTAACTCTCATCCTTCTTGTATCTTTGGTTTTCTTTAAAACCTTGAAGATATATGAATATCGGAATTGAGTGTCAATGTAATCACTATGAAAAATTCAGCTTATCAAGGCCATTTACACTTGCTTGTACTGCCCTTATAAGGCATTATATAGTTCAATATCAAGCCAATTCAATTCTAAGCCAGTAAGGCTTTTTAGAGCCCTACATTTCGTTCTTATTGATCCTCATTTTAGACAATTTTAATACCTAAGCCTTTTCTATAACTGCATTTTGTGTACGTTTTTTCTGCAATATTAAAGCACTTTAAAGCCTTGCCTTAAGCCTCATTATAAACAATTTTAAGAACTTTTTCCTTTGTTAACTTATATTGAGCAAAAGTAATATGCATTTGCTCAATTTAAGCATTTAATAGCCCCACCTTGGGCGCCATTTTTATGCATTTGGTTTTGTTTGGCATTTCAGTAGTTCAAATTGCCTTCCATCTTAGACAATTTTAATACCTTAGCCTCCTAAAAGTTCCATACTATATGTAAAAGCCCTCTTCAAGTAATGAAGTGTTCTACGTTGGACGCCTTGCAAGACTTAGCCTAATTGAACAACCTGTTGGGTACCATTTATGTGTATTTGTCCCATTTAAGCATTAAGCGCTATTGCATTTCCACATTGGACGCCAGTTGTATAAAGTCAAAGCATTTGAACTCTCAAGTCCCTCTCGTTGGGCGCCATTTATTTGTTAAATGGTTATTCAAGCAAATTATATTCGCGGTATGTTTGCGCTGCCTGTGGTATTATATTATGCATATATCTTATCTTTAACAATTCCCTCTAGACTCTTTTCCCTTAAAGCCTCCCTTAAACGCGTATACCTGTTTGCACCTCTTGAACTTGCAACGTCTTTAGTAAAGTTGAAATCATTTTTAATTATATATATATATTTTACAACATAGCCAAGAATTTTCATAGCCTTCGTTGAGTAGCGCTTCTTAATTTGCTTCAAGAGCAAGGAGACATAGCGTGGGGGGGAGAAGTGGAGAAAAGGCAGCCGTCTGGAAAGCCAATTAAAATGAAATCAAGCCAGGCCAACTTGCCCTGCGCCCTCCCGCCCTTTGCTTAGTGTTTATTGGACTAAAACACCTTGCAACAAACATACACACACACACACACACACACAAAACGTATATAAATTTGTAATTTTAATATTATTAAAAATGTTAAATTGCACGCAGCATAAATCACATTTGTGTAAGGACAGGGGAGTGGCAAAATGTTGCGTCAGCTTGTTGCCATCATTTGTGGCCCAGGGGGTTGACATAAATGCCAGCTGCTTTGGCCACACTATTTTTATTGTTCCCCTTTAGCTCTCTCTGGGTGTTATTTTAATTTAAGCGATTTACTTGCAGCCGCAAGGCTGAAAATGTTACAACATTTTTGCATCTACATAAAATAGCAAGGCCATAAAATGAAATGAATTTAATAAACCAAAATTGTATTCCAACCCCTCCCCACCCCTAAATTAACGCTATCTATAGCCACTAATTTATGTTTATAGTCGCATGAGGGTTAAGGCTAAGCAGAAAAGTTCATTGAAATGCCATTTAATTGCAATTAAGCAGCAAATTTATCAAACTCAATTGAACCAGGGTGGAATGGGGAGATCAGCCGAGCATGTGAACCCTGAAACTGAAACAGAGGAGCCATGAGCAACGCTTTTACACTTGGCTAGACTCATGACTGTGGCTAAGCACATGTCTGGGATGCTCAGGAGAACAGCTGAAAGATAACAAGGGAATTCAAGTGATTTGTATGGTTTACGCTTTGTTCTTTAGAAAAGGGTTCACTCTTTTCATTGACAAGGACAATTTATACTTTACTCTAATTTTGCATAAAAATACGTATGCTGCGTTTTTTTTGTTTGTATGTTTGTTCCTTAGAGGCGTCTAAATTGCAAAACAGATTTTCATAAAAATTTTAAACTATTACTACTTTTATGCACAAATAAAAAATCATGATTTTTGCTCTTCCAAGTAGGCTATGTTTTATTATTAAGGAAAATATTTATTTTTTAGTAGCCTTAACACTAACAACAAAAATCTGAGTAAATGCACAATGTGCATTATGTTTCATGCTGACTATAAATTATCTCGTCCAAATAATTGATTCTTAAAGTTTGCTTACTTTAAGGGGCAAAAAGCATGATTTTTTAATAGCAACGTAGTATATGTTTAAGTCAATCTGAAAAAATTCAAAGGCTTAGTTTCAACCGGTTCGGTGTGTGAACCAGTTTAAAAGTGGTTCAGAGTAATATATTATTAATTATTTATTTATTTTTTTTTCAATATTTTACCAGTTCGCAAAATTATTTTAAAAGTGGTTTAACATCATATCTCCGAAATTATATGAGCTATAAATTGGAATTAAGGCGCTTAGGTTGATAAAATGAATTTAGGTATTTTCCCGGTTGACACCTGGTTCCGAACCAGAATGAACCAGGTCATTCTTAGCTCTGATATTTTTGAGCTGTGAAATTAACATTTTGGATATAGATTGGTATTCGGAGTTACGACATTTTACTGGATCAGACCTGAATCCGAACCCAATAACCGGTTTAAAATAGATTCAGAGTAGAGTTGGGTTGTTACGGAGCGAGTGAACAAAAAAGAGTTGTTCACAAAGCGGAACTTGTGAAAATGTTGCTCCTGAAATGTTCTTTTTGTTCTGTGACTCTTTTTCGAGACTCTTGTTCAGAGACTTTTGTTCCGAAACCCTTGTTCCGACACCCTTGTTTTGGGGCTCTTGTTTCGAGACTCTTGTTTCGAGACTATTGGTCCGGGACTCTTGTTCCTAGACTCTTGTTCCGAGACTCTTATTCCGAGACTCTTGTTTCGAGACTCTTGTTCCAATGCTCTTGTTCCGAGACTCTTGTTCCGAGACTCTTGTTTCGAGACTCTTGTTCCGAGACTCTTATTCCGAGACCCTTGTTCCGAGACCCTTGTTCCAATGCTCTTGTTCCGAGACTCTTGTTTCGAGACTCGTGTTCCGAGACTCTTGTTCCGAGACTTTTGTTCCAACACTCGTGCTCTGAGACTCTTATTCCGAGACTTCTTTTCCCAGAATCGTGCTCCGAGACTCTTTTTACTGGTTTAAAACAAGTTCCGAACAAAATAAAACCGGATCCAAAGTGATTCAAAACCTTATTATTTGAGCTATGAATTACTTATAATATATATGGTCATACTGATTTAAAAGCAGTTTGTAACCAATTTAAAAATAGTTCAAAACCATTTCTCAGGCGAAAAAAAGGAGAAGAAACGAACCAGACAAAATTGTTTATGTATATCGCAGTGTTGATTAGTGCCAAGTGCTGTGAGTGTATGCCTATGACCGCGTGCTTTACTAAATCTCTGTTGCTCACAAATACAATGAAGGTTTCTGTATTTTGAACTAGTTTCGATCAAATTAAATCCCTAAAAAAAAATGTATTCTGACTTTCGAATAGCAAAATAACAGTGGGATTCCTTTTTTTAAGTTTTAATGTTCAAAAGGAATCACGGAACTCAATCCGCTTACAAATTTTTACAAGGTATTAAGGACAGGAAAAAACAGATCGCCTGCTGGCTGAGGAAGAGTTACATAACTGTTAAAACACGAGCAGCCATTTTAGGGTGAGCCAAGGAGACGACCTGTTGGTCGTCAATCCAGAGGTCCGACGAATGACGCTTTTTTGGATTTGCTTTTGATTTCGTAAAACAGCTGCTCCATATAAAGTCACAGTGTGACCATGAGACCTGCAGAAAAATGGTCGTATTTCATACTGGTTTCATGGTCACACTGCGCCTTTGTATGGAGCAGCTGCGAACAGCTGTTTCACCAAATCCAAACCAAATCAAAATTGAAAGCAAATTCGTTTTAGAAGTCCGACTAATATTTTATGAGAATCGTTTCATTTCGAGCTACTTAAGTTTATATGGCACAGTGGGTCTTACAAGCTACCAATTATCCCCAAAACCATTTTAAAGATAATGCCAAAAAGTATGCAATATTTTTTTTTACGATTTTAAGTTGCAATTCAAGAGCTAAAATTTGATCCAGCTCATTATTATTAATGATTAAATAGCCTTCAACTTGGTCAACAGAATATTACTTTTTCACCTAACAGATGTTAAAATTATTTGAGGTTATATGAGAATTTGCAAAAAAAAAAAATCCAAATCCAAGAGTATGAGAGAACGCATGTTGCTATCAATGCCAGACTCGGTTACACATTTTGCGGTAGACAGACACATACCCACTTTTGCCACACACACACACACACACACACACACATTTGTCGCATGTGGCATAAATGCGAATGTATGTATGTATGTAGAAAATCGTTTCGTTTGCTGTGTGACAAACGTTCGCTTTTACGAAAAATTGTAGTAATTTCGACCAAAAACGACCCACAGTCTGTATGCCAATGAGTATGTGAAACCCGTAAGAGCATAGTTTTTGGAGTGGGTACACCCAAAATGGATATGGCCAAAAGCATTTGCTGCTGCTGCTGCGGCTGCTCTCTGCCTCAATGATAGCGTGAATAATGTCTGCGTCATTTTTTATATTAAAGATGCCCACTAAGGGTAAATGTATATATGTATATATATATTGTATATATATGTTAGATTTATTTAATGTCAAGATCTTTCCATATGTGTGTGTGTTTGTGTGGGTTAAGGAAATGCATAAATGTCCAGAAAAAGAAGATTCACAATCCCGCAAAAGGTTAAACTGAAAGTCTGTCTGTCTGAAAGTTAGTTGCCTCGTTAAGGGGGCGTGTCGGTTAGTCCGAGGGGTGGGCAATTTTTATGACCAAAACGTGTGGCAACTATGGGGGTGATGGGGTGCTCTGCTATGTGTGTGAATAATTAACGAACGCATAATAGCAGTCAGTCGATGGGTGCTGGGCCAATGACTGATATAAATTCACACAAGTTAATGGGCGTAGGAGATGGTTTAAAAAAAAAAAAAAACCAAAACACAGAAAAAAAAAAACAGTATGAGATGAAAGTGCTGTGGAGTCATTAAACGTAATGGCAGACACGACAAAGTATGTTTGCTACGATAAATGGTCGAAATTAATGGTAGTGAGGTAGTAGAGAAAGCCAAATTTCATCGATGTAATAGATCACTGAAACAATACAATAGTATTTTTATGGCCAACTACTTGGGACTTTAAGAGGTCCAATTTTGTGCACTTATTTTAGAGATTTAATGCCATTTCCTCTTGTTCCTTCCCGGAAATTTATAAACTGTTTTTGCGTATTTCAATTTCAATTTACTCATCTTTAAAATAGTGCGTTCCCCTGACATTTAGTTGCGGAGCCTAAAAGCACGCAATGACATTTTTATTAATTTTTCTTTACTTACAGTTTTGTGGAATTATTTAAGATTTTATATATTTCTTTATCCTAATCCCACCCTTCCCGAAAATTAATAAACTATTTTCTTGCGTATTTCATTATTAATTCACACACCTGTAAAAAAGTGGGTTTCCCTTAATATTTAGTTGCAGCGCCTAAAAGCACGCAAAAAACTGTTTAGTTAATTTTGCTTTACTTGGGACTTCAAGAGGTCCAATTTCGTGTATTAATTGTTGAGATTCAATCCTCTTTCCACTTGTTCCTACCAGGAATTTTATTAACTGTTTTCTTGCGTATTTCAATTAACACGCCTGTAAAATAGATGGTTTCCCCTGACATTTAGTTGCGGCGTCCAATTTCGTGCATTTATTTTTGATTTTATTATAATTTTTGTTTTTTATCCCTTTACGGAAATTAATAAACTGTTTACTTGCATATTTTAATTTCAATTTACACACCTGTAAAAAAGTGGGTTTCCCCTGACATTTAGTAGCGGCGCCTAAAATCACGCAATTAAATATTTTATTAATTTTTCTTCACTTGGGACTTGAGAGGTCCAATTTCGTGCATTTATTTTTGATTTTTATATTATATTTGTTTTTTATCCTAGTCTCACTTTTTCTGGAAATTAATAAACTGTTTTCTTGAGTCTTTAAATTTCAATTTAGTGTTTCCCCTGACATTTAGTTGTGGCGCCTAAAAGCACGTAATTTTTTTTTAAATTAATTTCGCTTTACTTGGAACTTTAAGAGGTCCAATTTCGTGCATTTATTTTAGATTCTTTTAAATTTGTATTAATTTTTCTTTACTTGGGACTTTAAGAGGTCCAATTTCGGGCATTCATTTTTGATTTTATTTTATTTTTGTTTTTACCCTAATCCCGCCCTTCCCGGAAATTTATAAACTGTTTTCTTGCGTATTTCAATATCAATTTACACATCTGTTAAAAAGTGGGTTTCCCCTAAAAATTTAGTTAGTTAGTTAGCCTAAAATCACGCAATGAAATTTTTTTTATTAATTTTTCTTTACTTTGGGCTTTAAGAGGTCCAATTTCGAGCATTTATTGTGGATTTAATATAATTTTTGTTATTTATCCTAATACCACCCTTCCCGGAAATTAATAAACTGTTTTCTTGCGTTATTCAATTTACACACCTGTAAAAAAATGGGTTTCCCCTGCATACGCAATAAAATTTTTATTAATTTTTTGTACCTTCATGCGAATGGTTAAACATTTTTATTTAATTCATTTCTGTAGCAACCAAATTTCAAGCTATCAGTTACCAAATCCTTACCTCATATTGACATCCATACTAACTGCTACATTGATCCCCCAGTCACCTGTACAATTTTTTTTTTTTTTCAACTTTATGTTCCTTGTTTTTCCATTTCCTGGTCATTTTTGTCGTCTACTGGGACCCAACCCTGAGTCTTCCTCCCCTCACCACCTACTGAGCGGCCATTGCACGTCACATAATCGAATTATCATCATGGCGTCAACAAATGATTTCAACTTATGCTGCTCCTGCTGCTACCTCCTCCTGGGTGCTGTCAGCGCTTTTGCCTTTGCCTCTTTTTTTTCATTTCACTTCACCACACCCGCCATTGTCATTGTCGCTGGTCATTTTCTTTGCTTACTTTTTATACGTCTGTCCTCGTCGTTTTGTTTGAGGTTATGTTGAATGTCAGTTTGTTATCCTTGTGCAAATCCTTTTATACAAATGAAATTTGTGCCAAAAGCAAATATACAATGTTCTCTTCCTTTCTTCCTTTTTTTGCGTTTTTGCAGACATCAACAAGGGCTCACCCATCGATTTCAAAAGCGGCTCGGCCTGTTCCACACCCACAAAAGACACACTGAAGGGCGGCTACGAGCGCAGCACGCAAGGTTGCATGGGTCCGGTGCTGCCACCGCGTAGCGCCATGAACGGCATGCCTTCGCATCATTACTCAGCGCCGATGAACTTTCGCAAGGATCTGGCCGCACGCTGCTCGGCCCATTGCGTCAATATTGGTGCCATTTCGGCATTGGTGGTGCTCTGTCTACTGTTGATCCTGTTGACCGGTACCGGTGTGCTGCACTGGTCACAGACCGCACCATGCACAGTTCTAGTCGGCAATGAGGCCTCCGAAGTGACGGCCGCCAAGAGCACAAATACGGATCTATCGAAATTACACAACTCCTCGGTGCGAGCGAAAAATGGACAAGGATTGGGACAAGGTGTGGGAATTGGAGCTGCCGGAGCAGGTGGTGGAGGTTCGGCAACGGCGACAGTGACAACGGCCACATCGAATAGCGGACAGGCTCAGGGCTTACAATCGACATCGGCTTCAGCGGAGGCTACATCTTCGGCGGCCACCTCATCGTCACAATCATCGTTGACTCCTTCATCGTCGCTATCCTCGTCCTTGGCGAATGCCAATAATGGAGGTAATTATGCACAAGTTTTAATTATTTTTAAATGAGTTTTTGCAACTTTCGGACGAAAAGAGGAGAAGTGAGAGAGAAAATAAGAGAAAGAGAAAGAGGCAGATGCGTATTTTGCATTAAGCGCCCTCTGGCGTTAGCGATAAAAAAAAAGTTTATTGTTTTCTTAGCTGGCAGTTTGGTTTTGACAGACGCCTACGTCTGGGCTCGGGGGATTGCCTCAAATGCCATTTTCATTAGATCTTTTCAGTTCAAGTTTAAAAATATGCCATTAATTACATATTTTTGTGCTTGAAATTGACAGCAGAAAACTTTTTTGGCCATGCAAATGGGCTTTCGAAGACAACTGTACTTACTGAAAGAGATTTAAAGCTGTACTGCTTTGAGTTTTTTTTTTTTGAGTGAACTTTGAAAGCTGTTGTCGAACATAGAGATTAACGATTCATTTATTGGAGGCAACTGTACTTTTATAATCAGAAATATAAAGCAACGAATCCTTGCTTAGGGCCTCTTTCAAAATCACATAAAAATTTATTTCGGAACAATGCTTCATATGAATAAAAACAATTTTCAAAAGCTCTAAAAGCTGAATGCTTTTGAAAAGATGTCTTATTTAAATTAAGCATAGTGTCGAAATAAATTCTTATGCCAACTGGAATGAGGCATTTAAGACCTGTAGTAAGATGAAATAAAGTTTGTCGCATTACTTCCTATGGCATGGTACTCACACCAGCTAAATCGATTCCGATTCAAGTCCATACAGAAAAAGGGTGTTGGAATGCTTTATGAAATTTCAGACTGGTCTATACAAACTCAAAATTTCCGGTCATACCCATCAGAATGCTCATGCTCACGCTGCCAACTTGTGCAGCTGAAACATAGAATGAGCAGAAAAGAATGTTTGTAATTATTCCGAAGTTACCTTTGGGAATCCCAGCACCAATGTCAGCAGAAAAAATAGACGATTGGCAAAATTAAAAAACCAACGAGCTGAATTCGCATTACCCACGACTTCTGCTTACTGCAATTCATCCAATTAACATGCTTTTTCCTATTTATTAAAAAAAAAATAACACTTTTACTAATTTTAAATGTCAAAAAAACCACAAGGTCAAAGCATTGAGACCGTTTGAAATTTGGTAGTATTTAACCATAAATCGGCGGTATTTTGGTTTTGAAGGGTCACACTGGAACTTTATCGCATTACCCACGACTTCTGCGTTCTGCAATTCATCCAATTAACATGCTTTTTCCTATTTATTAAAAAAGAACACTTTTACTAATTTTAAATGTCAAAAAAACCACAAGGTCAAAGCACTGTGACCGTTTGAAATTTGGTAGTATTTAACTATAAATCGGCAGTATTTTGGTGTTGAAGGGTCACACTGGAATTTTATCTCACCCCGAGCGTAAAGCTTAGTATTCAGACTCAGATAAATTCCGCCAAGCTGAACTGTGCAGCTTCTTACAGTCGGGGTCAGATAAATTTACAGTGTGACCCTTTAACACCAAAATACCACTGTTTATAAGAAACAAACGGTCACACTGCTTTGTCTCTGTGCTTTGTTGACATTTAAGGAAGCTAATTAATATGAAGTAATGTATCGAACTTAATTTGTATCTCATCTGAATTGTACTAATAACACTGTGCAAGACCAACTTTAACGGGTTTCCCTTATTTTGGGCCCTGGGAATCGAACTGCATCATTAGTTTTATGAGTTATAAAGATGACTTAATACAAACATTTTTTTTAAAAGTTTATCATCAAGTAAATTTTTTCCTAAATTGTAAAAATTTTATATCTGATTCTTGTGAAATCTGAATAAATAGATTTAAATGTCCTTTAATTTACTACATCTACAGATTTTCGATATCATTGCGCTTTCAAAAGTTATGGTCCAAAAACTAAAAATTATCGCTTATTTATATTCCTGTTTCCTTTATATCTTCCCATATCTTTGTAAGGAATTCGTGATTATTTTTCTAAGTGTTCTTACTTTAGGTAGGCCCGTTTTAGTTTGAAGAATTTATCGGTACTGAGTTAAAAATTTCATGTACTTAAATGAAGTATACTTTGTACATATTTTAAATTTGTTCGTTCTGGTTTAAAAAGTGTACTGAGATTAGTCTACTTAGTCTATTTTGTCCTAAGAGTAAGGTATAAAAATCTTTAAAAATTTTGATACCAACGTAAATTAACTATTTCTGAATTGAAAATGTGATTTTTGTGCTTGGATCAATCTTGGATCTTTTCTACTTGTTGCAAGACCTTTTCTCTTGAAAATACGCGTACTTACAGAAAACCTGTCAAACATTTTATTCCTTTAGCAATACCGTGATTTATTTGGTTGTTTATTTTTAGGCCACATACGACAATTAAGCTCTTAAAATATTATATTTCTCTCTCTCTCTCTTTCTCTGTCTCTCAATCTCTTCACATAAAGCCCTAAATTTTTTGACAGTCAGACATTTTAAATTGAATTAAAAACACATTTGTATGCTTAATTTGAGCTTGAGTGGGTTTTACGGGTAGCTAACCACAAATGATACTCGTACCTCTCTCACCTTCCCCCAAAAAAAAAATGTACCTTATGTTTATGTTGCCTGTTTAGGAGGAAAAGGTAGAGCAATGTCAACGCAGCTGTCAGTCAAGAGACGTCAACGACGAAGTTTAATCGAGGGGGTGCAAACTTTTAGCGACTTAATTACAAATGAAAGCCAGGACCTGGACCAGAACCAGGACCAGGCTCTAACTACAACCAACAACTACAAAGAAATTGTGAAAGAGTCCTTGGAGAATGAAAAGCAAAGTAATTACGATAAAACTTTGCACAAAATCGATGCCATATTGGATGAAAGCCATGACTTTGACTATGAAAATGAAGAGGAGCTGAAGTCTAAGACTAGGCAACAATTTGGCAAATCATTAAACGGCAATTTGCGCCAGCCAGGTACAACAGAGAGTGAGGGCCAGGAGACCAGCACATTTGTTGCTGTTATTGATGATGATAATCAAACTGACAGCAGCAGCTCAACGTTGATAACTTGGACGACAAGTGACAACCAGGATGATACCACAGTGGAAATCAACACCCAGGCATACTCACCCATTTTGGTTAGTGAAAAAGATTTTGAAATCAAAGGAGAATATAATAATAATAATAATAATAATAATGAGACTGACAAGCCTCAAACGAATAGCTCCAACGCCGACTTAATGCTAAACGACAGCAATGCCTTGCCTTTTGATGATATTGATATAGTTAAATTGGATGCAGCTCCTAGCTCTAATGAGGTGGAGGTGTATAAGACTGAAATTGAAAAGGAATTCAAACCAAAGCCACCACCACCACCTGCAAGCGAGAATGAAATACTCAAAGAGCAGGAAATAGACAATGAGATACCCGCAAAGCTGACTCCCCTTAAGCCCTATGTGAGCGAAAGTTATGATCGTCCTGGCAAGCGTATATTAGTCAATCTAACCATAGCCACAGATGATGGTAGCGATTCCATTTATACACTACATGTGGCTGTGCCCACGGGCGGAGGTTCACATAATATGGAACAGGTTTTAACGCACGAAAGGAGATCCGATTTGGTGGATAATTGCATACCTGAGCCACCGCCACGTATGCCCGAGTGTCCCTGTAGTTGTTTACCCATTTACACAGATGACGTTGACATTGTCTCTACTACAACCACAAAGCCCCATATAGAAATGGCTACCATATTGAGTCATCATCAGCAAGATGAGGATGAGGATGTGGAGGAGGAGGAGGATGAGCATGAATTGGCTTCGGTGCTTGTTTCAACTACTACTAACAATCCTAGCACTGAATTTGATAATCACATTGCTGATGCCTCATTTAGTGAACCAAATGTTGGTGGTGACAAGTTTGCATGCCCAGATGTTATGCCTATACTCATACTGGAAGGTGATTTGTGTGCTCTCTATCTCTCTAAACTCTAATTAACTAACCCACAAACAAAACTCGCTTTTAATAATCATTAACAGTTAATCAAGGTTGCGACATAATTTATGTATAAATTTGACTTTAACAAGACGAGTTTCTCTCACTCTCTTGGCTTAAGCTCAAGAAATTGGAACTTATAGTAAGATTGAAAATTTATATAAAAATTTATATTTAAGGTAATTTAAATTCATTAACTCAAAGTCTTGCAAAACTAGTTCCAAAAGTTCGTTTCAAGAACTTGAACTGGTTCATAAGTATTTATTTAGACTTGGGGAAACATTTCTTAAAGCATTAGGTACTAAATTTGGTTTTCAACCTTAGTTCCAAATACATTTTTCTATTGAGACAAAAATTGTTTGTAAGAATTGAAAGATGATGTTATAAAGTCGTTGCTGTTTCGGAAAAAATTTTGATATCTATAGGGCTTGTTCTTGTCGAAAAGAATTTTGTCAACTAATTTGCACACTCTACTAAAATTTTATACTATGTAATATAGGGGACAATAAATATAGGGTGCTGCTCCATCTGGGAAAAGAAAACATCTCCGTTCTAGTAGATATATTAAAAATCGATATTTTTGTCGAAAAAACGATATATCAATATCGAATATTTTACAACGCGATATATCGTGTATGGAATATTTTTTTTGTGATATTTTTTGGTGACACTTTTAAGTTCTGGATAAAACAGAAAGACAATTTGCCAGCACTTTCCGAATTGGCTTTGGAATATGCTATATCACCAGGAAGCTCGGTGCTATCGGAGCGCTTGGCTTGGACCATAAATAGTTTGTCTTCGACTATAAAAATGTGGTTTCCGACAACAAAATCCTAATAACCCATAAGCACATAACTAAAAATATCTGTCTAACGATTATTGTCTTTGGGATTATTGTGCTCTGTAGATTTTGATAGCAGATAGAATTAAGTTTTTAAAGCTCCTCAAATGACACCTCAATTACCCCAAAAGACCTGTTTATTCTTAAGAAAAAGTTTGTTTTGCTAAAAATGATCGAAAATATCGATAATATCGATTATTTTGTCAACAAAATATCAATATCGAAATGAAACTTTCTCAGTATCGGAACAAATATCAATATAGATATTTTTCAAATATCCGACATCCCCAGTAGGGACACTTACTGGACACTGCCTAATAGGAAGACAAGCCACAAGGCTCGGCATTAGACACAACGACTTCAGCTAAAGCTGCAACTCAGAGGATATAAAGGAAAGTGTACACTATCTCTTCTGTCATTACCCAGCGCTCAGCAGAACATCGCTCGCCGTTTTGGGTCATCCCTTTCTACAAAATCTCTCAGAAATCCCTGAAATGGATGTTACCTCGCTGTTAAAATTCGTGCTACTGTCAAAATGGTTTATAAGGAGATACCTTCCCTCTTCTATCATAGCGTAGAAAGTTTATATGATAACTTAATGGGCCTTAATTGGCCTTAGTAAAGAAATTGGACCTAACCTATCCTAATATAGGCGACAACGGATATGACTAAAACTTCTATATCCAGAAACAATATCGCGGAGGTTGATTCACGCATGTTTGCAATCGCATAAACATACATACAAAATTTGTATGCTTACCTTTTCTCAAGTGATCCTTGACATTTCTTAAGTGTGCAACTGACACTTGAAGAGGAAGGTTGATTGACGCATGTCCATTGATTGTGGTTTTTGTGCTGCGCTCAGCCAATCACAAACACATACATACAATTTTTGTGTGCTAACCCGCGCTCACGCTCGCCACGGACTAGGGAAATCTACTCTGAACGTTTGCACAGCTTTTTTAGTTGCAACACTGAAGTTCGATGGACCGAGAGAGAAAATTGCGTCGAACTGCGGTATCCAACATCAAAGATATACCATTCAAAGTCGAACCTACACCGTCTAACGCTCCCTTTGGTGCCCAAATCTCTGGCAGAGAAGAGGGACAAAGCAACCAAGCAGTCTAGGATAGTTAGTCTGTACTCTCGCGCTCTTAGCAAAAGCTCTGAATTGGCAAATTTTCGCCGCCTCCTCGCGCCTCATGCTTTCGCGCGATTGATCACAGTGAATTTGTGGAGTCGACAAATTTGCTTGTCTTGAATACTCCATATCCCAAAAAGCAAAATCTCAATCCAGGTCAATGTATGTACTTAAAGAAAGAACAGTACTTTTTTTTTGGGATTTCCAGTAGTACGGCTTCTGTCAAAACTCCATTTCTGACCTCGAATCGGAATAACAGCAGCCGAATTTCTTATATATTAGAACCCAACATTTTCGTTATTGGCTTTTTATTTTGACGGCATGTTAGTGGAAGGTGTATCTATCGATTGTTAAAGCCTATCAATAGATGGCGGCACTTCAATGAAAAATTTAAAAAAAGGATTCCGTTTTCTGTGGAACACATATTTAGGACTTATATAAAACCTCTAAAACCGATTAGCAACCCTGATACCTAACCATTAACAAGAATTGCTGTACAGCTAAATAACTTTATGTTTTAAATTTTACTAAATTCTTTCATTAACCCTTCACCCATCTGTACAAATCACCTTCAAGCTTGAACTAAAAAAAAAGGCTTCAACATAAGGGTTTATCATTTTTAACTTAAGATTTAAGGGGACGGGAACATTCTATACATATATGTACATTTGACGTATCACTGACTAACCTTCCAATCCTAACTAATCTATCACCCATATTCATTTTCTGCAATTGCCACAGGAGCTCGCACTTTTCCGGCTCGTAGTTTCCCACCAGATGGCACTACCTTTGGTCAAATCACACTGGGACAAAAACTAACCAAGGAGATACAGCCCTATAGCTATTGGAATATGCAATTCTATCAATCGGAACCGGCTTATGTTAAATTTGATTATACCATACCGCGTGGAGCCTCTATCGGTGTCTATGGACGTCGCAATGCTTTGCCTACCCATACCCAATATCATTTCAAAGAGGTTTTAAGTGGCTTTAGCGCTAGTACACGCACAGCTCGTGCGGCACATGTAAGTAACATATATGAGAAACTAACTTTCAATGTCTATGTCTACTAACGCCTTGTGTTTCTTTCATGCACCAAATCCAAATCCTCACATTACTTACACACATATGCAAATGCAGCTTTCCATAACGCGCGAGGTGACACGCTATATGGAACCGGGTCATTGGTTTGTCTCGCTCTACAATGATGATGGCGATGCCCAGGAATTGACCTTCTATGCGGCCATAGCTGAGGATATGACACAGAATTGTCCCAATGGTTGTTCGGGCAATGGTCAATGCCTGCTGGGACATTGTCAATGTAATCCCGGTTTTGGTGGCGACGATTGTAGCGAGAGTGTGTGTCCGGTACTGTGCTCGCAGCATGGCGAGTACATTAATGGCGAGTGCATATGTAATCCCGGCTGGAAGGGCAAGGAGTGCTCGTTGAGGCATGATGAATGCGAGGTGGCTGACTGTAATGGTCATGGTCATTGTGTCAGTGGCAAATGTCAATGTATGCGCGGCTACAAGGGGAAATTCTGTGAAGAAGGTAGAGTTAGGAAGAGCGAGTCGACAGCAACGAGTCTTTATACTCGTTATAAGCATTTTCTAAACAATTCCTGTTTCATTTCTCTCTTTTTCTGTGTATAGTGGACTGCCCCCATCCCAATTGTTCGGGTCATGGTTTCTGCGCTGATGGCACTTGCATTTGCAAAAAGGGTTGGAAGGGTCCGGATTGCGCCACCATGGATCAGGATGCTCTACAATGTTTGCCCGACTGTTCGGGACATGGCACCTTCGACTTGGATACCCAAACTTGCACTTGTGAGGCCAAATGGAGTGGCGATGACTGCTCGAAGGAACTGTGCGACTTGGATTGTGGTCAACATGGACGCTGTGAGGGTGATGCCTGCGCCTGCGATGCCGAATGGGGTGGCGAGTATTGCAATACCAAGCTATGCGATGCTCGCTGCAATGAGCATGGTCAGTGCAAGAATGGCACCTGCCTGTGTGTAACCGGTTGGAATGGCAAACATTGCACCATCGAAGGGTGTCCCAATAGTTGTGCAGGACATGGCCAGTGTCGGGTTAGCGGTGAAGGCCAATGGGAATGTCGTTGCTATGAGGGCTGGGATGGTCCCGACTGTGGCATAGCCTTGGAATTGAATTGCGGTGACAGCAAGGACAATGATAAGGGTAAGTTTGTGTTTTACCATAGGAGTTAACATTTGACCTTTTAAAATCTCCCTTCAGATGGCCTAGTGGATTGCGAAGATCCCGAGTGTTGTGCCAGTCACGTGTGTAAGACCTCCCAATTGTGTGTATCGGCTCCCAAACCCATCGATGTGCTTTTGAGAAAGCAACCTCCGGCCATAACTGCCTCGTTCTTTGAGCGCATGAAATTCTTGATCGATGAGAGCAGTCTACAGAACTATGCCAAATTGGAGACCTTTAATGAGAGGTAGGTGCTTCTTAGTAGCCAGTTTGTTTTCCCTAGTTTCCAAAAAATTTAAAATCAAAAATTGGCCAGACATTTCTATAAAATCATAAACTGTACAAAAAAAAAAAAAAGTCTAGCTGAAAATAATTATCTCAAAAATAGTTTGCATAATTAATTAAATTTTATATGTTTTTTCGTTTTTGTGCCCTTGTCTAAAAACAATTCCTCCTCAAAAAAAAAAAAAAAAAAACCATACACATTACAAAAATCCCTTTAACCTTTATGTTACCAAAGAATGTTCTCATATACATACATACTTAGGATATTCACGCCAACTCTTATACGTTGTCAAAGCTACAACTACACAAATGTAAAGTTAGTTTAGATTTAAGCAGGAATGCAAACCGGTTTTTAACCGAAACAAACCGAATCGCTTTTTTGTGGTCGTAAACCGAACCGGAATCACTTAAAAACGCCGAACCAAACCAAATCCACAAAAGTAATTGGCTCGGTTTATTTCATCGATATGTTTAATGAACTAAAAATTTGTCAATATGAAAAGTAAGATCAGGAAAAAATGTCACTGTGTCCTTATGTGAGATCCTGACCCCGTCCAGGGTGAGTCGATATGTTTTTCCGATGTGAAGTGCGAAAGTTGCGTGCATTGTGTTTTCCACATTAACACCTACATTCCCAACACTCAAATTTATCCAGAAACTCGAAGGCAAAAACACTGGCCGTGTTCAGCAGAAGAACTTGCTCCCTGATCAATATTATATTTCTTGGTAATTAACGTAGGCTACTTTTCCTCTTGTGTTGAATATGATATTTACACAGAGCTTTTCCAAATGTTAATTTAACAAGACCCCCCTAAATGTATGCTATATAATAAGAGTAGTTTTATTAAGCTGATCAGTGATCTCTGCTGAACGCGCCCACTGTGTCATTTGCATAGGTAGCAGTAAGTGAACCTCTGATATCAAGGGTGGGAAGATCAGCCGTATAGACTGTGTACAAAACAGGCCTAAGAACCAAGACCCATATCAACAAATCTTGAAGATAACAAATAATCGTGATAAGTATTTGATGGCAAAATTTTCTTGGTGTACCTATAAACGAAGGGATGGGCGGAAGCAAATGATAGCACTTGGTGCCACATGTTCTGTTCGTCCGACAAATTAGGAAGATGTAAGAGACCATTTTAAACGATTAAATTCCTGCAAAGTCCCTGGTGGCTAAAGCACTACCAGATGAGGCAGTTTCTCTTTTATGCCGGCTTTATAATGCTGTTTTGGAAGTGGGTCATTTTCCAATTCCTTTGTTATGGTGACGAAAAAGGATAAGAACCCACATAATGTGGATTTAAGATTTTTCTCTTAAAAAATACATATAACTTTCGACTATTCGGCCTGAATCGAACCTAAACCGCTGTTCGGTTAGCTTCAAATCAGGGCTGCAAACCGGTCCGGAACCGAACCCTTCGGAACCGGTTCGGTTCAGGTTCTGGTGATGCCTGAACCGAACCGGGAACCGAACCCCATTGAAAATAATCACGAGAACCCGAACCCGAACCTAACCCAGATTTCTAATTGATGGGGTTCGGTTCCAAAAATAATTCCAAGCACAGAATTTATTTATTTTGAACAAAAATGTATCCATTCTTATGCCCATGTATGGACGGCGAGACTCTTCCCGTCCGCAACAAAAGACTGGACAAAATAACACAACCTCAAGCAAGGGAATTCAATTTGCATCCGAAACCGTATTTCTGGGTATTATTTTGTTCGTACGGAGATGCAACGGCACGGTAAATACAAGGAAAAGTTGTACGTCATTTAAGTGTCTTCATTTTTTTACACAAGTCACAATTTAAATACTTTTAGCATTTCACTCTCACAATATGCCAGTCAAAGCCGTGCTGTGGCGGTCCCATTCCTGGAAAAAATACCTCTGACTGGAATTCGCGGAAATGTATAAACGTGTTCGGCCACACTATAAGTTAGGGATGAGACAGATTAAGTCACTGTCACTGGCAATCATCAAATCACAGTGACGGCATATAAAAAGCAACAGTGTGATTTGGTGACTACAAGTCACTGTGACTTAATCACATATGGCCCATCACAGTTACTAAATCACGGGTACGCCGATAAAGGTCATCTCTTATTTAAAGCCAAAAGTGGCCGTGTTTTTTGCAGGTTTCATAGCCACAGGAATCCCACTAAAGATAATCGACTTTCGCTGAGAGTGCAAGTTGGCAGTATCGCTGAACTCTTCTAAACATACATACAATGTCTGATTGTCTAGTCAATCTAGACAGATCATTTATGTGATTGACTGCCAAAAACTGCAGCAGTTTATAAGGCATCTCTTCTTCAAACTCTATTAAATTATTTATTATGTACATAAATATATAAAATGCAATCCGGAACCCGAACCGGAACATCGGTTCTCAATTTAAAGGGAACCGGTTGTGGAACCGAACCCCAAGCGTAGGGTAAGGGTTCGAACCCCGAACCGAACCCTAGTCGAAATTGGAGGGGTTTGCAGCCCTGCTTCAAATACCATTTTGTGAACTTAACTGATACTTTAAGAACTTTGTGAATCACTGAACCACTCCTAATTTTCTAGCGGTTTGCATCTCAGGATTTTAGAGATATGACCGAGCGTTGTCGTTCTGAAAGGGCGATTAATCTTCAATTGCATCACTTGTTTTTGTTAACGTTCCCAATTAATGGTTTCTTTTTGTTGTAGTATACCACTTCGAGCTGATCTCATTGGATTAGCGTTTGTCTAGAAAAAGTGAGTGTGTATTGGTGTGCGACGCAAAGCAACTCTGACATTCTTTATTGAACGTTAGCCAGCGACTGATTGGCTTTGCTGGTTGGTTTACTCTCTTCGTGAAAGCCTCGACATGCCTCGGTGTCGGCTTGTGTCTGTTTGAATTGCCGAATGTGTTCGTCTGTCAGGCGCTATGTATTATACAGCATTAGCACTCTTTGTCGCTAGTCACAAAATCACCCCTTTTAAAACGCCGGAAACTGTATTCATAAATTTTAGTAATAAAACTTTAAAGAGCAATCGATGTTCATCAGCTTAAAAAGCAGCGTTGAGATAGTTAAATATTTATTTAATTTAATTGGGTTAACAGTCATCTGGTTAGGCTGCGTTTACACTGTTCGGCGAATGAGACATCACAATCTAGTAGGCCCTTATGTTGTCTTCTTTTCGATGTGAATTGCATGTCATTTGACATTCGAAACAATGCAACATAAAGGCTTACTATATTGTCTTGTCTAATGCGTCGAACAATGAGAACTCAGCCTTACTTAGACAAAAGTTTAATAGAAATATTCGACAAACTTAAAAACGTAAAGAAGACATAAATTTTACTAATTTTTTTAATCAAGATTAATGTTATAGGATTTTTCGAAAGATAAATCTAAGGTAAAGGATAAGAAGATCCGAAAAGGTTCATGTTTGATGTAGTCTTTACCAATAAATCTAAATATCGGAACGAGGCTATTTCGCGGGTTATTTGACGGTCAAATGTTTATCTATCTAATCCAATTATAGTCATATGTATGTCACATGACGATTTTGCAATAGAAATTAAACCCACATCATTGATAGTTCCCTTAACAAAAAACCGTCTTTTGACAACTGATTTGTTTTCCATCAAACGGCACCATAAGCGAAGCACTCTTTAATAATCCTAGTATAGTTTAGGATATAAAAACAACTGCGATCGTATATGTACATTATGATTGAGGAAAACATATATTTGCTATGAATTCGCCAAGACAGTTATAATGCGGAAGGTCTCATTCAATCACGTAATATCATGGAATCGAGTCAATAAAGTTTTTTCAGATTTAATAACATCGAAAGTCTTAGAAAAGTCTGTATAGATAACACCAGTTAATTTTTTGAAAATGTTAAATTGTATGTTAAATATATACACAACTCTGGTAACATAAAGGTTAAAATAAAATCTTGTAAATATAAATCCCCTATATGTCCTTTGTAAAACCATAAAACGAACCAAAAAAAAAAAAAAAAAAAAAAAATCCATCCTAAACTTAAGCTAAAAACTATGAACTATGATTTTAAGTAAGGCCAAATAAGTTAGTTAGTAAATGTGAGGGGTTTTGGGGTGTCTAACACAGTAAAACACTTTCATAAAAACAAAAAAAAATACAAATGGAGAATCAAGCTAATTCAATTATTTTTCTCTCTGCTCTCTTTTTTCTACCAATAAACTCACAATACTAAATTACTACCAACTCTACTCGTTACTACCACTCGCTACTAACCTACACACACTCTCACTCGAAAAAACGAACGAATTCCAAATGCTTTGCCTTAAACTAACGATGGGCCTTAACGCTACTCGTTACTGAAAAATCATAAAAACAAAACTAACAGCATTTTTTGGAATTATTTTAATGCAAGGTAAGCAAGCGCAAAGCTCAATGGTTGTTTGGTACCTCTCGTTTTAATTATGATTTCCTTCCTTAGAGTAGTTGATTTTATTTGGTAGTTTATTTTTAAGTTTACTCGCTGAAGTGAGTAGGCCAGACAACCTCAGGTTACTTACTTACATATATATCTAAGATATGCTAGGTACTTGGCTAGGTCTATATATATATATATCACATATACATCAAATTGTACAACCTTTATGTGTTATAACGAGTCGTCTTTTGTTCTGTGCGTGTGAATTTTGAAACTTTTGAGTTGTACTTTTATTTTTTAAAGTAGATCCAAATGCTTGCTAGAAAAAAAAAACGGAATTGATCATCCTTATAAGACTTAACTAATGTTACATTTCGATTATACCCAACAGCCGTTCGGCGGTCATACGTGGACGTGTGGTTACTTCCCTGGGCATGGGCCTGGTGGGTGTACGTGTATCCACCACCACTCTACTGGAAGGCTTTACTCTAACACGAGATGATGGCTGGTTTGATTTGATGGTTAATGGCGGTGGTGCGGTCACCCTACAATTCGGACGTGCACCCTTCCGTCCACAAGCACGCATAGTACAGGTACCCTGGAATGAGGTGGTTATCATAGATGTGGTCACCATGAGCATGTCAGAGGAAAAGGGTTTGGCTACCACCTCAACGCATACCTGCTTCTCCCATGACTATGATCTGATGAAACCCGTGGTATTGGCTTCGTGGAAACATGGCTTTCAAGGTGCTTGCCCCGATCGTAGTGCCATTTTGGCCGAGTCCCAGGTTATACAGGAATCTTTACAAATACCTGGCACGGGTTTGAATTTGGTCTACCATTCGTCCAGAGCTGCGGGCTACTTATCCACCATTAAACTACAATTGACACCGGATACCATACCCGCCACTTTGCATCTGATACATTTGCGCATTACCATAGAGGGTATACTATTTGAGCGTGTATTTGAAGCTGATCCGGGTATTAAATTCACCTATGCCTGGAATCGTTTGAATATCTATCGACAGCGTGTATATGGTGTTACCACAGCCATGGTTAGAGTGGGCTATCAGTATACCGATTGCAAGGATATAGTGTGGGATATACAAACCACCAAGCTAAGTGGACATGATATGTCTATCTCAGAGGTGGGTGGCTGGAATTTGGATATACATCATCGTTATAACTTCCATGAGGGTATATTACAAAAGGGCGATGGCTCGAATATTTATTTGAGAAACAAACCACGGATTATACTTACCACCATGGGTGATGGACATCAAAGACCGCTAGAGTGTTTGGATTGTGATGGCTTGGCCATGAAACAACGTTTGCTGGCTCCCGTGGCCCTGGCTGCTGCCCCAGATGGTAGTCTATTTGTGGGTGATTTCAATTATATACGTCGTATCATGACCGATGGAAGCATACGTACGGTGGTTAAGCTAAATGCCACACGTGTTTCATATCGCTATCATATGGCCTTGAGTCCTCTGGATGGTACTTTGTATGTATCCGATCCGGAATCTCATCAGATTATTAGGGTACGTGATACCAGCGATTATACACAACCGGAATTGAACTGGGAGGCCATAGTGGGTTCGGGTGAGCGTTGTCTGCCCGGTGATGAGGCCCACTGTGGGGATGGTGCTCTGGCCAAGGATGCCAAATTGGCTTATCCCAAGGGCATAGCTATTTCCAGTGATAATATTCTGTACTTTGCCGATGGCACCAATATCAGAATGGTGGATCGTGATGGCCTAGTCAGCACTTTGATAGGCAATCATATGCACAAGTCACACTGGAAGCCCATACCCTGTGAGGGTACCTTGAAACTGGAGGAAATGCATTTACGTTGGCCCACTGAATTGGCTGTGTCACCTTTGGATAATACCTTGCATATCATAGATGATCATATGATCCTACGCATGACACCGGATGGTAGAGTAAGAGTTATATCCGGACGTCCTTTACATTGTGCCACTGCTTCGACCGCCTATGATACAGATTTGGCCACTCATGCCACTTTGGTCATGCCTCAGTCCATAGCCTTTGGTCCTTTGGGTGAGCTATATGTGGCCGAGAGTGACTCTCAAAGAATCAATCGTGTGAGAGTCATAGGCACAGATGGTAGAATCGCTGCCTTTGCGGGTGCCGAATCCAAATGCAATTGCCTGGAACGTGGCTGCGACTGCTTTGAGTCGGAACACTATTTGGCCACCAGTGCCAAGTTTAATACCATTGCCGCCTTGGCTGTCACCCCCGATGGTCATGTACATATAGCCGATCAGGCTAATTATCGCATACGTTCAGTCATGTCCAGCATACCAGAGGCCAGTCCTTCACGTGAATATGAAATCTATGCTCCAGATATGCAGGAAATATATATATTCAATCGTTTTGGTCAACATGTGTCCACACGTAATATTTTGACGGGAGAGACCACCTATGTGTTTACCTACAATGTGAATACGTCGAATGGCAAACTAAGTACAGTCACCGATGCGGCAGGCAATAAGGTGTTCCTTCTGCGCGATTATACCTCTCAAGTGAATTCCATAGAGAATACCAAGGGACAAAAGTGTCGTTTACGCATGACACGCATGAAAATGCTGCACGAATTGAGTACCCCAGATAACTATAATGTGACCTATGAGTATCATGGTCCCACGGGTTTACTAAAAACCAAACTGGATTCCACGGGACGTTCTTATGTGTACAACTATGATGAATTTGGTCGCCTTACCTCCGCGGTTACACCCACGGGACGTGTCATAGAACTCAGCTTCGATTTGAGTGTTAAGGGTGCTCAGGTCAAGGTGTCCGAGAATGCTCAGAAGGAGCTCTCCCTGCTCATACAAGGAGCCACGGTTATAGTGCGCAATGGTGCCGCCGAATCACGTACTACCGTGGATATGGATGGTTCTACCACCAGTATTACCCCCTGGGGTCATAATGTACAAATGGAAGTGGTACCCTATACCATTTTAGCCGAACAGAGTCCCTTGTTGGGTGAAAGCTATCCCGTGCCGGCTAAACAACGTACCGAAATAGCGGGTGATTTGGCTAATCGTTTTGAGTGGCGTTACTTTGTGAGACGTCAGCCTGCTTTACAGCAGGGTAAACAGAATAAGGGTATACCACGTCCTGTCACCGAAGTGGGACGCAAACTGAGAGTGAATGGTGATAATGTTTTGACCTTGGAATATGATCGTGAAACCCAATCGGTGGTGGTAATGGTGGATGATAAGCAGGAGCTTTTAAATGTCACCTATGATCGCACCTCACGTCCTGTAAGCTTTAGACCTCAATCGGGTGACTATGCGGATGTGGATTTGGAATATGATCGTTTTGGACGTTTAGTAAGCTGGAAATGGGGTGCTTTGCAGGAGGCCTATTCCTTTGATCGTAATGGACGTTTGAATGAAATTAAATATGGCGATGGTTCCACTTTGGTATATGCTTTTAAGGATATGTTTGGCTCTTTACCCTTGAAGGTGACCACACCCAGACGTTCGGATTATTTGCTGCAATACGATGATGCGGGAGCCTTGCAAAGTTTAACCACACCACGTGGTCACATACATGCCTTCTCGCTGCAAACCTCTTTGGGCTTCTTTAAGTATCAGTATTACTCACCCATTAATCGTCATCCCTTTGAAATACTCTACAATGATGAGGGTCAAATTTTGGCCAAAATACATCCCCATCAATCGGGCAAGGTGGCCTTTGTACACGATGCTTCGGGACGTTTGGAAACCATACTGGCGGGTCTTTCTAGCACTCACTATACCTATCAGGATACCACCAGTCTGGTCAAGTCAGTGGAGGTACAGGAACCTGGTTTTGAGTTGAGACGTGAGTTCAAATATCATGCGGGTATTTTGAAGGATGAAAAGTTAAGATTTGGTTCCAAGAACTCGCTGGCTTCGGCTCATTATAAATATGCCTATGATGGTAATGCACGTTTGAGTGGCATTGAAATGGCCATAGATGACAAGGAGCTGCCCACCACACGCTACAAATACAGTCAGAATTTGGGACAATTGGAGGTGGTACAGGATTTGAAAATTACACGCAATGCCTTCAATCGCACGGTTATACAGGATTCCGCCAAGCAGTTCTTTACCATTGTAGACTACGATCAACATGGCAGGGTCAAGAGTGTCTTGATGAATATCAAGAATATAGATGTCTTCCGCTTGGAGTTGGACTATGATTTGAGGAATCGCATTAAATCCCAGAAGACCACCTTTGGACGTTCCACGGCTTTCGATAAGATCAATTATAATGCCGATGGTCATGTTATTGAGGTCTTGGGCACTAATAACTGGAAGTATCTGTACGATGAGAATGGCAATACCGTGGGTGTGGTGGATCAGGGTGAGAAATTTAATCTGGGCTATGATATAGGAGATCGTGTCATTAAGTTGGGTGAGGTGGAGTTCAATAACTATGATGCCAGAGGATTTGTGGTGCGACGTGGGGAACAGAAATATCGCTATAACAATCGTGGACAGCTGATACATGCCTTTGAACGTGAACGTTTCCAGAGTTGGTATTACTATGATGATCGCAGTCGTCTGGTGGCCTGGCATGATAGCAAGGGTAATGTAACCCAATATTACTATGCCAATCCGCGAACTCCCTTTTTGGTGACCCACGTGCATTTCCCCAAACTGGCCAAGACCATGAAGTTCTTCTATGATGATCGAGATATGTTGATTGCTTTGGAGAATGCCGAGCAGAGGTACTATGTGGCCACCGATCAGAATGGTTCGCCTTTGGCTTTCTTTGACATGAATGGTGGCTTGGTGAAAGAACTGAAACGTACTCCCTTTGGTAGAATTATCAAGGATTCCAAACCGGACTTTTTGGTGCCCATAGATTTCCATGGTGGTATCATAGATCCGCATACCAAATTGGTCTATACCGAACAGCGACAATATGATCCACATGTGGGTCAATGGATGACTCCCTTGTGGGAGACCCTAGCCACCGAAATGTCCAATCCCACCGATGTATTCATCTATCGCTATCACAACAATGATCCCATTAATCCCAATAAACCGCAGAACTATATGATCGATCTGGCTGCCTGGTTGCAATTGTTTGGCTATGATCTGAACAATATGCAGAGCAGCAAGTACACCAAATTGGCTCAGTATACACCACAAGCTACCATTAAGTCCAATTCCTTGGCTCCAGATTTTGGTGTCATTTCGGGACTGGAGTGCATTGTAGAGAAGACCAGCGAGAAGTTTAGTGACTTTGATTTTGTGCCCAAACCTTTACTGAAAATGGAACCCAAAATGCGTAATCTATTGCCACGTGTCAGCTATCGCCGTGGGGTATTTGGTGAGGGTGTCTTGCTCTCTCGCATAGGCGGACGTGCCTTGGTCAGTGTGGTGGATGGCTCGAATAGTGTGGTCCAAGATGTGGTCAGTAGTGTGTTCAATAACTCCTACTTTTTGGATCTGCACTTTAGCATACATGATCAGGATGTGTTCTACTTTGTCAAGGATAATGTTTTGAAGCTACGCGATGATAATGAAGAACTGAGACGTTTGGGTGGCATGTTTAACATATCAACACATGAGATTAGCGATCATGGAGGCAGTGCAGCCAAAGAATTGAGACTACATGGACCCGATGCGGTGGTGATTATCAAATATGGTGTAGATCCCGAACAGGAAAGACATCGCATACTCAAGCATGCGCATAAACGAGCTGTGGAGCGCGCCTGGGAGCTGGAGAAACAACTGGTGGCAGCTGGGTTCCAGGGACGCGGTGATTGGACCGAAGAGGAGAAGGAAGAGCTGGTGCAACATGGCGATGTAGATGGCTGGATAGGCATTGATATACACAGCATACACAAGTATCCACAGCTGGCCGATGATCCCGGCAATGTGGCCTTCCAGCGTGATGCCAAACGCAAGCGACGCAAGACGGGTAACAGTCATCGAGTCAGCTCGAATCGTAGACAAGTGCGTAGCGGGAATGGTGAAGCGAATGCGTGAGTGGAGGCGCTAGAAAGTGCCGACTGGGATGAAGATGAAGATATAGACTCAGCAGAGCAGGAGCAGGAACAGGAACCGGAGGAGGACTACTACTTAATAGCCGTGGACAAGCCGAAGCAGAAGATTTTGTAATTAGGTGAAAATATGCAACAACAACACTAATTAATATAAACTTTAATCCAGCTTAAAGTTTAGTATTAGTCACGAATTAATCGCTAAAATTGAAACTGAATCCCTAAATGTTTGTTGCCGATTTTTTTTGTTTTTAGTTTTGTGTGTAATGTTTAAATATACGCTAAAAATGTGTATGTAAAAAATTAAGGCAAAAATGTAACAAAAATTTTGTACGACAGACTCTCAAGAAAATTCTAAAAATACTTTTTAAAAATTATATTTCTCCTTGTTCTGACCTTTTCATAGCTACATTTTGTATAAAGCAAGTTTAAGCGTTAATATCTCTGTTGTTGTAGTCTAGCGAAAGCTTAAATATTTAACTTAATTTTGCATATTTTTAAATAATTCTTAAAACATAACTTATCGAGCAATGATTCGGTAAGACATTTTACAGTTGGTCCGCATTTACACGATGAAGTTTCCTAAATGAAGTTCTTCTTTAAGAAAATTTATGTTGCCTGCATTTATCGGATCGTTTTAGACACAAGCAAAGATTATTTTTAAAGCTGCCTTAAAGTAGGTCACCTAGATTTGAAAAACATATAGATGAGAAAACGCCCCTTAGAAACGTTTTCATATCTTGCCTTTATGGTCTACTTCAGCAGATATAGTCTAGCAGATAGTCTAGCGTGTTGTAGCGAACGCCCGTTCAGAATTGTGTAATTAACGACTCCTTCAGCTCTTCTGTTACTGTGGTGTGCGGGGTTATTACCTATATGTAGGTTACAAAACTTAAACTTAAATATTAATACATGAATTCGGCACTCACGCTCCTTTTCCTTCACGGGTTCTTTTCTCTCTAAAATATCAAGCGAGTAAAGGTTAGGGTTGGCAACTTATACAAATTCAAGGGTTGCCAACATATTTTACTTACTGAATACTTAAGTTGATATCGATAGTTAAAATAATAAAATCAAATTTAAACTCCTTTACTTCACTTGGCTTTTGTGAAAACGTAGCAACTCCATTCAAGAGCTTTCGAGTGAGTTGCCAATGCGAGCTGAAATACACAAAGTAGAACTTATTCCCGTTTTCTCATATTCATATTTTTCAATTCCAGGTGCTTTTTGAGAACATACATATAAGGCCTATCTAGCTAAAGTTGACTTATGACAACGAAATTTCCTCTTAGCGGCAAGTTTAAGTAGCCTCTGTGTTATAAGCAAGATATGAAACCGTTCTTAAGTGACTGATTGTTTGATTTATCCAAAGCTTATATTGCAAAATTATTTCTTGAATTTGACTTCAATTCATAAAATGTGACGCCCTAGCCATTTTAATTTCATACTGAAATCAGTCTGGCAACATCAGACATAACTGTTTGAATTTTGAAAATATAGGCTGGACCTTTTTGTAACATCCGTATAGACCTTGGTGTTTCTTTTATGCTGTGGCGGTCATTTAAAAGATTATATTTCATAGCTTACAGATTGTTAGTATGCTATTCATGAAAAAAAAAAATATATTTTCTAGTTTGCACATTTCATTTACCGCCACACCAGAAATAGATACACCTTGCTACAGTCGACCAGACTCCCCTTTGTGGTATTTTTGTGTGTTCCTCTTTTATAGTTATGTGTAAACTTGCTAGTTTAAGCAAATTTTGAAAGGTTTATTCAATTTTAATAGATAATTTTGCGGTATAATAGAAGTTCAATACAAATTTTTAATTTTTTTAACTTGTCAAGCATATTTAGCCAATTTGAAAATTTTTCAATGCAGCATAAAAGGGCACAATTTTATTTTATTTTGAAGAAATCAGAAATTGATTAGCATAAAAACGCAGTAACTGTTGGTATATCCGTGATTATAAGATCTGAGTAAAATCGGTAAATAACGTTGATTTGATTTAGAAAACGCAGATATGTAAGTCTGTTAGCTGAAAAACTTCGAGGATTTTCTTTTCCGTTTCTATTCTATTCAATATTCAAATTTGTACAATTAAATTAAAGGTTGTTATAGTTCGAATAAATTTTTCTGAGAGAAACACTAGATCCAAAAAGTCAGTAAAAAAAAAAAAAAACGCAGATATGTAAGTCTGTTGGCTGATAACATTTTAGGATTGTTTTCCTTTTCAATAATCGAATTTTTTCAATCAAATTAAAGGTGGTTATAGTTCCAATAAATTTTTCTGAGAGAAACATTAGATCAGAAAAGTCAGTAAATAAAACCGCAGATATGTAAGTCAGATAACATTTTGGGATTTTTTTTCCTTTTCATTATTCAAATTTTTAAAATAAATAAGTCAGTAAATAAATAGGGATTATTGTCTCAAGAATGTCTATAGATCCCTACATTTTTTAGGATCATTTTTTTTCGTTAGAGTAAAGACTAGGGGAAAAAAGACTAAGTGTCGTTTTCTTATCGTCGTTTTTCATATCTAGAAGCACTATATCCGAAAAGTCAGCAAATAAATAGGGATTATTGTCTAAAGAAGGTCTATAGATTCTTACTTTTTTTTCTTTCGTTGGATTGCGAATTAAGTCTAAGAGTTGTATTCCTATTGTCGTTTTTGAAATCCAGGTGGATATTTGGAAAAATGTATGTTGCCTATATTTAGATCGCTCTTAAAATATCTATGTTTGTGTCTACAAAGAACCGCATATAATATTGAAATCGGTCTAAAAGTAGCTAACATACATTTTCATAATATCCATCTTGATTTCAAAAACATGAATATGAGAAAACGGCCCTAATTCTTTATCTGATGTCTTCATAGTAGCTATGAAACGTACAAATTCTTAATATCCAACTAGATTTCAAAAACATGAAGCTGAGAAAACGGACCTAATTCTTTTCCAGGTTTCTTTTTAATAGCTTTTGTATTTCTTTTAGCTCATAGTCTTAAAATAAAAGTTCTGTCCCGTTTTTTATCTTCCAGAAGCTTTTTCTCTCCCTTTTACAGCTTTAGTAACAAATTTTTTAAGCATCTAAATTTTATTTAAAAAATTATACAAAAATACGTACATTATAGCAAATTGTTTAAATTTTCGCATAAAAATAAATTTACTTCATTTAAGGCCCAAACCAACAGAGATATTAACGTTTAAAGTTTACATTTGAGAAATGTCGAAACCGAGTATTACACTTTACACAAAAACATAGAAAGAAAGAAAAGAAAAAAAAACACAAAATATTTATACAAAATAAGTGACGAATAAAAAATTAAATAATAATGAAAAAAAAAACAAAATAAATTAATGTAAAAAGTTTCCTCCCCTTTTCCCCACCCCTAAAGCAAGAACAATACAACATCCCCTTGGTAGCTCCTCATTCCTACCCTAACCCTGCTAAGCCTTCAAAGCTGCTTCATTTTCAGGCCAAAAGCTTTGTATATACAAAAACAAAAAAAAACTACTTTACTATGCTTTAAATAAAACATAATTTTTATTTTTAATAAACAAATTTACCAAATGCTCGAATTTAAATTTAAATCGAATCTTTTTTGAAATACTCTGTCTATCTACTCTGTCTCACTGATCATTTTTTGTCCGAAACTGTTGAAAAAGGCATTAAAAACTTTTTACAAATTGTGATATATATTTCTCAACATTTTATTGGACATTAAATGAAATGTTACAAAAATCGAATCATTTTTTTTTAGTTTTACAAAATGCAATATTTAGTTTTTAAAAACATTTTGCCATGTTAATTTGTAAAAGCAATCACAGTTTTTTTTTTATAAATTTCTCAAAATCCTTTTTTTAAACCATATTATTAAACTATTTATAAAAAAACTAAAACTAAACTATTGACTATTGAGATATAAACTAGAAGTTAGTCAGCATATTTGAAAAGGAACAGCCCTTATAACCACACAAATACACACACACACACACCTTGTAATATATACACACAAACACGCATACATTTACACATTAGTGTCTAAGGACTTAGGCTAAAGATGAAAAACTCATTGAAAAAAAAACCGAAAATGAATTAGCACCTAACTAATGTGAAAGATGAGCACTGCAGCATCATGATCAAGTTGATGATCATTAATGATGAGTAGGGGGCGCCGCACCAGCCGCAGCCGCACGTAAAACATAAAGCGTAGTAATTAGCTAAAGTGTTAGTAATTTTATTAAATAAACAACATTAAAACACCTAAACTTAAGCTCGATCCGAAACTTAATGTTTAAACAAACAAAAAAAAAACAATGAAATAAAATTGTAAAAAAAATTCAGCCAGCGTATATAAATGTATATGTATTAACCTTAAGCATTATTATATTAACCAAAAACAACATACATTATTGAAATCAGCCCGAAAAAACCCCTTAAAATAACATAATTGTGACTGAAAACCAGAAAAATGCTCTAATCTTTTGTGCTTACACATTTTACCATACTCAAAAAAAAAAACTCTCTTTCCTCTTCGGTTACTTTTAAATGTGTATATTTTTTCCAATTAGTTGAGCTCATGCATACAGCAGATAAAAAAAAACCGTTTGAAAAATTACAAATTACATAAATTACGAAACAATACTTGTGTATTAAATGTACGAAACCGAAAACAAAACAAACTTGTCTCTTGCTAAATAATTGCAGAGGGCCAAAAAGCTAATTTATAAATTACAACATAATTGCAAAAAAAAAAAAAAAAGCAAGGAACGCAAAGCAAATAAATTGTACACACACACACACATAAGCATTACACATACATTTATGGCAAAAAAAACCGATATACATGATAATACATCCATATAAATATATATAATAACTAATAAATATAACGAGTAAAAAAGCGATTTCAATAAAATGAAAAATTAAAAAAAAGCATTATGTTTTTCTATTTATTGGGGAAAGGTTTGGTTTATAGGAATTGAAGTCCACTCTTGATGGCTCCATAAAATCCACGAAACTAAAAACTGGAACCACAAAAACACATTGTATCAAAAGAGTGTGCTTGAAATTTAGATGGTGGGTATGCACACTAACCTGCACAAACGAGGTGGATGTCCTTGCTAAATTCTTAAAAGGTTGATGTACAACACTTTGTACCAAAAGGGCTCGTGTCCAATAAACGGCGTGAGTCCAAGCTAAACCACTAAACGAACATCTAAGGACGTTGTTGAAAAGAGATTCATATCCGAACTAAGTGATTCGTGTTTGAACTAAAAGGACACTAAAGGCCGTTTTCTCATATTCCTGTTTTTGCAAATCTAGGTGGATTTACTGTATTTGCTTTTCTCATGCACACGAAAAAATACCTACATTGATTTTGTAACAATCTGCCTTCCTCATGGATTTAAAAACCATATACATTGCTTTGCATGGTAAGTAGTTTTATGCCTGCGTACATACGTTCACACCGAACAATATACAAAACCAGCTGCCGCAAAAAATTTGTGAATTTAAATTACTGAATTTGTAATAAGAAATAAAAAAAATGGAAAATATTGGATGGACTTTCCATATACAGTCATTTACAGACATGGCTGAACAGCAGTGTTAGGGAATACCTTGATATTTTTACCTATAGGTACATAGTATGTAATACATAACTGGATGCAAATTTCGGGTACCTTTTTACTTACCTCGGTATTTAGGTGCAAATTTTCATTTACCTTCTCAAAAGGTAAGGAAGTAGGTACCTTAATTTCCGATTTGTATTTGTATTTATTATTAATTTTATCCTAACGCTACAAATACTGTATACTTATTAATTGCGTTAGTCTATAGGATTAAGTGTAATTTCAATTAGAATTTTGGACTCAGTCACACCAGTAAAAAGCTTATGAAACAAATTTACAGAATGACAAATTCTTAGGTCCATCAGAAGTAATTAGGTGCTTCTGGTATCCCAGTTGAGACCACGAAAGATAAAGGTCAGGAACTGTTTCCATCTAATCGTGTTATATCTGATACTGCGAACACCCGAGGTGGGATCCATATTCTAGATTTGGTCGAACTAGCGAAGAGTAATGTTGTTTCGTGATAAATCCAAGAAAACTTTTGGCTTTGTTACAAAGGAAAATAATCTGGTTTGGAAAGTTCAATTTAGATTTGAAAAGATTAACCAAATCGTCGACTTTACAAATTGGAACGGCTTACCATTTAAAGTATATTCATATGGCACCCTTCCTAAAAATATCTTGAGAATTTGCCACGGTTGGTTTGCAAAACGCTCGAAAAATCCGTCGGTGTCCCAGAACTTCGAGAGATTACATAGTTTGAAGGTAAGAAGGTTTGTGTCTAAGATAATGGTCCCTCTCATCAAACAGAGTTGGGTCTCTCTAAAAAAAAAATGTCTAATTTTTTGGAATTTGGTTGGAAGAGATTTTTTTGACACCTCTGATAAAAGCGGCTTGATTCGGTAAAAAGTCATGATTTTACACTTATTAATTTTGGAAAGCTGTGAAACTGGATCGTCAAAAGAGGCACTTAGATAGCTTAAAGTCATCGACGTTCGTAAAGCAATTTGAGTTGGAAAGCACTTCAGGAAAATAATTAATGACAAGGTTGAATAACAATGGATCTAGATGATCCCCCTGCACATCCCCAGAAAAATCGAAATCGCAATTGTTGGAAGAGATGAACTAAGGTTCTTATCAAAATTATAAGACACTTAGTTTTTTTTTTAATTATTTTTCAAGTTAAATTATTTAGAAGCTTACAAAATTTATTCATAATTTTGGCATCAAAATAGTAAAATGTTGCAACTACAAAAATATAAACGAGAAGGCAAAGCTAACTTCGACTGTGCCAAAGTTTAAATACACTTGGAAAACTTAACTTCAAATGATTTAACCGGTAAAATATATATAGGATATAGATATCAGATATTTAAATTTTTTAAATCATTTATAATAAATATTTGATACCATAAAAAACCTTTTCTCAGTAAAACACAATTTCCGACCGATCGGTCCTATGATTTTGATAAGTTTTTTCAAAATTATGTGAAACCAAATAAAACTAATATATAACAAGATTGGGGACGCTACGATAGAAATCAAAAAAGTTTTTCTCACTAGAAGTAGTTTTTTGACCGTCCGTTTCTATGGCAGCTATATGATATAGTCATCCGATCCGGCCGGTTCCGACATATTAGTTGCGTGCAGTAAAGACAAGACTCTGTGCAAAATTTCAGCTCGATGGCTTTAAAACTGAGGGACTAATTCGCGTAGAAACAGACAGACGGAATTGAACTCAGCTCGACGTCCTGATCAAGAATATATATAGTTTATGGGGTCGAAAATGAATATTTCTATGCGTTACAAACTTCTGGGCAAAATTTAATATACACTTTTCAAGTTTATAAAAATGTTGCCCAATTCGCTGTGTTTTACAATTTTGTAATTCGAGTCAAAACTCACTTACGTTTTATGTAAAGTCACGTCAGGGCATATTTTTACTTATATCTTTAAATCCTCCTTTTTTTCTAAATATAATGCTCTTTGATTACTACGCAATATCAAAAAAACTTTTCAAAAACTTGTCTCTTTCAATTTTTTTTTTATATTATATCGTACGAATGTCACTTCACGTCAGATTGGAAATACCCATATGTATTATAAATATAGCTTAACCGTATTCTTATTGATTACAATTTTTTTACTGTCAAGAGCTCTTAAAAAAACTCTTCAAATTAGGTTAAGGTGAATGAGATTGCTGCTAAGCCAAACCCCGAGGCTTTTTCAGATTCAATTGGGCCACAATCGGTGCATGCGTATGTAGTGGAAGTTGCTGCTGCTCTTCAGGCAACTCGGGGTCAGTTTAGTGGCCAAATTATTGTAATACTCCTTGACATTTCTTTGCAAGATTTTACTTGAACTTTCATTAGAGAAAAACCTGTCATTTCTTTTCACTCAATTTTCGATTAATTTGTTTCACGTCCTCCTTCTATATCCAGGTCACGTTGTCAGAGTATTTGTTCTCCAACACATTCTTTTCTCCTCGAAGAAATCTACAAGAATCAGCTCCTCCTCCACCGTAAATATACAAAAGGTTCGCGCCTGCAACTGCGGTTGGTGCATGTACTAATGTATTTGTACCTAAGCGGTTTGTGACTGTGCTTAGATGCTAAAATGAAACAGCACTCGAACAGCTACGTGCTAAATGGTTTGTGTCCGTGCTAAACTGTCAATAGCAGTGTAAATAAAAACATAGATTCTCTTCTTTAATTTAGTTAACTTTTTGTAAAAGTCATTAACAGTTGTTTATATTGTATACATATCCTTTCCGTTTGACAATGAATATAAATTATAATTTTAGGCTAAACTATAACCCGTTGGATTCTCGGTAAAGATGGTACTACCTGAAGGTTGATTTACAAATTTAGAGTACGGTGCAGCAGCCACATCCAAATCCTTGGCCTGCTTCAAGGCTTCCGAGGTGCGTGCCAAGACCAAGAGTTTGCCACTCAGACTCTTATCAATGGTATTCAGTTCGCTGGTATTTTTTTGCTGATCCAATACATAGATATTATAGTTGACACCATAGAGACCAAACAGAAGATCCAACTCTTGCCTTAGGGTGGGCAAGTCAATGAGTTTTTTAGTCAGATTATGCTGCAACAATATGGAACCCTTTTTACCATTGCCATAGCGTGGTTTAAGTTCCTCCACTAGGATAACATTCAACCAGGCCAAGCTAGGCAGTTGCAAGTCTTCGGTAGAACATATGGTGAGCTTAAGAGGAATGCCCTTCAGATCTACCAGCTCGCTGGCTATGAGTCGTTTTTTCGAAGCCTGCTTAGCTTCGTAGGCAGCAAACTGTGATTTGACAGCAGTTTGAATCATGCTTGAATAACTGGACAAAACCTTTTTCAATTGAGCTTGCGTAGCCTGATCACCTTGACCCAATTCATGATAGATCAAAACAGGATCAGTGGGAATTAATTGAGCCTTCTTTTTAAGCTTTTGCACACGATTGATGATTTCACGTGCTAAGCCTTCCTCCAGCAACTCCTCATTGGGTGTCATATCCAGAAGAACCAATACCTCATTATCGCTATGGGCCTCAAAATTGCCACCCACTTGCTCCGAAGTGCAGTATATAATGCGTACTTCATCGAGTTCGATGCGTTGATCCAAAATATTGAAATAACCCTGGGCCAGTTGCTGTTGAATTTCGTCATCTTTGAGCGCTTTAATGGCTGCCATAACAGCCTTGAAGTTGCCCTTAAGTCGCTGTCCCAGGGACTGTAAGAAAGAAGGTATTTTTAAACATTTACAGAGGTGTAAAAGAAAAATTAGAAATTTCATTTGGGAAGAGAATAATTTAATTTAAATTTTTTCTAACCCAAAATCTCACCTTATGATCCGGTTCTGCTCTTAGGGACACACCATATTTCTCCTTATCCGAACTCAAAGTCAATTTGCGCACATTCAGTTCGCTTAGGATAAAGTCCTGCAAACTCTTAATGGCCTCCAGTGTTTGCTCATCCTTGTGTATGACTATAATCTCGGATACGGGATACTTGACTGGCAAAGTGCGACGATCACGCATTACACGTCCCAATTCCACCACAGATTGCATCAGAGCCACCGAACGTTCAATATCGCTGCGTATGAATTTCTTTTGACTCACGGGCATCATTTGATAATGCACCGAATCGGCATGCTCCAAGGTACCCGCAGGTTGGAACAAAACCAATCTTTGGAAAATATACTCAGTTAGGTAAGGAGTAAATGGAGCCATCATTTTAACCATGGTGTACAGCACATCGTATAAAGTATCCAGCGATTGTATGCACTGTTGGGCGCCCAGTTCTCCCTTAATGCGACGACGATTTAGACGCACGTACCTGAAAAGGAAAGGGGTTTATTTTTGGGATTGATGTGAAACATCTTTAATTTCGGTATGATGATTTTCTAGTAGGGGTCAAATTCAATTTGAAAATAACGCATATCGCTCACTGGTACACATCAAGCAATTGCCTGGCCAACCGTGGCATTTCAATTAAATTTGGATCTGGGATCAGGGCAGAGCTGTAAAAGATTTAAATCATTTTTGATTTTAAATCTTTATGATTTATTTGCATCTTGATTGATTCAATTGTGCTAAAAATCATCAAGATTTAAATCTGATTCAATCACGGAAATTAGATTGTAAATATTTTGATTTAATTCATTTGATTTAAATCTTTAAAAATTCAAATCATTTGATTTAAATTATATAAGATTTTATTCTATGATTTATATCATTGAAGATTTATTCATTTGATTTAAATCAAAATTTTGATATCATTTCTGATTTAATTTCTTATAGATTTAAATCATTTTGTGATTTAAATCATTCAAGATTTAATTCATTTTGATTGATTTTATTTAAATCATATAAGATTTTAATCTATGGTTTAAATCATTGAATATTCATTTAATTTAAATCAAAATTATGAAATCATTTCTGATTTAATTTCTTAGAGATTTAAATCATTTTGTGATTTAAATCAGAAAAGATTTAAATCATTTAGTGATTAAAATCATTCGAGATTTCAATATTTTCATTAAAATCAAATCCTTTAAATCAAATAATTTAAATTTTCAAGATTTAAATCTTCAATGATTTAAATCAAATAATTTAAATCTTCAAGATTTAAATCAAATAATTTAAATCTTCAAGATTTAAATCAAATAATTTAAATCTTCAAGATTTAAATCTTTAACAATCTAGAAGATTTAAATCTTTAATGATTTAAATCAAATTAATTTAATCAAATTGTAAACAATCTGATTGGTCCAAAATGATGATTGATAAATCTCCTTAAATCAATCTTCAATGATTAAATCAGATTTAAATCTTGATGATTTAAAGCTATATTGAATTAAATTTTTATTTTTTAAATCAGGTTGAGATTGAATAGTTAATCAATCTCGAAATGATTGATTCATTCACAGCCCTGGATCAGGGATCTCAGATCAGCCATCAGGTATCTGGGATCAGAGATCTGGGATCACGAATCTGGGATCCGGGATCGGTCAGTGATATGGGTATTGGGATCTGGGATCAGAGATCTAGGATCAGGGATCAGGCATCAGGGATCTGGTATCAGGGATCTGTTATTTGGGATCTGGGTTCAGGGATCTTGAATCAGGGATCAGGAATTTGAGATCAGAGATCTGGAATCAGGGATCTGGGATTTGAGATCAGAGATCTGGGATTCCGGTTTTGGGATCTGCTATCAGGGATCTGGTATCAGGGATCTGGGTTCAGGGATCTGGGATTAGAGATCTGGGATCACGGATCTGGGATCGGTGATCTGGGATCAGTTACCTGGGATCAGGGAAGAGGGATCACGGATAAGGAATCAAGGATCTGGGATGTCGGATCAGGGATCTGGGATGGGGGATCAGGGATCCGGGATCAAGTATCTAGAATCTGGGATCTGGGATCAGGGATATGGGTCTTGGGATCAGAGATCTGGGATGTGTTATTTGGGATAAGGGATCTGGGATCTGTAATTTGGGATCAGGGATCTGGGTTCAGGGATCTGGAACCAAGGATCTGGGATCAGAGATTTGAGATCTGGGATCACGGATCTGGGATCTGCTATCAGGGATTTGGGATCACGGATCTAGGTTCAGGGATCAGGGATCAGAGATCTGGGATCAGGGAAGAGGGATCTGGGATCACTGATAAGGGATCAAGGATCTGGGATGTCGGATCAGGGATCTGAGAAGAGGGATTTGGGATGGGGGAGCAGGGGTCTGGGATCAGGGATCCGGAACCTAGGATTTGTATTCACGGATCTGGGATCAAGGATCTGGGATCTGGAATCAGGGATCTGGAATCAGAGATCTGAGATCAGGAATCTGGGACCAATTATCTCGGTTTTTAAAAGTCGGAACCTCCATTACAAAAAACCCGGTCTCACTAAGGACTAAACAGTCTATGTGTGGTCCCCCTGCGGGGCCAGCCGGAACTACCTAACCTAACCATAATCTCGGTTTAGGGATCTGGGATCAGGAATCTCGGATCAGGCATCAGGGATCTGAGATAAGGGATCTGGTATCAGGGATCTGGGATCAGGAATCTGGGATCAAGGATCTCGGATCTCGGATCAGGCATCAGGGATCTGGTATCTGGGATGGGGGTTCAGGGGTCTGGGATCTGGGACACTGTTTTCCAAGCTATATAAACTAGTTTCAATTAACATGTTTCACATCCAAGCCGTGAGTGTCTCACACTTTTTTTTTCTTCACCCACTCACCAATTGGTTAGCTGATCAATAAACTTGGTCAAACGTGGCACAACCGTATACAGACGATACATTTTCATTTCCGTGGCAAAGAACTCCAGCAGGGACTCCTTAAAGGACAATATCCATACATCTATCACCGAAGCATGTTCCATATTGTTCAAATGCCTGGCACGGTCATACGTATACTGGCCCTTTCCAGCCAAATCCTCCTTCTCATAACGCACAATATTTTGGAGTAGAAAACGATACGCATTGTACCAGGGCAGGAATACATCCTTAATAATATCTCTTACACCCTCCTCCTTGAAACGCAAACTTTCGGCACGCACCACGGGTGAGTTAATCAAATACAGACGCAAGGCATCCGCACCATATTTATGCACCACCTCCATGGGATCGGGATAGTTCTTCTTGCGTTTGGACATCTTTTGACCATCGGCAGCCAAAACCAAACCGCTGGCTATTAAATTTTTAAATGGAGCCTTGTTGAACAAAGCCGTGGAGATGACCAGCAGAGTATAAAACCAGCCACGGGTCTGATCAATGCCCTCGGCTATAAAATCGGCCGGGAAATTGTTCATAAAATCTTTCTCATTCTCAAAGGGAAAATGCTGTTGGGCAAAAGGCATGGAACCGGACTCAAACCAGCAATCAAATACGGGAGCAATGCGACGCAGTGGAGGATTACCAGGTATAGCCGAAGGGATTTCAATGTTATCTATGGTTTCACGATGCAGATCATCTACCTGTATGCCCGAGAGTTCGGACAACTGCTTGATGCTGCCTATGACAATGGTTTCCTCACCATTCGGTGAACGCCAAATGGGTATGGGTGTGCCCCAATAGCGATTGCGCGAGATCTGAAAATTTATAATGGTTTATAAAGCAGGATTAAGCATATATAAGGTGACTTACAGCCCAATCCCTGGCCTCCTTGAGCCAGTTACCAAATCTCTTCTCCTTAACAAAGTCGGGCACCCAATAGGTTTGAGCACTGCAGGCCAATAGATTCTTAGACATGTGCTCCACGCGCACAAACCAGGAAGGCACCGCCTTATAAATTAGCGGAGTATCCGAGCGCCAGCAGAAGGGATAGCTATGCTTCACTTGACCACTAGACACTAGATTACCACTGGCCTTTAGTAGGGCCATAATTGGCTTATCCGCCTCCTTGACATGTTGACCCACAAAATCGCTGGCCTCCGAGGTAAATCTACCCGCATCATCAACGGGACATATGACCTCACTGGATTTGGTAATAATGCCCGCAGCCAGGCAAACACGATAATCATCCTCGCCAAAGTAGGGAGCATTGTGTACAATACCCGTACCCGAATCCTCGGTAACATACTCATCCACCAGCACGCGGTAGGCCTTGACAGACGCTCCACGCTCAGCAAAGTAGGGGAACAAGGGTTTATAGTGCAAATCCTTCAGAGTTTTACCCGCAAACTTGTCCAGTATCTCATAATCCGTCTCTGCCTTAAACACATACGAGAGACGCGACTCGGCTAGTATAAACAAGCGTTCCGATTTGACATCTCGCACCTAAAACACAGAGAACTTGAATGGGCATCAACATTTCAAAGATTTTCTTGTACTTTTACCTTGACATAATTCATATTGGGATGCACACAGCAGGCAAAATTCGAAGGCAAAGTCCAGGGTGTGGTGGTCCACACCAAAAAGTAGGTATTGGGCAGTGTTACAGCCTCCAGTGCCACCACCACACAAGGATCCACCACCTCCTTGTAGTTCTGATTGGCCTCAAAATTCGACAGCGAGGTGGTACAGGCCGTGGAGTAGGGCATTACCTTAACACCCTGATAGACCAAGCCCTTGTCAAACAACTGCTTGAAGATCCACCAAATGGACTCCATATACCAAGGGTACAAGGTCTTGTAATCGTTCTTAAAGTCAATCCAACGACCGCAACGTGTCACAATATTTTCCCATTCATCTGCATAGCGCATGACAATCTTACGGCATTCGGCATTGTACGCCGCAATACCCATTTTGGCCACATCCTCGGGTCCACGTATATTCAGCAGTTTATCAATCTCGAATTCCACCGGCAATCCATGACAATCCCAGCCAAAACGACGATCCACATGATATCCCTGCTGATAGGCATAACGTGTCACAATATCCTTAATGGTGCCGGCCAGAATGTGGCCATAATGCGGCAAACCCGTGGCAAAGGGTGGACCATCATAGAAGGTGTACCTAGGGCGCAAAGTCAATGTGTTTAATATGGCTGATGCAATCACCGGTTGGTTTACCGCTTACTTGGGCTTGCCCTTGGATAGCTGACTGCACTTTTCAAAGATTTTCTCCGTCTGCCATTGCTTCAGCACATTCTCCTCCTCGGCCGGAAAATTTATGTTTTCCGGCACGCGACATACATCATTTCGCTCCAATTTCTTACCCATGGTTCCACAAAGGTGGTTTAACTCAAGAATTAACAAAAATTGGTTGAATTCAGCAACTGACACATGGCACAGACTAGAGATGAGCGCGTGCCTTTGTTGTAGAGATGGGCACGGCCCGGTGCAAACACGAAACAAAATGAACAGGCCCAGCCCAGCACGAAATTATAGGTTAGTGTCAATAGTGTGGAATAATATCAGAACCGGAACCGTTAACCGAAATAAACCGTTTCAAGTCATGTACTTGTATCGAAACCGGAACCGATATTAAATTTTGTTTGAGAACCGAAAACCGATTACCGTTATAGTAGGAACCGACAAAACCGGAAAAAATCGAACCAAATCGACTTGGCTATACCGAAATCGTCGTCGATATGTGGAACACATCCCATTAAAAAAATAATTATACTTGTGCCGGTATACCGAAATAAATATCTGGGTACCGTATCGGAACCGAAATAAACTTAAAACCAAAATAGAACCTTTACCCGAAATTCTCATTTCGATAGGTACCGGAACCGATATTCGTTTCGGAATAAATGCCTGCTCAGAGGCATGGCTTGCATTTTTTTGCAAAAATTTGTATAATTTTAAGATCGTTTTCCAGAATATAGAAATAGGAATATCTGCAGAAACAGGAAGGGCCAAATATTTATATATTTCTGTTTTTTTTATATTCTTTTTAAGTATGCTCTTCTTCGTGAATTTTTAATTAAAAATTTCGGAAAATTCATTAAAATATAATTTGGTTGTATAATTTTTAGGAGATTCTGGCACAGAGCATTACTATTAGAGAAAAATATTGCGACGCCTCTCAATTTGTTTGCGCTGTTAAGAGATATCACGCATGTAGATACTTTTGAAATGTTTCCAGCGAGTTTAAAATGTTGATAAGGTCTTATCACACATATTGGAAAACATGGTGGTTAGAGCGAGACGGACATTGTCCCATTGTACCAAACCGCTTATTTTTGCTTGTAAAATGCTTAACCGAACCAAAAACTGTCAATGATAAGGGTTCGGTTCGGTTTATCGATGAGTTAAAGACACTGCTTTTGAACTTGTGAACTTATAAATTTGTACAGTTAATCTAAATGTAGCCTTTGCAGTACGATCACGTTCTGAATTTAACGTTCATAAAGAGTTTTTACGATTTCTTCTCATTCAGAGGATAGACTAACGTTTAATTTTCAGAAGTAATAGACATTTTGTCTTCGCGAATGCCATTGTAGCTGGGAATCCAATTGAAACGCACCGTTTTCGAAAAGCTAAAGCCTATTCTTAAACTTATGGACGGCGCCTCAACATTTGTTTTTATATAATAAGAATAATAATGGATTTTATGGGCAAGGTAACCGCCCACATATCGGTCTATATAATAACTATATTTCTATTAAGAATTATTAATTAGAAGTTATTTAAATGCTTTCTAAGAAATCCATTTTTATAATATATGCAAAATGTCGTAAGATTAATTATAGAAAGTTTGGAATTCGAAAACGGGATCAAGTGCTATAATATATAATACATGAACCACTGAACCGAATCAAAAACCGCGGATTGCTACAAAACCACTATTATGAACCTAACCGGTGGTTTAAAAAATATTTGAACCACGAAACCGATCCACTCCTTATTTCTAAGCGGTTTTCTTCCCTGCTTTAAATAGAGTTCGCGCCTTTTTGTGACTATTGGGCCTTTCCGTGCCTATTGGACTTTTAGCTTAGGACCGAATCACGCACGAAAAAAGCCCGAATACGATTTGAGACACGATGCACGGTGTTTTTGGCAAGAAGCCCGTGGGCCACGAAGCCCGGCAAGGCCCGCGCCCATCTCTAGCACAGACGGACTTGTTTCGAAATTGGTCGCTCTAATTTGGCTTTAAATGGAGTGTGGTCGCCCTAATTTGGCATTAAATGCTATAAACGGAGTGCGGTCTCCCTTATTTGGCTAACTTGTCTATAAATCGACTGTGGTCCACCTAATTGGATTTAGAAACTCATTACTGTGGCTGCTACTGGCACCGCTAGTTCATTAGTGCGCCCAATTTTCCTTTCTGGCGGGACTTATACTTGGCCATTTTCTGGCTGAATATCACTGCTGTATTTAAACTTTGTCTGGCAACTCTGTTAAGCGTTAACAGCACCATGTTAACATTTGTAGCATTATTTTACTGCCGTTCCAAGGTGTATCTATTAGGTGGGGCGAACAATAAAATTTGTAAATTCGGAAGAATTAGGCAACTGCACAAGAGTGAGACAGACAACGTGTGTGTGTGCGCTGTGACATGAAATTACTCAGAGAGCGAAAATGACAACAAAAAGCTGATTAATTTCTCTGCAACCGAGCAATCTTTAAGTCTATATATATTGGTCTCTGCTTGAGCTTTCGAATGTTCGCCACACCTAACATATACATCTTGTGCCGTCCCCTCTGGAAAACAAAACAATAATAATAAATTTTAAGCAAAAATGAATCGCTTTGCCTATGTAGAGGCACGCCTAGACAACAACGAATCCTTCGTCAGCCGCGACCGAAATGTGAAAATCTTTGATGGCGACGAAAAGGTAACTACTCACCACTTCCCCCCCAATTTCCAATGAATCACCTGCTCATTCGTTTCAGACCGAGTTCGAGGAGGGCGAGGTGGTGTTGACCACACATCGCCTATTCTGGGGTCGTCCCGGTGAGATAGCCCGGGCCGCGGTGACTCTCTGTTTGCCCCTGCATTATGTGATATCTTTGAGTGAGGAAACGACTGCATCGAACTTCTTTGGACGCAAGACACGCATCATTATGCATCTGCGTCCACCCCAGCCCGATAAGGGACCAGGTCCATTGGACACGAGCCGAGCGGCCCATATTAAACTTTCGGGTAAAAATGGACTCAGTGTGGAGTTTCACAGTTCGCTAAGGGAAACGCTCTCGGCACGCATCTGGGAGATTTCGCTGAAGCAGGAGACCATCTTAAGTACTTCACCTCGTCCGGATGATCGTTTGGCTCGCATACAAAAACGCACGGGTATTGGTGGCATTGAACGTCATCTGGAGGCCAAAGCCAAAGCCACGGATGAAAATATTGCTTTAGCTTTTCAAGATCTCTCCGTCTTAATGGCCATGGCCAAGGATATGGTGGGTGTGTCCAAGACCATTAGTAACAAAATCAGGGAACAGAAGGGAGAAATCTCCGATGATGAAACAGTGCGCTTTAAATCCTATCTGCTGAGTCTGGGCATTGATGATCCCGTCACTCGAGAAAATTTCACCAGCAATTCAGCCTATTTCAATAGTTTGGCACAACAGATTTGCGAAATGCTGCTCGATCCCATTGAGGTGAGTCATCGACAACAAAACAAAATATGTATATGCTTATTCTCACTCTGTTCTCTGCAGGAACATGGTGGCATGATGTCCCTGGCGGATGTTTATTGTCGTGTGAATCGAGCTCGTGGCTTGGAATTACTTTCACCAGAGGATCTGCTGCATGCCTGTGAGCAACTGAGTGGCCCCATTCGTTTACGTAGCTTTCCCAGTGGCTCAAGGGTTTTACAACTGGAATCTCATGATGATGCCTTGATTGCTGTGGATACGCTCGAAAAGGTGGAAGCTGCCCAGTCATTGGCTGTGGAAGAATTGGCCAAGCAATTGGGCATTTCATTGATATTGGCCAAGGAACGTTTGCTGGTAGCCGAGCGACTGGGCAAAGTTTGTCGGGACGAGTCTGTTGAGGGTTTGAGATTCTATCCCAATCTGCTGTTGCATCCCCTTGAAAACTGATGCTGAATGTTTGTTTTTCTTTTTTGTATATTTTTAAATGTATTCTAAATTAAAAAATGTTTTTGTAAAATTCTAATCAATCTTTGCAGTTGAACTTATCAAACTGGCGAACTTATGGACTGAAGTTCTACGAAGTCCCATACAGTCCATTGGTATAACATTATGGGACAACTAGTCCCAGATCGAAGATTCTTAAGCATTGTAGATGTAAGAATGTCCACGAATCATTTAGTCTTAAGCAGATACCGAATTTTTTATGAGTTTATTAAAACATATTAGAAAAATATGAAAAATTATGCAAGAGCCTAAAAAAAGAGGAAGGAAAATTTTTTTCATATAAACAAAAAACTTTTAATTGAATGTTAGAACCTTCACACAATTGTTATCAACTTCCATAGATTTCCTTTATTAATACTTAATTTTCTTCGTAGAACTTCGAAAGTAAAAAACGAATAAGAAATTATGATTTTACAGTTTCTGTTTTTTGTTTTTGGATGCAATTTTCGACGAATTCCCGTGCCAAAAACCAAGAAGAACTCTGTACAGACAGTAACTTATGCGATTGAAGCGCTCGATTGCAGAAATCCGGCCGGAATAGGCAATTATCATTAATCTTCCAACACAATAATGCTTAGCCGCATGTCGCAAAAGTGATAAAACGTATCTCGATGGTACCAGATGCAAAGTCCTAACCCACCCGCCTTATAGCCCAGACCTTGCATCATCAGACTACCATTTGTTCTGGTCGATGCTGAACGCCCTTACGGGATCACGGGTTACTTCAGTGAAAATTATACAAAATTGGCTTGATACATTCTTCGCCTCTAAAGACGAGCAGTTTTATTGGTAGTCCATGCATTGCCAGAAAAGAGGAGAAATGTCATAGCTAGAGATATTTTATAAGGAAAAATTGAAAAAATTCGATTTTTGCCATCTCGCTTAAAAGTCTATAACTTGGCTTTACCTTCTATAACTTGGCTTGGTTTTACCATACACTCGATTCCTTGTTTGACGGCAAATTGACGTATTATTTCGCTGTTTCAGAAAGCCAAGCGATCTTTACACGATAACGCCTGCGGCATAACTGAGATAAGCCACACTTGAGAGAAAAAAAGTTGGAATATGTGAAATGGAATAACGGCATATGCTCATCTTACGTGGAGAGTATCAGAGATAGCAATTCTGAAATTTAACACAAGATAGAATATAATAAGGCGAATCTATCTGCACCATTAACTCAAACATCGAGTTTTTTGAGTTATTCCGGTGTTGGCCCTTTAAAAAAAATCTTTGTTATCAAAAAATGTTGCGTTTTCAAATACAAAAAAAAACCTCTGTCAACAAATTTGAGCTTAATCGGAGTTCACTTCAATCAGGTCAAAGTCAAAAAAATTTGTATTTGTGTAAAAAACTTTTGTTTTCAAAATTAAAAAATTCCAGACTTAACTTTTTTTTTGGCCTCTAATTTACTACATTTACAGTTTTTCGACGTTATCTCGCTTTCTAAAGTTGTGGTCCGAAAACTACAGAAACTTACGATGCATTATCTTAATTTTTTGTAAACATATTTAAATTAACTTGAAATATAAGAAAACAAAGAAGTTAAAAAAATCATATTGTTATACACCCAAAAAAATTCGTATCAATATCAATTTGATAAGCGTTGTCTCAAATTGAAACTACAACCAGTATCTTTTTTTTGAATCAATAAGATACAAGAAAGTATCAAATTAATATTGGAGGTGTTAACTTGAACCTATGCCTATGAAATTGTTACGTAAAAGTATCAATTCGAAACTCACACATTTCGATGTTATCGAGTACTAGTTCGAAAATTCCAACTGTCATACTCGATTTTCTCTAGCAAAGCAAATTGCATAAATGCTGGCACTTGTAATTCTTAAGTTGTTATTCAGCTGATTGATGATATAAATAGAGCACTTAATAGTGAGCGACAAATGCGGAGCAACAAGAAGGAGTCTAATGAGAGATACAAAGACAAATTACAATCTGTGTAATTCTTACCAATTTGTCGTCTTGAGATTAAGCCCGATTAAACACACCCTTTTGAGTGTGTATGCACGAAAAAATTTCAGAAAAATATTTGTACGGTTTTTTTTTATTATTATTGACAAATTGTTAAAGGCTAGTATCAAAATGATTAAAAAAAGTACCAAATTGATACTTTAAAAATTAATACAAAGAAATGTCATTCTGATACAAGTTAGTATCAATTTGATAACATCGAAAATATTATTTTAGTACTATCGAATTATCAACTTGATACTTTGAGTATTAAGCATAATTCGATACTCAATAGTTTCAAAATGATGACTAAATTGTGTCATTTTGATGATTTTTTTTTTGGGTGTACATTTAAGAATTATTTTAATTTAGATTTATTTCTAATTTTTAGAAATAAAAAATAGGTAAAAAAATCTATAAGGTTTTGGTAAATTAATAAAAACGCAATAATGTCCAAAATCTGTAAATGTAGTAAATTAGAGGACACATTGGTCTATCAAAAAAGGTAAAGCCGGGATTTTTTAAAATTTTTATTAAATTATGGAACAAAGTTTTTTCATACAAAAACCATTTTTTTGACCTTTGAATAGTTTTGGGTCCATCAAATGAATTCCGATCTAGCTAAATTTTTTTTACGTAAGTTCTAGAATTCTACAACGCACCTTATTTTGCCCGGAATAAGGTCCCAACGTGAAATACTATAGATCATAATTTTTCAAAAAAAGGGATTTTTTATGCGGAATATTTAAAGATAGCTGAAACTACAGGAAAAAGACACTTTCAACAGTTGTTCAGAGTCCTCCACAAAGTTTTCAAAATTGGATGAGACATAAAGAGTTTTTCCTTTTTTTAGCTTTGCATGTAAGAGCAGGCAGGTTTGTTTCGAGTTCCATTACTTACTTACATTTTTTTGAGTATCCTTAACAATTTAACTTTGTGAATTAAAAAAATCTATATAATGATGGTACTGGTACCGATAAATCGAAATTAAAATGAGGGTACTGTACAGAAACCAAAACAAATTGAGAACAGAAAAAGGATCCCTTAACCGAAACACTCATAGAATTATAATTAATTATTTAGCTAGCTGTTTGTTTAAATGAAAATAATTTATCTTTATCAAACTTTCACCTTTTGCCATATTGAAAGAAAACGCATTAAATATTTTTAATTGCAAATTATCTGCACACATACAAAGATTTGCATTTATTTATTTTTAGTTGTGTATGTATGTGTGTCTGTGTGTGTGTGTGTATGAGTGTATATTTAATATGTATCCATTTATTATATATATGCATAAAGGGAAAAATCTTCCACAATATTAAATTATTTGGTCACGTTCAATGTTACTTCTTAGGTTCTGTGTACAAATACTTGTAGGTAAGGTAGTAAAATATGTTTGTTTTTTAAATTTATATTTTGTTTTTATTTTGAAATATCATTGGTAATATTTTATGTGTGTAAACTCAATGATTTATTTAGCCAGCGAATTTTAAAAGAATATTAAAAAAAAATTGAACTAAAAAATCCAATTGTAAAATGTACCCTGGCTTTGAGTGTCTACCATTTAGTTTTATGTATTATTCTTATTTATTTTGTCGGTTTGGTTAAATATACCACAATCACTACACGCTGCTAGAAAGCTGTTTTGTTTTGTTTTTTTTTTTTAACATTATCTTTATCTACACGTAATTATTTATACACATTTATTGTATTATTTTGGATTTATGTTATTTATGCGCTTTGTCAATAATTTGCTAGTGTTTTATATAATGGATTTAGCTTGATTTTTTTAGTTTGAAAATGTCAGTCAGTTTAGGCATCTGTTTGACTTCAAAAATTGTCGTCATTGTCTTTTGTTTTCTACAAATTAAAAAACCATGAAAATCATTTCCGCATTTGTTTGTTTGTACAAATAAAATCGCATTTGTTTTTGTTTTTTGTTTTTTTTTTTTGGTTTAGCAATTTACGTTTTGTCGTTTAAAGCTCTCAAGTACAAAAATTGTGTGTGTTTTAAATTAGAAAAGCTTAAAAAATTCCATGCGGCACATTCTGATTTCCATTTTCGTTTCACATTTTAATGCTAATTAAACGTATTCAATATTTTTTATGACAATTTTTTGGTTTTGTTTTGTTGTTTCGCATATAAAAGTTAAGTCTACGTATTTTATGTGTGTGTGTTTGTGTGTATGTCCTAGACAAACTCTTCCTGTTCCAGCCAAGGATGTTGCAGACACTCGGCAGCCGAGGCTCGTATAACGGGATTGTACTCAAGCATGGGTAATAGAAAGTCTGAGAATTTCTTGGCCTCCACCGGATCCCAATCGTATTTCTCTACCAGCACATTTAACATACTCCAAGGCTTCAATTTGGTGATGTTACGTAGACTGCCTGTTAATTATAAAAGTAGCATTTAGATATACATTTCGAGAAGTTAAGCATTCGCTTACATACCATAGCTTGTAAAGTACTTGAGTCCATGTTTGCCACGTAATATCACCGATTGTGGTATGGAGCCCAATAGTTCTACAATGTGTGCCAAATGATCTTCATCGCGACTGTAGGACTCTCCAGCATGCGGATCGAATAGATAATCACCAGTGGCCAGCTCAAAGGCCAGACAGGCGGTACTCCAAATATCGGCGGTATAATTGTAGGGAGCGCCTAGTAGCACCTCAATGGAACGATATTGACGCGTCTGTATATCCTCGGTGAAATGATGATACTGTTGAAATTATGATAAAAACAAGGTATAATTTATGGATCAGTTATAATCAAAGATTGTATTCGTTTTTATTTATTTTGGGGTACATTTTTACCCCAGTACATTTGTATGAGAATCAATAACACTTAAAAATTGCCAACTAAATCAAGAAAATTTTGAATCAAAAATTAAATGCCGCGTAGAAGAATAATTTTTTATTAATTTTTTTCTAAAAATGTTGTCTTTTATTCAGAAATTTACTGTATTCAGCTGTATATGGTTTCGAAGTTATGAAATGGTTTTCTCATTTATTATACACTTGAAAAGTGTATATTAGTTTTGCCCAGAAGTTTGTAACGCATAGAAATATTCATTTCCGACCCCATAAACTATATATATTCTTGATCAGGACGACGAGCTGAGTTCATTTCCGCTTGTCCGTCCGTCCGTCTGTCTGTCCGTCTGTCTGTTTCTACGCGAACTAGTCTCTCAGTTTTAAAGCTATCGAGCTGAAATTTTGCGCAGAGTCTTCTTTTTACTGCACGCAACTAATATGTCGGAACCGGCCGGATCGGATGACTATATCATATAGCTGCCATAGGAACGATCGGTCTAAGAACTCGTTCTAGTTAGAAAAACTTTTTTGTTTTCCATCGTAGCGTCACTAATCTTGGTATATGTTAGTTTTATATGCTTCCACATAATTATGGAAAAATGTATCAAAATCGGATCACTATAGCATATAGCTGCCATAGGAACGATCGGTCGAAAAATAAGTCTTTGTGAGAAAAACTTTTTTGATTTCCATCGTAGCGTCTCCAAATGTAGTATATATTTGTCTTATATGTTTCCACACAATTCGGATAAAATTTATCAAAATCGGATGACTATAGCATATAGCTGCCATATAAACGGTCGGTCAAAAAACTAGTTCTAGTGAGAAAAACTTTTTTGTTTTTTATCGTAGCGTCCCCAATCTTGGTATATATTAGTTTTATATGCTTTCACATAATTTTGAAAAAATTATAAAAATCGGATGACTATAGCATATAGCTGCAATAGGTCCGATCGGTCGGAAAATGTGTTTTACTAAGAAAAGTTTTTTTTTATGGTATCAAATTTTTATTATAGCAATGATTTAAAAATTTTAAATATCTGATAACTATATCCTATATATATTTTACCAGTTAAATCAGTTGGGGTAAAGTTTTTCAAGTGTATTAAAACTTCGGCACAGTCGAAGTTAGCTTTGCCTTCTCGTTTTTATTATTTGGTTACTGCAATTTTTCGAAGTGTGAATAAGTTTTAATTTTTACAAAAGATAATTACCTTCAGAAAACATATTCACATGCCCAAAAATTGTTGCAAACCTTTAATAATCTATAGATAGTTCGGTCTAACCAGTCGTAAAGTCTAAGTTATGTACGCTTTCTCAGGCAGATTAGAAAATATTTTAAAATTCTCAGGACGTTGCAAATTTAACCGTATTAACTGTTTCGAACTCGGAATTCCGACTATTCGTCTAGTGTAAACTAAACCTTAAGCCGAACACAATGTGGATAAATGGTTAACCTGTATCTGTTCCGAAGCAAAAGTTAGGGTTCGATTCAACAAAAGCTACTTGTCTTAGTTGAACGGGCTTTTGACACCCTAAAATACATTATTAATGATCAAAGAAGAAGAATAAACCAACAAATAATTGAAGACATACGACTTTTAACTTAAAATCAAAAATAATTGAAATCTTACGTTCAAGGAATAAAAACAAAATAATTCGGAATGATATTTGCCATTTTGGTAGAGTAATGTTTTTGCTTATGGGAGTATTTTTTACGTTGCTCCAAACTATAAGTGCGTTGTTCTCGAAACCACGTTTTTTGACCTGGTAGCCATGATTGCGCCATTTCTACTGAACTGATTTTGATCAGCGATGTTGCAATCGACGAAGAATTAACTCAGGCCCGTACCTCAAACAAGAGGAAAACCATTTTTTTACTATTTTTTTACACTACAGAAAAAAAATTTGAAAAATCTAATACTTTTTTTAAATTGCCGCCAATTTTTAAAAAAAATATTGAAAAACCTGATTGAGGCACGGGCCAGAACGTTTTCATTTCCGATCACCTGGAGTCCCGGAATCATGACTACCACCTCTACCACGTTTTTGGAGACCTTAATTAGCAGGTCAATAACTTGTTCAACAGCACTCGAACTACAAAATATAATTTTAAAATAAAATATATAAAAATATATTTTATTTTTTAATTTAAAAAAAAACACAAAACAAATAAACATATTGAACAGGCTCTGATGGTTTTATCTCCAGAATTTTTGTAAAAAACACTAAAAAAATCATGTGCAAAGATAGAAGACCCCCTTCAAGCAGTCTTTTAACTTGTCTGAGTACTTATATAAGTTTCTTAGGTGAGTTTCTCCGAGATGTTTAAATTTGATTTATTTTAGTGTAAAATCCGATGAAAACTCTCACTCGGGAATCCCGTCTCACGCTTATCTATAGTTTAAAGTTTGGATCGCATTACGGTTTCTTAACCTTTCGAACCTAAGGTTTTAATAGCTAGCCTTGGTTGATAGCTTCATAGATCGTTGAGACCTGCTCGGCTTTTCCTTAATATGAGACGATTGACTTAATCTTTATTTCCCATCCGAAAATCAAAAAATCATGTAAGTTCACGCATCTTCACTAGACAATGTACCGATCCTGTATTATTCTCTTTTGCGAATAAAAAATTAGGAAGTAACTCTATATGTATAAAACAGCATATCATGACTGACTGACGCCCCGCGATGGGGGCTGCAGAGGAACTCGTAGAGATAAAAAGGTGAAACTTTCACAGAAATTTCTTAATGAGGTGATATTGGAAACTAAGGTGGAAATTAGGAAAATTCCACCCCAAAGATTGAAAAACTTTCGGGTAAGCTTTGTATTTGAATTTGTTGAATAAAGTTAACAAATTAACTGTCAACATAATAACTAAAATTAATCCTAATATGATATGCACCGACTTCCATCAAGTAGGTGGAGGCAAAGATTTACTATTGTTAAGAGAATAAATATGTCAATATATTAGATACATTTGCTCAAAAAGAATCCTCAACGGTTAACAAATGGTATAAATTTTTTTTTAAGCAAACATAAGATCCGAAAGGAGTCATGAGATTCGAAATCGGATCTACATATATGTAAGAAAATTTGCCAAAACCGTCGGGTAAATCTAGGAGGGATCGAGAATTGAATTCGACTTAACAAGAACCCAGAGTCAATGTTTAATATGGTGTGTACTTAACGAGGAAAAAAATGTTGAAAAAGTGAAGTTTTAATAGGCGCGACAAGGGTACTCTGATTTCAAAGGGTACTCTGATTAACTACGTAATACTGGTTTCATTGTTTTAACACCACCAAATGGAAACTCTGATTTGAACTATAAATTGGGAAATGGGACTCGAACCATCGTCTCCCGTATGTGAACGTCAAGTTCTGACTTGACGCTCTACCCGCTGGGCTAAAGATCGAGTAACTAAGAAGTAGCTTAAATTCTCTAAACAAAATATAAATATTTTGACTGGTTTGAAAAATTAACAAACAGAACAATGTAGTACTGTCTTGATTGTTGAAATTATTTATGTAGATTACGTGAGTATTTTTAGTTAAAATTAAAGGCCCCCGGCGCTCCCTAAAACTGAAAATTAAATTTATCTGCTGATTAACTATATAACAAAAGGAATCTTTTGAGGGGCGGCGATTTTCCACATAAGCAGTATTCGAGTTTTGGTCGTACAAGAGAGATGAATAGAAGCTTATGTCAAAAATTTTAGTTTTTAGAAAGTAAAGTAAGCGATATAATTGGACACGTATTTTTTAGATAGTTTTTTCAATACTTTATGGAAAAAACTAGTTTTCATTCGATTGATTTTAATCTCGGTTTGTGAGCACATTATGGAAAATAATTATAAATGTGATTTTATGATTATTTGTATTTGAGTCGATGTTTTTGTGAAATTCTATTTGCCCGCTCCACGGGGAAATAATTGGATAACATTTAAGGATAAATCCGATGTTGATATCTTTTTGGCGGTAATTATACTCTGTACCGAAGGTACAAAGAGTATATTGGGTTTGTGCAAATGTATGTAACAGCCAGAAGGAAGCATCTCCGACCCTATAAAGTATATATATTCTTGATCAGCATCAACAGCCGAGTCGAAATAGACATGTCCGTCTGTCCGTATGAACGCTGAGATCTCAGAGATGGTAAGAGATAGAGATTTGAGGTGTATGGAACATATATTTCTTATACTTGCAGGCAGATCAAGTTTAGTGTTTTTTTTTTGCCACGCTCCCTGCCTCCCCCGCAAATTGAAAAAAGCTTAATATCTTCCACAATTTTGGAGTTAGGTTGTTAACCTTCTAGACATATATTCTACTCATCATTACCTATGGAGCCCCCATACATCGTTTTCCGATCAGATAAACGATAGTAGAGTTGCCACCCCCGCAATTTGAAAAACTCCTTAAATATCCCGCATTTTTAGAGTTAGGTTGTTTGAACCTTTTAGACATTTATTCTACTCATCATTACCTATCGAGCCCCCATACATGGTTTTCCGATCAGATGAACGATAGTAGAGTTGCCATCCTTGCAATTTGAAAAACACCTCAAATATCCCGTAAGTTTAAAGTTATTAGTTATATACAAACAGGTACAGAGTATATTTCAGTCGGACTTGACCGACTTTCTTACTTGTTTTGATGGTGGCGAAGCGAAGAGCCGTAGTTTTTTGAACCGAAAATTTGTTTTAAACATAGTGGTCCCGTGAGGTCATTTAATTAAGAAGTTCGGTTTATTCGAGGGACCCAAAAAACCCAAGCCGAACCGGTTTGCAGCAATGTAAAATTAAAATCAATTTTCTCAAATTGAAAACGAGGTTCAGTTTAAATTAAAATTTTGTTTAATATAAATTTATTTATGCTTCAATTAAAAACATTAATTTCTTTGATTTATAAAACAGATCAATTTTTTTTCAAAAGATCAAAAGTTTTTGACTTTAACTTTTAGTGTAGAAAGTTTAAAATGATATTATATATATACCTGATATCTTCTATATACATATGTTTATACTTACATCATAGCAGGCATTTCCCAGATCAGCGATTTTCACCCGCACATTGCTGTTGTTGATAAGCGATTGTATCGTGTGCGTATAGTTCTGACTACTTTGACTTTGATTCTGCGAAGGAATGGCATTGGCATTGACATTAAGTTTAGCTGTCGCGCTTGAGGTCGTTGTTGTAGTTGTTGTTGTGGTTGTTGTTGTTGTTGTATTGTCGCCATTATACAGCTCAGTGGTTGTTGTTGCAGTTGCAGTAGTTGTTGTTGATGTTGGCGCTAGATGCGTGAACGAATACGTGCACGTGCTGGTTGTGGTGGAGGCAGTGGAGGCTGGAGTTGGAGTTGGTGCAGTGGCAGAGGCAGAGGAGGATGCGATTGTAATTGTGTCGGAGGACGGGGGACAATTGTTGGTGTCATTTGGCATGGACGTGCACGTGCTTAGAGTATTTGTATTTGTATGGATATTCGTATTCGTATTGGTGTTGGCGTAGGAGGGGCAGGAGTTGTTGGTGGTGGAGTTGGGCAGCTGCTTTTATAGATATATTTATAATATATATACGATTGTTTTGTATATTGGTTCACACAAAGAAAGAAAAGAAGAAAAAAGAACAAACGATGTTGGTTTTTTTTTTTTTTGGTGCAATACATTTAGAAAGGGGGGTAGTCAAAGTAACTTTGAATACCCCTTGAGGGGATTCTATCCCCTTTTGGAACACATTTAAAGCCAATATTTTTGTAATTGTGAATTGTTTTTTAAAATATTGCCATCTAATGGAACTCGTATTTCAAAAACAACATTCGGAACATGAATATAGGCCGCTTGGGTGCAAATCATATGTGGGTTTAAGCATTTAGGTTGGACATCTAAAGCTTGTTTTATTTTTCATTATCAACACATAAACATTAAAGCATTTGTACGTCTTAATTCTAAGGGTGTAAGTCTGTAAGTGTTAAATTCAAAGTGTTCAATAATGCTAAAAAAAAGGAACTACGTTTTTTTCCACTTATGTATGTATGTATGTATATTTGGCTTTCTATCTATCTTCCTTAAGTCGAAAGAGCTATTCATAAAGCTACTCATACCAAAATTTGACTTCAACTAGTTCTTGGCCTACTTAAGATAACAAATAGTAAGATTCCCAAATAATAACAATTTTTCTTCATATTCCAACCTTGAATTTAGGGTTTAGCTTGTTTCGAAATTTCAATTTTCTAGAATTTAATCTTAATTAAATACTGCCTAAAACCTTTTCCCTGTTTGGAATTAAAAATCCTTATCTTATGATGAGTAAATATTTTTAAGTTTTTTAAGCCATGCTTTGTGGGCAACCTATACGTTTGTTTTGATCTCCCCTTGATATTATCGTGAAGTAATATTTATAAGCTTTTAAAAAAATTATACCAAACAATTCTGAAATTTTTTTCATTACCATTATATATACATTTCTTAGTATGTACACAACTTCTGACCTAATTTTGCTGTCTTAAAGTATGCATAGCTAAAAAAACAGTACAATAGGCTAGTAATTTCTATGAAATTAAAATGAAAATTCTCAACGACCGCATGTAAACATTCGGTCAGTTCGAGCATATGCTTTCAAAATGGTATAGATTCTTTTAAAAAAATCGCAGAATTGTTTGGGACAATTATTTATAACGCTAAGCAATAGTTCTTTACGTTAATATCAAAGAAGGTTAAATCAAATGTTTAGGTTGCCCACAACTCATGCCTTAAAATTATCAAATTATGCACTTTTATTAGCTTTAGGTCAAACTTAGAAAAAATCCTGACGTGATGAATTAGTATTTATTTCAGGGATGCAAACCGGTTCTGAACCGAACCAAACCGTACCGAACCGCTTTTTTGTGCTCGTAAACCGAACCAAGAAACGAACCGGTGTTCTTCCAAAAATGCTGAAACGAACCGAAAACCGCCTTTGAAAACGGTTCGGTTCAGCTTATTGATGAGTTTAATGATGAAAAGTCGATATTGCACTTATGAATTTAAACATTTTTCTAAGGTGGTAGTAGTGTTTCCTCATTAATAAAATTTTAGCCTTTGCAGTACCTTCAAGTTCTCTATTTAACGATTATAAAATGATTAGCACGCGTTCTTCTTGTCCAGAGGATGGGCTGAAATCCAGCCTTTACATCTGTCTTTATATAATAAGTACATTTCGAATCAAATCAGCTCGCCAAGGCAATAATGGATTTTATGCGCGGTACCTGATATCTGCCTAAATAATCAACATATTCTTTTTGGAAAATCCGTTTCAAAAAGTTTTATTTTCGAAAGTTCTCACACCTGATCCCGTTTTCGAATTATATTTTAACCTTGAACCACTGAACCGAAACAAAACCGCGGTTCGGCTTGCTTCAAAAACCATATTATGAACCGAACCGATGGTTCTAAATCTGTGTAAACCACAGAACCTGGCAGCTCAGCCGCTACCCAATTTCAAAATATGTGGACTTGCTAACTTTTTTCCCCATATAATCGGGAAGATTTAAGACACAAATTTGTCAACCAACTCCTTAAAAGAGAAGGAGAAGTACCGGATATTTCCGGGTGCTGTGAGTGTGTATTCGAATGTCCAGCCTATGCCTGCGTGCATTGCAAACTGGCTTTGAACCGAACCGGTTCGATCCCGGAATTCCGACTTTTTTTCTTACCGTGAACCGAACCTTGAACCGAAACTCATGCAAAAAAAAAATAGCTAAACCTAAACCAGTTTTGAACCAAAACCGAACCGAACGGTTCAAAAAAAGCTACAAGTCTTAGTTAAGCGGGCATTTTATTGACAAAAGAAGTTTCATAAACCAACAATTGCTCGAAGAAAAAATACTTTTAAATTTAAATTGAAAATAATTGAATTCGTATGTTCAAGTAAACCAAAATTCAGAGAATCTGTAAATTTTAATATATTTTTAACAAATTTATCTTCTATATAAATTTAAAAAAACTTGGGACAAAACAAGGTTCTAACCAAAAAATTTTCTTACATATATTTGGCTATTCTCTGCTTTCCTTCTTGCTTATTCATTCTTTTTCTTCTCCCTTCATCTTATGTTATTTTATTAACTGTAAATACCCTCTACATAAGTGGAAAAAAATCTTTTCAAATTATATCTTTAAACTTATAAAAAAAAACAAATGATGAACTGGAACTAAGCTTTCAGAGCTAAGCAATAAACAACATCAGGAGCAACAAGCATATAAGAGTTTTGGGGTGTCCACGACCCTTGTTAAACTCTTCTCTAGGTAAGCAAAAAACCAACGAACGAACGAACGAACCAACTACATTTCTTCCATCCCTTTGTGTCGGAGGATGAGAAAGACTTTACCTTTTCTGCATTTTGACTAACATCATGCTCGGTAGGCGTATCGCTGGCTATGGTGCTATTATCACCCAGAGTATCGGTATCAGTGTCATCATCAGAAGACTTCAGTGCACATGGCGAATATTTAAATGAAATGAAAAAACGGTTTGTACCCAAAAACATAAGACAAATAAGACAAAATCATAATTTGAAATTTTGAGTTGAGATGTTGTTGCTGTGGTGTGTGTGAAGTAACGGGTATACAATATCGAGAGTGCACAAACAAATGCTGTACCATGGACGCACATCAAGGTGATTTCCGCCAGTTGTCAAGTGTTGGGTGTGTGGAGTTGTTTTTCTTTTTAGATCTACGCACTCACCTTGGCAGTGATTTTCTTCTCGGCACGATAACGATTGCTTAAATTCGTGGTACCTCCTAAAATGGGACTCTCCACTCCCCCCAGCACTCCGCTGACCAAGCTTAAACCGTTACACTCACTATCACCCAATAGACTTGAGTATTTGGAGGCCAGCGAGGAGGTGGTATTGGAGTTGAGAGTCGACGAAGTGGTGGTATCATCTTTATCCAAAGAAGACATGACCACCGCAGCTAGAGGAGTGGATGAAGTGGAGTTATTTGCTGTACTATTGCTGGTTGTTGTGGAGCCATTTGGTTCAATCAGCGGCCATTTGGCTCGAGTCTTGATCTGCTTCTCTATGGAACTAACTGAAAATGGTTATAAGTTAAAATAAAAGAGAAACTCTAAAATCTGCAGATCTCTTACTGTATGAATCGGGAAAGTCAGCTCCCTTCACACGTAAACTATTGATCTCGTCATCAATCTGTTGATTCATGGCCGCCGCATTGTCTATGACCAGCAGAATATTCTCCGGTTTGATGTCCGTGTGTATGATGCTACATTTACTATGCAGGTAATCCAGACCCTCCAGCACCTGCTTAATGATATTCCTTACTTGGGCTATAGACAGACCCTGATAATTGTTCTTCACAATCAATTTGTAAAGACTGCAGCCCAGAGCCTCAAACACCAGACAGGTATGGACGCCATTCACTCCGCGCACTGTAAAGTGATTCATCAGTCGTACAATGCGTTCACGTTTCACATCCAAAGGATCTGCATCCCGTATGGCCTCCAGCAGACGTATCTCATCCGCCGCAGTCTCTATATAGTGTGGAGCACTCTTCACTACTTTAAGGGCCACATATTTTTCATCTCTGTGGGGAAGTTTTGTTTTCATTTTCATTATATAAATCAGAAGTGGTTACTCACTTGAGATCTCTGCAGAGCCAGACAGTGGAGAAGTGACCCCAACCCAATTTGCGTACCACACGAAACCGATTATCAAATATGTCACCTATGACAACGGGATGATAGCCTCCACGACAATATTGTGAGGCATCCTCTTGCTCTTCATCGGAACCATAGAGACTACTATCCGGTGAATCTGGATAGATTTCATCCGTAGTGCTGAGTGTACCACGGGGTTCCGATCTGAAAGATTACACAAATTAGAAATTTTAATTCAAATTATAAATATCATTCAGGACAACACTCTCCAGCGTAGACTAAGAAAGTTATCATGAAGATACCTTATAGGAAATAAATTAGCTTCCCTGCATATTCAAGGTGTGTAAACCCCTTGATAAGAATCTCCAGAATGAGTTTCCCTTGCTCCTTTTCGAATTAATTACATTTGCAGTGCCGTTTGAGTTTTCGCACAATGAGCTCCATGATATTTTGGACGGACGTGCTTTGGACTCCTCGAATCGTTTATTATACAGTTTGCGTATAAATGAGAGACTAAAACCGATCAGCAAGAAACCCCTTTCAAAAGAAGTACCAAGTCATTTAGAGTTCCGACCAAACAAATAAGTTCTTTGTTATGTGAACCAATTCCGAACAATAACGATTCGGACAAGGCCGCTTAATCTTTTTATGGAAAAGATTGCGTTAAAAAGTATTCTTCTATTTAGATTAATAGAAAATGTAATGAATTTGTTATCCATATTATGAAAATATACTAAAAAATTAAAAGTTTAATAATTTTTTGTCTATCAATGATTTTTCCATTAGAAACCTATTCTCAGATGACATAAATTTAATTTTCGGTTCAAAAGCATTCTGATTTCAAAGCTCTACAAAAGAGTTTCTATTCATATGAAGCATTGTGACGAAAATAATTTTTTGTCATCTGAGAATAGGCCTTTAATATGAAAAACTTACTTCTTTTTGAGAAATTTAATTAAAGCCAATTTGGAAAAAATTAAAATGAAATGAAAGCTTCCTTCCGTCGGCATAAACACGACGTGCAAGGTTACCCCATATGTTCTTAACGAGACTCTTGTCGGAAGAACGCTCTGGCTATTCTAAAAGCTTGATTTTCTTTACGCCGAACCACTCACGACTGGTCCCGCTGAAAGTTGGCATCTGGGTCCGAATCGCTTTTCAAAAGGGCTCTAAAGACTTCTTCTAATAAGTTTGAATAACCTTTCAAATGCATGAGACCTATAATCTTGCATCTTGATCGCATTTAGGCATACAAAAACTATGGTGGTGTCCCTTTTTTTTAGCTTTAACATGAAGATAAAAAGGATAATTTCTGATATTTTGGATATATTCGTTATCCATTTGGACTGAATATTATGATATCCTTTTCTTCATCCATTTGATATTTAATAGTATTAAATTGATGTTAGTTTTGTATCGAATGAAGCTAATTAACGACTATAGAATAAATATAATAACCATTCCAAATGACCCTTAATGGATCTTGTTATACCCGTTACTCGTAGAGTAGAAAGGGTATACTAAGTCCGCATTTACACGATGAAGTTTCCTTCATGAAGTTCTTCATGAAGTTTTTGTTTGTGGGAAAGAGGTGAAGAGGGGCAGCCATAACTGGCAAAGCTTCATGACCTACCGTGGCGTGAAGCTTTTCGATAATTCTCCTTTGTTTTGTTCCGATTGAACTGATGCAGGGTTGATTTGTGGGTTATTTGTTTATCGATAACTCGTGTTCTCAGGCGAATGGAAATCGAACTTTATGAAGCAAACTTCTTTATGTAAATGCGCATGAAGTTTTGAAGATGCTTCAAAACGAAATCGAAGAGAGCTTCATGAAGGAAACTTTATCGTGTAAACACGGACTAAGATCGTGCAAATGTATGTAACGGACGGTAGGAAGCTTTTCCGACCCCATAAAGTATATAAATTCTTGATCAGCATTAATAGCCAAGTCGATCTAGCCTTGTCCGTCCATTCGTCTGTACGAACACCTTAGTCTCAGAGACTAGAAGGGCGAGAGCTTCCATTTTTTCAGTGTAAACTTATATTTTCTGCATGTAGATCAATTTTGTTTAAAATTTATTTCACGCCCCTGCAATATCAAAAATCTCATATCTCCAAAAATTTTGCTTGTTCGAAACTTCTAAAGAATAATTCCACTCATAATAATTATGATGTCTATCGACGAAAAAAGAATTCACATAAATCTAGTGATTTTAAAATTTTTTTTTTCGCCTTCTGCGAAGTTTTTCAAGTTTCAAGAAGCCTAAAAAGGGAAATTAACTAAATTTACACAACGTGTAGGAAGATACACATTTTTAAAAAAAAATTGAGGAACACGTTCATAGCAGAGATCAGGAGTAGCAGTGGTTGTAGAAATTGCGAATTTCAGATCTGTTGTGACCGATGAAGACGGAAGAAATGTGTAAAAACTTAGGTGGATTATGTAGCTTCTTGAGGTTCAGTTCGCGAACCGGTTTTTAAGAGCATTTAAACCTTCGTCTTCTTATCTATATGGTTTGTTGAAATATTTCCACCGCTATTTTAGGTGTTTTTAATATATAGGGTGGCTAATGAATAAAGCTACATCAATAAACTTTAATAACCTTTTTCTTTTAAATTAATTTGAATTCATTCAAATTAGAAAATCAGTCAGTTAAATCAAAACAAAGAAAGTAACCGATTTACCACATAGAACTAAACCTGGGCCGGCCAAATGGAGAGGACTGAAATATGAGCATGTGTTGGTGACTGCCACAGAAAAGAGACATGACTTCGGCTCGCGTCTGTGTGAAAAACACGAGTGCGCTCGGCCCCCAGTGGCTATGAGCTGGCCGGGCCTGAACTAAACCTATTTTGTTGTTTTTGAGCATTCATTAGCCGCCCTTTATGATGGACTGTCAACCAGATTGTCGATGGTATCGCTCTTTTATAATAAAACTTGTGTTGGTGTATTTCAATTCTTTTCGAAAATGTATGCCGAATTTTAATTTTATACGCGAAACTTTACGTGATAATTCACCGATACTTTACAATTATTTTAAAGGTAAAATTGTTGTTAAAAATATGTATTAAGGTCATTATTAAAAACGAACCTTTTTCAAAGAAGTGGAGACCTGGTTTGAGTTCATTAATTAATAAGGGCCATGACCATGAGTTCAAAAACCCTAAACCGAACCGTTTCTTAGGAAAACTGTTACTACAACAGTACGAACAGGTTCAAGTACCCTACTCTAGGAACTTGTCTTGCTTAACTGTACCGAATTAAATCCTAATACATTAATTTCAACCCACACAAAAGCGGCAATATCCATTTCCTGCTCCTTGGCTTCTTTGGCTTCGTTGGGCATAGTAACTGCTTCTGCTTCCACCAACTCGAGCACTGGAGGTGGCGGTGGTGGTGGTAAATTAATGGTCAATGGCTGCTCTCTGGGCGGTATCCAAGTATCCAGGACACGTTCTAATGGTGAAATGGGCTCAAAAAGTAGAGCAGTTCGTCGATGATGTTTTTTAGGACGCTGCGATTGATGCCGCAAAGCAATCAGTATGGGACCAGCTGACACACATTGACGTTTCTTGGTGAAACGCTTGCGTCGCTTCTTTTCCTCCACCTCGAGCATAGCTTCAGTGACAGCCTCTTGAGCTGCTCGTTTCTCTTTATCGGATACAAAATTGAAATCACAAATTAACTCCTTGTTTATATCTGGACCGGCTTTGATGGTATCCGCAGTAACACGTCCATTATTCCACAAGTTGAGCAAGTGCATCAGGTACAGAAAGAATAAGAGTAGGGAGGCTTGCAGTACGTAGACAAACATGTCATCCTGCGAGAGTGTCTGAACAATGTGTTGGGCACAATTCCAGAAGAGTTCCAAATAAAGCACATAACTGGGATAGTAATCCCTCCATAGTTCCATTACATGCCAAGGCCAATTAACACCCAGGGTCAGATTAGCCTCCTTGGGGCACATGGCATCCGTTCCGAGGCCATTACTGTAGTACATCCACCAGTTATCCATCTTTTGATAGGTTTCTAGTTTCGTTTATTGGATTTTCTTGTTCGATTTTCGCGCCTACATGACACTCAAGGTGCAGTAACGACGAAGGGGGTGGCGAAGGCGGGCGCCGACCTTGACTTTCCTATGCGTTGGCCTGCATTGCAATGGGTTAACTTGACTTTGCACCGCCAAATCCGCCTTACATAACGCTCGCGCGCGGATAAATAACAACACACAAATCGCACAACGCAAAAATTTGAATTATGAAAAGTATCCGAATATCTTGAGTTGTATTTCTGTTGCTCTTTTGCGACCGTTTCGTTCAGTTGTGTCTGCGAGAATGTTGAAAAACGCTTTTCGCTTTTGTTTTCGTGAAAGAATTTCGTTTGCCGAGTGTATTTTTTTTTTTTTGTCACAAACTAAGTTTAGGTTCGCTCAGCTGTGTGGGCAATGTATGCGAATGGATCGTATACAGATAGAGATATATATACTATATACATACACACACTCTCACAAATATCTTTTGGCGTCATTATTCAATGTACTTCATCAACTTGCCGCTGTCGTCGCCCGGTCATGGAAGCAATCTTCTCTGCATGTATGGGTATGTGTATGTGTTAGTATCATCATCATCATCACCAGCCCCATCTCATCATCATCATTGGTTGCCGTTGTGGATTTCTTAGGCATTGTGCCAAGTTTGACTTTTGCCTATTTACGAATTGGTTTATAATTTTGCCATAGAGAGCAAGCGAGAGAGAAGGGGTATTCAACCTGAAGGATTGAGAATATTTTTGTTTGTTGTTTTCAAATTGTTTAAATAGTTCAACATATTTTTAGAAAAGTTTTCCCAATGTCGCTTTAAAAATAAACCAACAAATTGAATGTGTCAATTGGTAAATGATTAGTTAACTGGCCTGCCTGGCAGTCCATTTAGCCTCCAGCAATTGATTAAGTGTACTTTATCTAATAAGCAACCCTTGCAGAATAGCTATAAACTGAATCTAACTATTCAGAGATTATAAAGCATTCAAAATGAATGGAATGAAGTACTTAGTCTTAGTGATAATTTGTAAAATTTCAAGATCCTTAACTGAACGTTTGAAACCTGGTGAAAGACTTCCAAAAGACCAACACAGACGGCAAGGTTATGGCCTCAGAATTTGGGAATGCTCAAGGAATAATATTCCTGGATTACCTCAAAAATGGCAAAACCATCAATAATGTGTTTTATCAGGGAATTAAAACAAGTTAGGTTGAGTTGTTTATGTAGGTTTTAAACCCCCAGTTCAATTTATAACATACTTTTCTGGAGCAAACCAAATCGCGTCTCCCATTCGGTTCAGTAGTTCACTCTTATTTTCGAGTGAGAAAATACTTACTTTCTAATAAGAAATTTTAGACTTTAAGCTATTATTGAAAAGCTTTTAAGCTATTTGAAAATTATTTAAAATATTAATTTTTACGTACATAATTATAAAAAGTCGGACATATAAGTATGATTTTCCTAATATCTAAAATTTTCAAATTTTCTTTGACTTAGTTAGGCACTTTTCGTCATCAAAGTCGGCAAGGCATTAAATCAAACCGAACCAATTTCATTTCTGGTTTTCAAACAGATCCGGGTTCGGTACGGTTCGCTTTAGATCTGGTTTGAATCCCTGAGTATTATATTAAGTTATTAGAGCGTTATAAAAGTGGTTTACACTGACTAGACTTTGATATGAAACATATTAATTGAAATGAGTTTATATACCAGGAGAAATGTCACGGTTGGCCAGGCGATTCCTTGAAAAACAGTGTTGAAAAGAAGTGTTGAAAAACAGTGTTGAAAAGCTGTGTTAAAAAGCTGTGTTAAAAAACAGTGTTGAAAAACAGTGTTAAAAAACAGTTTTGAAAAACAGTTCTCGGAGATGCTTCCTTCTATTTTTAATATACCCTCTGCAAGGGTATAAAAAGTAAAAAAGAGTAAAAATTTTAAGATAAATCAGTTTTGTGACATAGATATACAAAAGTTTTATTATTTAAAATAATATTAAGTTTTTTTTCAACTGCTTTTTCTCCGATTGGTCGGAAAAACAAGATCTCATTGATTGTAAGGTTATTTTTCTCTGCCCATTCTAAGGCGACATTAAAGGAATCTGTCTCTGTTGCGCTTTCTTTTTCCATATGATCCTTATTGTTGCTATCAGTCGCCCAATCCATTATTTCGTTTACAGATAAATCATTTTCGATTACCAAATTGTTCAGAATAAACTAGGGGGATATCGTCCTCTTCAACATTATTTAATTCCATTTCGTTGATCGATGAAAACAGATGTTTAAATAAACTCCTGTCATCAGATTCCAGGCTTCAACTATTAAAAACGCCACATCTTTTAAACATATATTTTTAAGAGCTGAGACCATGTCGTTATTTCCATTTACACATAACGCCGTGAGTTGAGAAAAGGTGCTTACGATACCGCTGCTTAACGGATTTGATGATATTTTGGTCAAGTGGTTGAAACATGGTTGTATTGTTAAATGGGAAGAAAATAACATTTTCATATTAGGGAAAAGTGTTTGCCGTCCAATGACAGCAAACCTGGCAAACCATTAGCTTCCAAATAACAAGAAATTTCAGGAAACAAATCCTTGAACTTCTCCTTAAAAAGCGAAAGCATTTTTGGTTGATTTGCATTCTTAAAACACCGAACATTTTTGAATTTTTCAATCATTATCAAATAGAGTTTATTTTTATCCTCGATAAAGTCGACTTATGGATGTTATAGCTTCTGCAGATCTCTATTGGTTCCTTGCCATCTTGGAGTTCATTTAATATCGATAATTTTGTTTTTAAAGAAGTTGATACTCTGCCTTTCTTCTCCATTTTTAAAGCAGAATGAAAATTAAAATTGAAAATAAATCCAGATTGCTTGTAAGTACAGAAATTTCGGAATCAAAAAAGTTGCTAATGCAGAGGTTGCTACAATAAAGAATGCTTATGAAGAATGTTTACTACTACGATTAATTAAAATGGTTGGCCAGGCGATTGATTGGAGTGTATGCTGTGTCAAAGTGAGCGTTATGTGTTAAGCGTTATTTTGAAGTTGAATTTCACCCCCACCAAAAAATCTTCCGTACCGAAATTAAAGATATTTCACATCAAACATCCTTCATCAAGACAATTCAACTTGTCATAAGACCATAAAAAAATCGGCCAAAATGTAAGAATTTCAATTTGGATTGCTTTTCCACATCCACCCTAGTTAGCCCCTTGTGACAATTGGCTGTTCCCAGCACTTAAACAATCCTCTAAGCAACAAGTTATGGCTTAAATGATAATGTGATCGCTGCAACTGAAGGGTTTTCTGTGTAAGAAGATAAAAACTTTACCATAAAGGTGTGCAAATGCTAGAAAACTGTATCACCCTCTAAGGGAACTACACCCAGCGACAAAAAAAAACCGCACTATGAAATTATATTCGTCTAATTTTAATTGTGGGAGCCCTCGTTGCTCGGCTCAGTTGGTAAAATCACTTTTGGCAGAACGGTTTACTAACGAGAAGGCAAAGCTAACTTCGACTGTGCCGAAGTTTTGAAAAACTTTACTCGAACTGATTTAACCGGTAAACTATATATAGGATATAGATATCAGATTTTTAAAATTTCTAAAACATTGATAATAAAAATTTGATACCATAAAAAAAACTTTTCTTAGTAAAACACATTTTTCGACCGATCGGTCCTATGGCAGCTATATGCTATAGTCATCCGATTTTGATAAAATCTTCCAGAATTGTGTTGACGCATATAAAACTACTATATATATACATAAATTGGTGACGCTACGACGGAAAATAAAAAAGGTTTTCCCACTAGAACTAGTTTTTTGACCAACCGTTTATATGGCAGCTATATTCTATATTCATCCGATTTTGATAAATTTTTCCACAAATATGTAAAATCATCTAAAACTAATATGTACCAAGATTGGTGACGCTACGATGGAAAATAAAAAGGTTTTTTTCACTAAAACTTATTTTTCGACCGATCGTTCCTATGGCAGCTATAAGATATAGTCGTCCGATCCGGCCGGCTTCAACATATTAGTTGCGTGCAGTAAAAAGAAGACTCTGTGCAAAATTTCAGCTCGGTAGCTTTAAAACCAAGGGGCTAGACAGACAGATGGACGGACGGACAAGCGGAAATGAACTCAGCTCGTCCTCGTGATCAAGAATATATATAGTTTATGGGGTCGGAAATGAATATTTCTATGCGTTACAAACTTCTGGGCAAAATTAATATACACTTTTTAAGTGTATAAAAACTTTTTGCGGATTAAACTAACTTTAAAGAAAGATCAGTATAACGATTTTTGTAAAAATTTCGTAAGACTGGAAAATTGGAGGGGAAGGACGGATCGGGCGGGAAAAAATGCTCAAGTGTAAGGGAAGATCGGGTTATTATGAGAACGAGCCTTCAAGATCGGTTTAAAAATGCTGGTAAGATTACATCTGAAGTGCGGCAACGTTTTGCTAACGATATTTTGACTCAAACTTTTCAACATCGGCCATTGTGATGGGCTAAAGGCAAAGACACCTGTCAAAAAGCCATTTTCTAATAGTTGAATGAAGAAAGCTCGCTTAACATCCGTTCTGGGGGTTGACCGGTATAACCAAAACTAACCTTTTGAATAGATACACACTAACTAATTTCATTTTGGACTTTTTTTAGTTTTATTACATTCACCCCGAATCTGCACCCTCGCCATAATGTTAATTTTGAAGTGACTAAGCAGACTGTATTGATTCCCCCCTTCACCAACTCCTCTTCCAAACATTCTACTGGCCAGACTTCGCTACACTTAAACCGTTTATGAGTTTGTTTTAAACTAAAAAACACTTGCGCCATGACTCACCCTAATGCTATATACATACTTATATAGTACTCGTGCCACGTACTCATGCACGCACCTTTTAGAGCATCTCTATGTTTGTGTGCTTGCGCTTTACCTTTGAAAATCTCAACGAGCTCTGCACTGCTTCCTCAATATGATTATTTATAGACGACGGACGAGGCATATAAAACAATAAATCGCTATGGAAAATGAGTGCAAAATGGAAGCACGCGCTGTATGGTTTTGTATGAAACGTCATCGTTTACTCAAGTGCAGTAGTGTATGCGTTGGTGTGTGTGTGTGTGTGAAAGTGTTGGGGTATTTGCAACTGCAGGGGGCACGGCACCGTTTGGCGTCACGTGGCTATATTGTGGTTACAGCAAATTAAAAACGTAAACAAATCCAACAGAGGTTGCCCCTGCGTGGGCGAAAGGGTAAAACGGTAAGGGATGGCGTGCGTGTGTGTGTGCCCGAGTGGGCGTTATAGAAAGTTCACTGTATACCGTAAATAGCAAAAAATATATTAGAATAAATAATTCACAAGTTGTTATCTGATAATTATATTTTTGGCAGCAAACAGTGGCACGAGTATTTAAATTTTAGGAAATGGGATTCTAAGTACAACAGATTTATCATTAGGTTGAGGAAAGACTGAACGAGAAGTAATCGAATTATGGTTGCTAACCAGGCCTGAACCAAGTCCAGTTCAGCTGAATTAGTTCAGATTTACTGGGTCCCTCAAACCGGACCATAATAACCTCGAGTAACTGAATCCAAACTAAATTTTTTCTGAATAGGTAAGTAGTTAAAGACAGCAATTAAAGGGCATAGCAGAATAAGCATAGGAAAACTGCCCCCGCAGTTATCAGCACCAAATTTAATTGTTTGATTAACATCTATAAGAAACTCACTCTCCCAAAATTGTAGTCTCCTAATCGCAATTGGACGGGAGTTATGAGGCTGGAAAGTTAAACAGAAAAACTGTTTTTTCTTAAGAACCGCTTGATCGATTTCGATGGGTTAAATATATGTTATAAGTGTTCAAAATACAATTCTAAAAATATTTTTTGCAGATTTTTATTACCAAAACTTTGATCCAGAAATGATGATTGATTTTTTCAAATAATTTTTCCGCGGTGATAATCTTTTTCTACACCTCCAGTTTATTTCCTGTATTTTACATTAGGATATCCCTAATAACATATAATTTTTGCAATCAGATCGCAATTGGGCCTCATGGTGAAAAACAATAAAACATGTAAAATAGTATTTTACATATGGGATATTCCATATCAACTTAGTCAATTTTTTTTATGTCTCCAAAAAATTTCATAACTCCCGTCCAATTGCGATTAGGAGACTACAATTTTGGGAGAGTGAGTTTCTTATAGATGTTAATTAAACTTTTAAATTTGGTGCTGATAACTGCGGGGGCAGTTTTCCTATGCTTATTCTGCTATGCCCTTTAAAAAGAAATTCAATAAATTTCTTTTTATGTTTATTAATTTAATGAGCATCTTTTTTATAATACCAATTTTACTATATAAGTTTCATATATCATGTATATCATAATTTACCAAATTTCCAGGACTATAAAGCCCTTTTAGTTTTATCTAAATCAATAGTAATTTTTTAAATTTATTGTAACAATAATTAAATAAATAATCATTACCTTTATTTTTCAATTAGTTTAAAATAAATTTTTTTACAAAGTGGTATAGTTAATGCTGCAAACCTCTGAAATTTTGCTAAGTTTCGGTTCGTAGACGGGTGCCTAAGCTTGTCGAACCGAAGGTTTTAGTTCAAACCTTAGTTTAAAGCTTCATAGATCGTTACAAAATGTTCCCCCTTTTTTTCGGTGAAATAAAACGAATCGGTTTGAAACGAAGACTTGCTCCTTTTTTTATAATTTGCTTAGCTATTTGATATGCCAATCAATAGGCGAATAAGCAATATTCATTATTCTAAAGTATGTTCTGTCCGGAGGTTCGTAAAGACTATGCTTGTCGTAACTAAGGTCTTAGTTCAAACCTTGATAAACCAAGCTTCTTAGAACGTTATAGCATTTTTTCTCAATTTTCAGTTATTTTTAGCAAACTGGTAAAAACAGGAGACATGTTTGGCTTTATTTTTTTTAAAGTAACTCGTCTAATTAACCAAGCTTTTTGATACGTCAATATTGTTCGTATCCACGGCTTCCAAAAGTGACTGATCTTTGAAATTGGACGGTGGCCCCTACATTCTATGCACATAATAATGCGAGTTTAGTATTGCAATTTTACAACTCGACTTTTGCTTTATTTTCCTTCTCGAATTCGTTAAATTCCGAACTTTGATATGATTTATAAAACGCTCACGCTCACTAGATAATGCAGAGAAATTAATTAAATTTCGTATATATATACATATCCAACTTGTCCTTGTTGCTTTAGTAAGCCTAGCTTTAACCCAAAAACTGGGGTTCAGGGGTTCCAGAAACCGGTTCGCGAACCGAACTTCATCAAAAATTGTGGAGGTTTGCAGCTTTGATATGAATAAATCTGACCAGAGTTTTGGATTGAACGGACTATGTTATGGGTGTGCAAGTAAGTTTTAAAGAATGTTTTTTGTTTAATGTTATTTATAAATTAAATAAAAAATTAAAAAATTAAAATTTTGGCATTCAAGGGCATCAAGTTAACGACCTTCCAATTAAGGTCTCCCAAAAAAAGGTGTAGAGGTGGTAGCCGTGATTCCGGGACTAATGGTTATCGAAAATGAAAACAATTAATGAGGTTATCATCAGAATTAATGTAATTCCGTTCCGTACCTCAATAAAAAAAATCGATTTTTAAAATTTTTGTTTGTAGTTTAGTGTAAAAAAATAATAAACTAAAAATGTTATTCCCCATGATTGAGGTCATCAATTCTGCGTCGATTGCAATATGTTTGTCTGTCTGTCTGTTTCTAAGCGAACTAGTCCCTCAGCTTTAAAGCTATCGAGCTGAAATTTCGCACAGAGTCTTATTTTTACTGCACGCAACTAATATGTCGGAACCGGCCGATCGGATGACTATATCATACAGCTGCCATAGAAACGGTCGGTCAAAAAACTAGTTCTAACGAGAAAAACTTTTTTGTTTTCCATCGTAGCGTCATTATTTTTGGTATATGTTAGTTTTATATGCTTTCACATATTTCTGGAAAAATTTATCAAGTGCACAGAGTCTTCTTTTTACTGCACGCAACTAATATGTCGAAACCGGCCGGATCGGATGACTATATCTTATAGCTGCCATAGAAACGGTCGATCAAAAAACTAGTTCTAGTGAGAAAAACTTTTTTGTTTTCCATCGTAGCGTCACTAATCTTGGTATATGTTTGTTTCATATGCTTCTACACGTTTCTTGAAAAATTTATCAAAATCGGATGGCTATATCATATAGCTGCCATAGAAACGGTCGGTCAAAAAACTAGATCTAGTGAGAAAAACTTTTTTGTTTTCCATCGTAGCATCACCAAACTTGGTATGTGTTAGTTTTATATGCTTCCACACATTTATGGAAAAATTTATCAAAATCGGATCACTATAGCATATAGCTGCCATAGAACCGATCAGACGAAAAATGTGTTTTACTAAGAAAAGTTTTTTTTATGAAATCAAATTTGTATTATTAATGATTTAAAAATTTAAAATATCTATATCCTATATATATTTTACCGGTTAAATCAGTTGGAGTATACTTTTTTCAAGTGTATTAAAACTTCGCCACAGTCGAAGTTAGCTTTGCCTTCTCGTTTTTTTTATTTTTTATTAAAAAAATAAATAATACAAAACAAAAAACCAAATCGAAAAGCTCTTATGGTTTTCACTAAAGAATTTTTGAAAAAAAAAAAACGCAAAAATCCATGTGCAAGGTAAAAGACTCCCTTAAAGCTTTAGTTTCAAAATTTGTAATATCATCAAGACGTCACATTAATACATATTAATTATTTGGAACAAGCGCAGACCTCCCTGAGCCTATCCAAAACCAGTTTAGGGATCATAAAATGTCAATATTACTCATACGCCATGTAGACCAAAGCACTTAAAAATTATATGTCAACCCACTGTAGCTAAGCGGCCCAGCCAATAGTGGGAATAACAACACTTGGCTTGGGCCTATCAGCTAAGAAATCAAGAGGTGCCCCGTAAGCTGATGATGAATTTAATTGAACTGAGGGAAAAACATTTATATACTCACAGACTGACAAAGGGTCCTCTCAGCGCTGGCATATCCCGGCGACGATTAAGCGGCGGCGACAGCGACAACGATAGGAAATCCTGCTGAGCTTTATCCTCATCCACAATGCTCGTTGGGGTGCTATAGATGCGCGTCGTTGGCAGATAGCCAATCTGTTGAAGAAAATCATCCCGATACGACAATTTCGTGGTGGACTGGGAGGAGGTCAGCGGCGGGGCATAGAGAGAGCCGGCGGCGGTGACAGTGGACAACGAGAGCGGCTGATGGGCGGGCGAGTAAATGCTGCCCGTACCGGCCGCATGATGATGCAAATGCAGATGATGCGGCGTGGCGGTCGACGAGGGTGGCGCATGAAAATGCGGATAGGGGATTGTAGGCGGTCCTCCGCTTCGGTTCAGGAAGGGAGGATTTATGATCTTGTCGTCGAAACTGCGTCGAAAGCTGAAACCCTTTAGGGAGTTGCTGTAATTGCGATGCGAGAGCGGCGAACTGCCCAGATCAATGCTGGCTGCGGGTCCCAACATGCCGACCGTCAGACTTTGCGGCGTCTTGCCACTGGCCGTGGCTGTGGCCGAGCCAAGCATACTGAGCGCAGGGGATGTTCTCAATTGGGGACTTCCTCCGCTGCCGCCACAGCTGGCTGTTGTTGTGATCGAGCCGGCCGTGCTGGACGACAATGGTGGCGAAATGGCACTTAATGTGGAGATGCCGCTGTCGCTGCTGCATATGCCGGCCGGCAGGGGTGGCAGCGGGGTATGTGTGGGCGAGATGAGATGATGCTTGCCATTGGTAGCTCCACCTACCAGGCCGGCCAGGCCGCTGCTAGGTAATACGGGAGCCAGATTGGTAGGTAAACACTCTACTCAGTCGCTGGAGTCTTTGTTCTCATCATCATCATCATCATTGTTGTTGTTGTTGTTGCTGTGTGGTTGTTCCTTTGTTCTTAATTTCCTCTAGCATACTTTTGTGCGTATCGCTAAAGCAGGAAAATCAATGAAGCCCCATGCCAAAAACAAAAAAAACACACACATTTCAATGCATTTTGAAGCAAATACCAGCGTTTTTCTTTCGCTTTGTAACCCAAATTGCGCATGAAGGAAAAAAAAAACTGAGGAAAAGCAACACACATACACACACACACACACACACACGCACGCACGCAGAATTTTCCACTTCCACTAAATCTCTCTTGTGGATTCCGTTTTCAATCCGAAAATTGATTTCATTTCTTTAGCAATTAAAACATTTTCGGTTTTGGGTTTTTTGCATTTTTTCCCCCACTTTTCACACAACTCCAAAAGAATTTTCCTATTTTTGTTGTAGATTCTTTCTGCTGTCTAACTTCGCTCTCCGACTGCCATTCGGTTTCTGAACGGACCCCCGCACACACAAAACTCTGCAGCGAAGTTTCGAGCGAAGGAATCTCTGCGCATGTTAACTGCCATAGAGAGAGAGCAAGGGAGAGCGAGTGAAAAGCTAACTACCATCTACTCAGTCAGCTGTCAAAAAAGTTTTCCTCACAACACACATGCATGGAAACGGAGACAGGGAAGAGGTTCTGGGTACTTCGCCCAGTTTGTTTACCATCTGGACAACAACAACAGCAACAAACCATGAAATGCTAACAAGGCATTTGTGTTTCTTGGTTGAGCTTTGGCAGGCGGCTTAGCGAAAAGCTCTTTTTTGCTGGCGTAAAGGGGAAACTCTAGGAGATTTAAAAATTAAATTAAATTTAAACAAATTTGTTTTTTCTCGATTTAAATTCATCCCATGCTTTGTAAGATACAAATTTCCTAAATTTCCTATCCTAAAAGTAGGCACCATTTTGTTTAAATTTAAAAGTAGGAGGATTAAAGAAATTTTTGTATTTTTTGGTTTAAATAAAAGAATAATAATTAAATTTTGATTTTTATTATAAAACTCAATTACAAAAATGTATGATTCTCATAGAAAAGCAAGCGATGGTCAAAAAGTTTATTTTCATGTCGATTTACGACCACTGAGAGACCCTTGGTTTAATTAGTTAATCTTTGATGTTTGACTGGCCGTGACAACAATTGCAACAAGAGCAACAACTGTTCAAATTCAAGGGTTTAACAAACAGATGATGGCGGTATCTGTGCGCTATATTGATAATTCTAGTGCCCGGCGGTCGTTATTACATGCACCCTTTTTCTTATTGCATCCGACATTTACTACGTTCATGCACAATTAAAAAATCACGATTTTTGCTCTTTTAAGTATGCTATTTATTATAATCATGGAATTGTTTTTTTTGTATAGCCTTAACACTTATTGTTTGTATACCTTTAAGTGGTCCGACAGATTGAATGCGTAATGTGGATTATGTATGATGCTGCCAAAAATGACTATAAATTATCTCGCTCAAATAAATAATTCTTTAAAAAAATCAAGTTTGCATACATTGAGGGGCAAAAAGCATGCTTTTTTTAATAGCATAAATGTAGCATATAACATCTGTTATATTAACAGGGATCTTGTAAATTAACGATTCTGGTATGTTACATTGAAGATTGCTGTTTTTATGAACTAATGACAAAAAATCGCATTTCTATTTCATTCGTATCCGTAGATATCTATTTTTTCAAAAGATAGGAAAATAGGGATAGAAAAAAAATACTCTTTCAAAAGATAGTAAAAATGATCCTCTGCGTGATTAAATAAGAGGGCATTCTAACAATAAGAAAATTATTATTATTATATTAAAACAAAATACTTTTCTAAGAAAATATTTTGATATTAATAGAAATTTTAAAAATTTTATTAAACGATATTAGAAATAATTATTTTTTCAAAGTTTTAACAAGCTTAGGCTAAGTTCACATTGTTTGACGCATGAGACATGAGTAAGCCTTCATGTTGTATTGTTTTGAATGTCAAATGACAAGCTATTCACAATAAAAACATGACAACATCAGGGCCTACTAGATTGTCATGTCTCATGCGTCGAACAGTGTGAACCCAGCCTAATTCTTTAAAATCAAAAACATTGTCAATTACACAAGGCAACAAAATTCAACTTTTTTCAATTTATAAATTCTCTTTTTTAACAACATATATATTATTTTAAGAGTTAGATGCAGTTTCGTTGCTCGAAGAATTTCTTCGACATATTTTTGGGTTTTAAAAATCAGTCAGTGAAATCAAAACAAAGGAAGTAACCGATTAACCACACAGAACAAAAGTTATTAAGTTAATTTTTTGGTAGCAGCATTCATCAGCAACCCTATAGACGGAGTGGTGGTGCTTGTAAATGATTTTCGTGTGCTAAACATGAATCTGTTTGACAAAGTTTTCCATCACGTCACGTTATTAATAATTTATTATCCCAGGTGTTCCACAAATCGCTTCCAACCCAAAAACGACCCAATTCACATACGATTTGGATCGTTTTTGAGTCAAAAGCTATTTGTAGTACACATTTGATTATTTTAGATCATGATATGTGGGCAACGTATTTAATTATTTTGACTCTCAATAATATTATCGCAAGGATATATTCTTTAGCTTTAAATAAATTAACACTAACAATTTTGAATACATGGGTAAGTATTGACACAAAGTCCTGATTAATTTTGGTGTTGAATTTTATTGAAAATTTTTAACAATACCCTTTGCATACCTTTGGGCAATAAAACATATGTAATTTCTAACCAAATCATTTTTTCGGTAATCCAGTTAGCGGGTTGGAAACAGAAATTTGAGATCCAAGAATTTGGTTTAAACCTTGGTTTTCCCCAAGCTTAACTTAATTTAAATTTGTAAATGGGTTTCTTCTAACATTGTGATTCAAATAAATGGTTGCAAATTAAAGCGGTCGCCCAAAAATTACTTATGAGAACGCTGGTTCTCGGCTGTAAAGAAAATTAGCAGCAAAACTGTCAATACAAATATAATTATATTTAAATATTAAACAGAATTTATAAAAATATGATAAATTCCAGCCATATCCGGATGTAGTAAAGTCCGAATTAAAATGTAGACCTCACGATATTGCTAAAAGTACAGTACAGGAATCCACAAATAAATACGCTAAAATGCGGAAGGTCTTGAAATCCAATGCCTTCCCAATGTAGTACATTGCAAGTTTCTATTCAGCTACGAAAAAAACATCAAAGTGGTTGCAATTCGGCCAGATCCGTTATATGACAGCTATATAAAATAATGGTCTAAGCCAAGTGAATTTTTTTATGTCGTCTTGGGGGCTCAAAATATGAGTATAAACCAAATTTGAGGTAAATATATATTTAAAATTGGAGTGTATGACCTCCCTCAAGTCATATCCAACTCAACAGTATTCATGTGCGCAGATGATTGGTTCTTACACTCGCGTTCACAAATAGACCTTAATTAACTGCAGAAGTGGTGTTCAAATTACCATCTATATTTAGATCACTCGATATGCCAAATGAGGACTTTTTATCGTTCCTCACCTCATAGGGACTCCAATTCTATAGAAAATCATGTTCTCGATCGCATTCCTAAAGTAAATGATCTTGGTTTTCTTTTTGACCACAAATTATGTATCAACAGCCACATCTCCGCCACAGTAAATAAAGTTAAAGGAGTTTTGGCATTTATTAAGCGTTGGTCCAAAGAGTTCGATTACCCCTATACAACTAAAACGTTGTACATATCCTTAGTACGTCCTATTTTGAAATACTGCTCTAGTGCAGCGATGGGTAGTCCATAGCCCTTTTGGTTCAGCCAGCCCCATCCGCTATTTCACTAAGAAGCGCTTATTTTGATGTCGCACAGTCTACCAGATATGTGCGACGTTTCGAAAAGATAAATAAAATAATAGCAATTCCCGCTGGGTAGTTTTTAAAATTGTCACGATGTTTGTAACGCAGTGAAGGAAGCATTTTCGACCACATAAAGTGTATATTCTATGCTATCTCCTCCCTCAGTTTTGAAGCTATCTTGACCAAACTTTGCAAAAAGTCTTTAAATACGCTGAACATTTGTCGGAATCGGCCGGATCGGATGACTATATCATATAGCTGACATAGGAACGATCGGTCCAAAAACTAGTTCTAATGAGAAAAACTTTTTTGTTTTTCATCGTAACGCCACCAATCGTGGTATATATAAGTTCTATATGCTTCCACACTATTCTGGAAAAATTTATAAAAATCGGATGACTATAAAGGGTCGGTCCAAACCTAATTCTAGTGAGAAAAACTTTTTTGTTTTCCATCGTAGCATCACCAAACGTGGTATATATTAGTTTTATATACTTCCACACAATTCTGGAAAATTTTATCGAAATGGGATGACTATAGCATATAGCTGCCAACAGCTAAAAACAAATTCAATTGAGAAAAACTTTTTTGTTATCAATGGTAGCGCCTTTCGAAAACTGCAAGGATATAGAAAACATCGGCGTAGCCGATTTTAGCCTTCTATTTTTTCTGTTGTTGTTGGACTGCCCGCCAACTAAAATTTCTTGCCCACCGCTGCTTTAGTGTTTGGGGCCCACAGTACAAAGAGCAGCAAGCTCTAATCAAATCTGTTCTAAAACAATTTTTAATTTTTGCTCTTCGTAATTTAAATTTGGACTCTAGGTTTAAATTAATCGATTGACCATCTCTTCATGACCGCAGAATATGCAATGGGGACTTATTCATCCACAAGCTTCATCTCGGAATGGTTGATTCCGAACCGCTTCTTACTTATATTAATATTTCAGTTCCCTCGGGGTTCACTCTGCGGTCTAACGAAACCCAACATGAACCTTTTTGGGTCCTGTGCTCCAATTATAATTTTCTCTTTTAATTTTGTAATTTGAAAAATCATGTTATGTTATCTCAAGTGAAATTAATCAGCACCTTGATTCATCAAACCTGTAAACAACCTATCGGGCTCATTAGTATAAGTTTTGATCCATTTTTTCTTATTTTGCCCAATAAAAGTAAAAATTTATTCCCTACTTAGATCTCTGTCGGATGTGTAGTGCAATATAATAATTATTAAAATATATGTCTGAGGTTTCAAACAATCTATTTTCAAAATTGTTGATATAGGTATTTTCTAAATTGCGGGGGGGCAACCTACTATAGTTCATCTGATCGAAAAAGAGGCGGATCGTAGGTAATGATGATTAAGATATATGTCTAGAAGGTTTGAACAGTCTATTTTCAAATTATGAGATATGAGTTTTTTTCAAATTGCGGCGCAACTTTGTATCGTTCATCTGATCAGAAACGATGTATACGGATCGTAGGTAGTGATGATTAAAATATATGTTTAGAGGGTTCGAATAATCTATTTTCAAAATTGTGAGATAGAGATATTTTTCAATAGCGGGGGCGGCACCTACTATCGTTAATCTGATCGAAACGGATGCTGATCGATAGGTATAATTATTAAAATATTGTCTAGAAGGTGAAACAATCTATTTTCAAAATTGTGGGAGATATGAGGTATTTTTCAAATTGCGGGTGCAACTCTACTATAGTTCTCTGATCGAAAAATTATGTGCGGATCGTAGGTAATGATGAATATATGTCTAAGGATTTGAACTGTCTATTTTCAAATTGTAGATATGAGGTTATTTTCAATTCGGGCGGAGGGGCGTGGCAAATTTGAACAAACTACGCCTGCAAACAATACACTGAAAATTTGGTAGCTCTAGCTCTTATATCTGAGATATCAAATGGACCGACGACGGACAGACGGACTTACTGAATTCTATATCGACTCGGCTATTGATGCTGATCAAGAATATATATACTTATGGGGTCGGAGATGTCTACCCTTACACTACGATAACGGTATAAAAATTATTACATATTTTGCCAACTATGAAATCAAATGCACCACTATTTATTTTTTTTTCCTTTCTTTGGGGGGAGAAAAAAAAAAAAACAAAAAAAAAAAATACAGCACATTCTTGGAGTTTATATAGTAAATTTATTGATTTCATTTTCTGTTCTGTTTATATTCAGTTTATAATTAAAGTTGAAAACAATTCTGTGTGTTGTTAAATAGTATAGGTAATTTAATTGTTCTTTTGTATTTGTTTTCGACTTTTTGACTTGTACGAACAATAATAAATACACACGCAAAAACTGTCAAATGTAATTATCATTAATTGAATTGTATGTATGTATAGGGGGGGCAGGCAAGGCAGGGAAAGCAAAGGCGACGACTCCACTTTCACAATTCTTTTACCCGTTTTCAAAATGTATATTTTTGCTCTGAATTTACCATAATTGATATCAATGATATTATAGCGTGAACGATATTGTATATATTTAATTTATTTGTCGACTAATTGCATTAATTTACATATTTGGAAGCAGTAAAAAAACACAAAGGAATACCAATTTTTAAACAAATGGGGGTAGATAGAATACATACATATGTGCAATACTTTTCTTTGGGGAATTGAATACATATATAAATACGGGATTATTTTTTTAAAACACAATTCTTTCCTTTTTTTTATTGTGTGCTGTGTTTAACTTGACTTATTTACATTTGCATTTGGATCGGATGAGCCGTTCAACAATTGCAATAGTTTTAATTATTTATTTAACAATTTAGTGCAAAGTAATGTGGGTTTATGTCTCGCACGGAAACAGAAACTAATTGGTGAAGACAAAAATGATTCAAATTTTTAACAATAAACGTTTTTCTTTTTTTTACGAATTCTTCCTTGACAAATGCAAACTAATATACATTTTATATAGGTTTAGTTTTTATATATATATATATAATTACAATTTTTGCTTCTCATAATTGATTAGGTCTTTTTGTATTAATTATTAGCTGCTGCTCATTCAAGTTAAAATACAATTTATGGGATAATTTTGTTTGGGTATTTTATAAGTTTATTTCGTTTTGCAATTTAAATATCTACCAAAAGGTTGTAATTGCATATATCAAGGCTGAAACTCGAACTGAAATTAATCAAGGCTACAAATCTTTACGGGACTGAACTTTTTAAAGCCGGTCCCTCGAGTCGGATAATGAACCGCAGCTTCTTAATTAATGACGTTAGGGTTTAATCAGCAACACTTTGGCAAAAATGTTCTGTTTAAAATATTAATTCAAATCGACAATTTTTAAGAAAACATTTTGGAAATTTTCAATTTCATTTCTAGAACAAGATTGGAATTTTTGAATTGAGATTTAAGGCAGGCAGCAATTTTGTAAGCTTAGTTTTGATTTTTTCTTCTTTTTCCACAATTTTCCGAGTTTTACAGCCTTGATATATATCCGTATGTATATCAATATAGATTTAATTTAATAGGCATTGTTATTTATGTGTTTTTTTTTCTTTCTTTTAAATATTACATAAATAAATAAACTTTATTAAATTTCACACACAAATTAATTTATGAATGGACCAAAAATCAACCCTGAAAAAGCTTACGCTTTGAATTAATATTTTCTTTTTGTTATCATTAAAATTAACATTAATTTCTAAAGCTTACAAATAAAATATAATAAGTTTATATATATATATATTTATATGTTGACTCTTGTTTCAAACACATAAACATATATGTAAATATATTGAATAAACTTGGTGTTTTTATTTTTCGTTTATTCAGAAACGAACACGCATTCGTTAAAATTTGTTTGTTTTTTTTTTTTTATTTTTTGGGGGAACTTGACTCTCGCTTGAAGCAAATATTATGCCTAATATTTTTGTTTAACCATATCTAGATGTGGAGAAGAGACAAGAGAAAAAAAGTAGACAGTGATAAGTGAGCATAAAATAAAATTTCAAAAATATGTACACGATATTTTTTAACTTAAGCAGATAATTGATATAATAATGAAACATAGAAATGCGACAGAGAGTGGCAGTGTGTTATTAGATTTCTAATATAAGAATTTAGATTTATTTTTATCTAAACAAAATTAAAACTGAAAAAAAATACCAACGACACATATTTCTTGATGATGATGATTGATAATGGATTTCTTGAAATTAAACGCAATCAATAGAGTGGGTGATTTTGATACGAGTGCCGCATATCTATGAATGTGAAAGGAGTTGAAATTTAATCAAAATGGTCATATACATATAGTACATTATTTCAACAGATGTGTATAATTATTAGACAAAGGATTTTAGGTTTTATTAACAATCCTTTCTGTGATTTAAACACTGCAATGGGCAGGCCATTTTGTGTTTTTTTTTTTTAAATTCAATCTGAAAAAACCTCAAATTCGTTGACTAATAATCATGTAGATAGAGTATAGTACAGTTGGAACATATAGGTTGTTAAAGGTAAGTAAATCACATTCGGAAATCCTTTAATTAAATATTGATTAAATAGTTTTGTTAGTTTAAAATTTTCGTTAAATATGCTAAGAAGTCTGACAACTAATTTCCTTTTAAACAATCAAATGTGTAGTTAATAAATAACACTTAGTGCAAATAACCCTGCATTCAACTATAGTCAAAACTAACGGAAACCATCTTTGGGGTACATTCTTTCCCCAGTATATTTGCATGAGAATTAATCAAACTCAAATGAATTTTTTCAGTTTTTATAATTTGTTGTAAGAAAATATATTTTTGTATTAGTATAGTCAAATAATAGACTGCTTACAGAAAATTTGAAAAAAATATAGATCTTTTCGCTCTCTCCCGAAAAATGCATTCAATTCGTTTGCAGTAAGGTCTCGCTAAGGTCTTGGATTTGGCAAAGCTTAATTTACAATCATCACCTGCCGTGCTTTTCGATTCGCTGGCACTCAAAATTTACTGAATTATTGAAATAACCAAATAATTCAAACAAATGAGAAAAAAATGCAAAACTCCCATTTGCAGCTTTATACAGTAAACTCCTGGATACAAGACGAAATTTTGAGAAAAAAACGAGAGGGCAAAGCTAACTTCGACTGTGGCGAAGTTTTAATACACATGGAAAAGTTTGCTCCAACTGATTTAAGCGGTAAAATATATATAGGATATAGATATCAAATATTTAAATCATTAATAATAAAAATTTGATACCATAAAAAAAAACTTTTCTTAGTAAAACACATTTTCCGACCGATCGGTCCTATGGCAGCTATATGCGACAGTCATCCGATTTTGATAAATTTTTTCAAAATTATGTGAAAGCATATAAAACTAATATATACCAAGATTGGGGACGCTACGATAGAAAACAAAAAAGTTTTTCTTACTAGAACTAGTTTTTTGACCGTCCGTTTATATGGCAGCTATATGCTTTAGTCATAGTTTTAGTTTTGATCAATTTTTTCAGAATTGTGTGGAAACATATAAAACTAATATATATTACGATTGGAGACGCTACGATGGAAATCAAAAAAGTTTTTCTCACAAAGACTTATTTTTCGACCGATCGTTCCTGTGGCAGCTATATGATATAGTCACCCGATCCGGCCGGTTCCGACATATTAGTTGCGTGCAGTAAAAAAAACACTCTGTGCAAAATTTCAGCTCGATAGCTTTAAAACTGAATGACTAGTTCGCGTAGAAACGGACAGACAGATGGACGGACAGGCGGAAATGAACTCAGCTCGTTGTCCTGATCAAGAAAATATATAGTTTGTGGGGTCGGAAATGAATATTTCTTTGCGTTTCAAACTTCTGGGAAAAATTAATATACTCTTTTCAAGTGTATAATTAAGGATTAAAAAGATAACTTTTCGCAGCAATTAATTTTTGTGTTCAAATTTTCCCGATTTAGTTGACTAAAAAAAATTTGCATAATTTTATAGTGTGATTAACTAAGAAGTTTGGGATCGGATGCAATATTTCAGATTTTTTCCAATTTTTTTTTTACAATGGTTTTTCGTAGCAATCAATTATAAATCATTTTTATATCTTAAATTTAAAAAAAATAATTTGACCGTGAATTGGTCATATTTCGGGAAAACCCTGAAAGTAGGTACCCTTTACTATTTAACAAAGATTGCAAAAAAAAATTATCTCAACCCAAAAAAAATCCGAGTGGTAAATTTTTCATGGAATCACCCATTTATAAAATTATTTCGAAAACGTAACACAAAGGATTGAAAAAAGAGAAAAACATTAATTCCGATTCACAAGCTATTTAAAATATTCTTTTTCTTTTTTTGGAGTACATTTGTACCCCAATAACGGTTGTAGGGCTTAAACTGATAGTAGCAATAATGTCTAAAGGGAAATTTTGTCTTAAATGGGATTTTTCTGTGTTACGTAAAAATATTTAAATTAAGGAAATCCTTGTATCACTAGGAATAGAAATACAAATAAATCTAAATTTTTGCTCATTGCTGACAATCTAAGGTATATATTCTCCCCATAAACATATTGGTACATAGCGTTTGCAGAGTACTTTCGAACAAGGTACAACACAGTTCGCTTTAGTAAAGAAGTTATGGCCGTTTAAGGAGTCGTTTGTACGTTACTAAAATGGAATGTCGTGTTTGAAATCAACATACATTTTCTTTATTTTCAGCTGTTTTAGCAGTGTAATAAAAAAATGGATTTGGCATAAATAATAGAAAAATATTCAACCATTTTAAAACAGTTTTGGTCAGCTCCGTAGAGTGGTTGGAATCGTCAACCTGATTGACTACAGCCCCTTAGTAATAGCTGACGACACTTATTGCACTATTTGGACAGTTATGGTGCAAGGCAGGTGCTCGTATCTGTGGCTGGGGTAAGAAAACTGTGTTTTGACAGAATACAAGTTCTGGCGATATATTTTGAAACAATTTTTTCCCCAGCTATTAAAATGATGTATTTTTCTCGTTAAATTAAAAACCCTTAATTTCTTTACGTACGTTACCTGATTCAAACATGCTAATAAATGACAAGCCAAAAGAGTTTTCAACTGTGTTTTAACATTAGATCGTGCAAAATTGGTTCAATTAAAAGTTGGTATAGGTTGAGAGCACCTTAGCCGAGTTCGAAACTATTTTATGGCAATTTGAAACGCAATCTTTTTTTGAGCAAAAACATTTTTGTACAAAGTAGGTGAACATTTGTGTTGATATAGGGACTTAGAATGGTCGAAAGTAGCCTATTTTTTTTTTATCAATATTTAGTCGATTGTGTTGGCGAAATTTGAAAAATTGTCTTTTGGTAGCCCTTTTTTTTGGAAATGCATATATGAGCTTCTTAGATTGATTGTAAAAGTAAAATGACAACTTTAGCAAAAAAAACTTAAATAATCCAATTTGAATCTGGTTGTTGCCAGAAGTAAGTCAAATTCTTTACCACACTTTGCAACACACACTTTTTGATATAGATTAAAGGAAGTTCCAGTTATTTAAAAGCCCCTTGTGAAGAAATATTCCAGAATGTTCTATATAACTGGAAAAGTAAAGGAAATGGTCAGTTTTTGGTTTCTTTGTAAGATAGGCAGTGCTGTCACACTAACGTTTAAGACCTTTATTAACTAATATATAGAAAATTAACGAATTATTTATCAAAGAGCAAGGCCAAATCCAAACCCTGCGGAAAATTTACATTTTACTTTTTTCTTTCTCCTTAATTTATGCAAAACTCTTAGGGCAGATTTCTGATCTCCTACATAGCACTATCTGTCACATAATCTAACAAATAACAGAGTAAATTTTACGTGTATTTGACACATATCAGCTATTGAGAAGATGAGAAATCGGTCCTTAGAGTGTAATTGTTTGTCTTAATCAGGGTTGGGCATTAAGAGCAGAGAAGTTGCTAAAAGTTGATACGCTGCAGTAGGATTTGTGTCTCATTCATTCAACCAACGAGCTTTCCTCAGTTGCCAGTGGCATTTTCTCTGCTTACATTGCCGACCACTGGTTTTTTAACCTTGAACTAGTAACCCTATATGACCCAACTGTACTGTTTGGTAAGCAACTGAAGTAAACCAATTGCAAATGCATGTATTTTCTTTGGACGTGTTTTTTGTGTTTTTTAAAAAAAAAAAAAAAAATGTATGTTTCTACTACATTATAAGGACTTTTACACATACATACACATACGAATGTTAAATATATATAATATATATGAGTGTCTAAAAATATATGTATATAAACTGTGTGCTACAAGGATGAGCTTATCAGTTAAGAGAGGTGTATATTGTATATATTCTCATTCCTCTACTTGAAAAGTTAACAGTGTTAGTTTCGGTATCGAAAGTTACAATATGGTTTAAGGTTTTCTTTCTTTGTTTTTTTTTTATGCAAGTTCGATGGTCAAAGACGCTTTGGTTAAAGGTTGTTAAGCTTGTTATTGTACTGAAGCCAAGTTCGGTTTTTGTATTTTTTGTTTGTTTTTTGATTTCCCTTTTTTAGAACTGTTTGGTTTTCGTTTATATACCTGGCGTGTAAGTGGTCTGTTCGGTTGTGTTCAGCGATGTATTCTCATTGGCCGCCACAGGGGCACCGGTGAATGGATTCACGCCCACCGAAGCAGCTCCCGAGGGTGGTGGCATGGCAAAGACAGGTGGACCACCGGCCTGTTCACGTGGCTGTGTGGTAACAGGAGCACCACCGGCACCCAGATTCACATCATCGAGATCAGCGTCCTCCTGTAAAGTGTGGGTGGAAGAAGTAGTAAATGGTTTATATAAACAATTTTGTGAGGTTGTAGGTGGTTTTTCTTTAGGCACAATGTTTAGTCCAAAAACTTGTTTAAAATGAGCCATTTACAAAGCAGAGTTAGTATTAAAAGTTCTAATAAAGCCACAATATAAAGCTAAGAAAACTACCAAAAATATTAAATAAATTAGTACTTAAATTATAAATAATTTTTTAGTTTTTACAAAAATAATAAAGAAAACATTTACCCAAATTAAATTAAAATTTCATTCTCAATTCTTTTGCTCCTTCAATTTTGTTACTGAATTTTGATTATAGTTTAATTTTCTTAAATACGTCTAAATTTTGGCACAGTTAGTGGTTATTTTTAGGGGGTTTTCTTGTTCTTGGTTTTGTTAACCTGAGAGCTCATGCGGTACTCGTGCCGGTATCATTTTCAATTATTACTATACTTACAAGACGTGGCTGTTGTCCCAGATGCGGTGGCATATCGCAAGCCTCTCTTTGGCCATCGGGTCTCTATGCAATATTGGTTTGTATTTTGTTTTTTTTTTGTTTGGTGAGTGAAGGGTAGTAGTTGGAGGTGGTGTTGGTGGTGGTGGAGGTGGTGGGGGGTTATACATATACATGATGAGTCGATCGAAAAGTTTTTTTTTTTGGAGAAAAAAAAATACAAGTAACAAGTTAAACAAAAAGAGAAAATTATCAATTTCCATTTGGCACAAAAAGTGTTGGTGGGGAAACATAAAAAATCCAATTCATATATTAAAAAAAAAAAACAAGAAAAGCAATTCCGGTTTTAACTAACAATAAAAAAAATGTCTCAAATTGTTGACAGAGATATAGAGAGAGAGAAGGGAGAGTGGAAGCATTTGATGATTTTCGTGAAGTTTTTTGTTTATACATTGTAATTAAAACTAAATGATCGAAACACATTTGCTTTGTGGGTGTTAGTTGTGTTTACCTTTTGATTTCCACGTTTGTTTATAGTTTATAAAAAGGTCTGTTTCGTATCGATTCCAAAACAAACAAAAAAAAAACCACAAATACTTACCCCAACAAAAACATTAAGATAGAGTGATAGTATAGGGATATTACAAAGCCAAAATGAACCGTATACAAAAAAAAGAGAGCATGCCAAATGATAAGCCACAAAATTAAGAAAATGTTACTAAATATTATTAGAGCCAAAGCATTTATTTTGTTGGTGCCAGCGTTAAGCGATTTTGTTTTTAAATTTGTTTTTTGACTAAACATTTGCGCCATGTTTTGGGTAAGGGTAAAAAAATGCCTCACAAAAATCATCAAAATGAGTTTCAGTGTTGGAAAAGTCAGTGAATTCTGTGGGTGAGTGTGTGTGCGTGTTTTATTTTTGTTACTATGTAAAGTGCAGCATTTGAAATTAGGGTTCAGATTGTTTTTCTTGTTTTTTTTTCTTTTTTACATTTGGCATTTTAACTAAAGTTGTGTTGAGGGAGGGAGGAGAGGGGGTCAAACTTCACTCACATTCAAATGTGCATACTGATCATGCGACTCATTCACTGGCGGCTTGAATTTGCCGCAACAGAAGTTGCAACAGCAGCAGCAACAGCAACAACAGCAGCAACCCGTCAACAGTGTGCAGCAAATGACCAAGGCCTGGAAATGTAAACAAAAATAAGATTAATTATAAGTAGTTATAAATTAATATTAATATGTAATATTAATCAGTTAACTGATAACCAGAACCGATATTCGATATAAACAGTTTAAAATTTGTGTCCGAAAATACTTTTTTTTCAGGGCTGCAAACCTTAAAATTTTTAGGGAGCTCCGGTTTGCGAGTTCGAACTAAAATAAACAAATGGTTAGGGTTCACAAATTTGAGGTTCAAGGGTTCTGTGCTAAGGTATTGGTTCGAACCTTGGTTTGGTCCCAAGTTTTACCAAATTTTCATAGAAAGCAATTAAATCCTTAAAAATATAAAAAAAGGTTCAAAAATTCTGGTTTTTTGTTTAAATGAGTAAATTTATTTTCAAAATCAATTTTTTAAAGAAACTTCTTCGAGTAATTTTTGGTCAATTTTTTTTTTTTTGATCAGACAAAACTTAACGAACGCTAAACTAAGACTTTTCTGAACCGAACCAAATGTTTTGGTTTGGAACAGGTTCAGATTCAACTATTTTTTTCACAAGAGGTTCGGTTCACCGTAAAAAAAGTCGAAATTTCGGGATCGAACCGTTTCGGTTCAAAACCGGTTTGCAGACCTGATTTTTTTTATAACCTGAATTTGTATTACGGATATGTAAAGGTGCTCAAGACTCTAAAAATTCGTAATTATTTCTAGATGACATAATGCCGAACCAAAGATCGAAATATTAAGGTTAAGTGGCCCGCCTAATTTCCAAAGATGCTAGATAAAATTCCGAATTCCCCTTTTTATACCCATGTAGATCAGAGATCGCCAGCCATAGCCCCTGGGGGCCGAACACATTCGGCAATTCACACAAACAAGAGCCAAATGCATGCCGAGGCTTTCGTTAAGAGAGTAAACCTTCATTCATTCGTTGGCTATCGTCACAGACCAGTTAAAATAGACACACACTTTGAGACGCCGCCTACCTTAACATTCCAAATTAGTCAGCTGATCGCTGTCCGTTTCGCTCTCTGAGTTATTTCTGTCTCGCTCTAACCACAGTCTTTTCCTATGATAATTATAAGTTAACAGAAGTATCTACATGATAATTATCCCTTAACATAACTCAAAATTGAGCGCAGTTTCAGAGTGGCCCTCTATGTTAAATTCTCTTTGCTATCGTTCAACGAGATAGGTCAGAGCCTCTACGTCGACACCAATAAATTCTCACTTTTTCGCCTTGCTCTTCTTGGTGAACACTGTTGTGGAGGGTATTATAATTTTGTCTACATGTTTAGAGATGGGCGTGAGTAGTGACGAAATCGCTTCGGGTTCTTCAACGGGCTTTTTCGTTTTGAGGTTTGTCATAGGCCCGTAAAAGAACCCGAAGCGATTCCGATTACAGGGACTCAAACGGGCCTAAACGGCTTCTTTTTCGGGTTTTTAGGCCCGTTTCAGTCGTAGTTTCCCGCCCTTCGTGTCAGCGACTGTCCGTTTTGTTCGGTTTTTGCCTCTCTTACTTTTCGGTTTTACATCGTCCTTTTCCTAGCCATCTTTTTTTTTTTGTTAATTCTGACCTTTCCTAAGAAATACTTTTTACTTTTTTTTTTATCTCATCGGGAAAAACGCTAAAGGTCGTCGAAAAACTACTCTATGAAAACTTTTTTTCACGTAGCTCCCAATCTGTTTTTGTTTTATATCACAATTCTGGATTTTATCAAAATCGAGACTATAGTTCTGACCGATCGGCGAAATGTGTTTTACTGAAAAGTTTTTTATGGTATCAAATTTTTTATCATGATTTTAAATTTTAAATATTGTCTATATCCTTATATTTTAGGTTAAACAGTTGGTAAGTTTTCGTGTATTAAAACTCGGCACAGTCAAGTTAGCTTTGCCTTCTCGTTTTTTTTTTATTTGTGTTTGGAGAGATATAACGGATTGAGCTGTCTGAGGACTATGCGCAGTGTTGCCAATTTAATCATCGTGCGGCCAGATCTAACTATTTTTGAAGATCCAGAACCTTAAGCTATTCATTTTTGCCGAAACCAGAATTTTTGGTTATTTTTTGAATATATTTAAATATTTATTAAATATTGAACATCAAAGTTTTTAGAGAAAAATAATTGTTATTCAAAATAGGTGAAGTTTTGTGCTGATATTGGGACTTAGCATGGTCGTAGAGAAAATACCTTTACATATTCTTAAAGGTGCATATGTGGCTTAATTTATCTATATTTTATCGATTGAGTTTGCGCAACTTCAAAAATTGACTCCTGGTAGAAGTTTTTTTGAAGACGACCATAGATTAGGAAGACCTGAATGCGTATAAACTATTAAGAAAAAGTCCGAAATTTCGCGTGTCTGCGTATAAAAAAATCCATATCAAAAAAAAAAAAATAGTATCAGAAAACTTGAAAAATTACCATTTACAAATCTACAAGGGTAAAGTAGGTAGAGCGAAAATAACTTTCCTTAATTTTTCATTTTACTTTTTAATCAAAATATTGCTTTGAGCTGTTAAATATTTATGTTGAACTTCAACTGAAGAAAAATTTTGTTTTCAAAATAAAAGTCTATTAAAGTGAATTAGAAATAAGGGTGCCATAACTTGATTTTAATTTTTCCAAAACCGGTAAACGGTTATTAGTCTGTCTACAAAGTCTGTGAACAAAAAGGGCGTTACATTCTTTGGTATTTATCTGAAGAGCATGCTTATTTATCGGCTTTCGACAAAAAAAGGAGAAACGATTATCTTCTTAAAAAAAAGGAAACGTTTGATATAAGCGAAATAATACAACTTGAAGACTTAGATTCGTGCTTAGCTAAGATTAACCTTTAGATTAAATAGCGATTTTCCAATGTATTACACAGAGAAGCTTAAAGTTTTGTTTGAAACTAAAGATTACAGTGAATTTTTAATAATCTTTGAATTTGGAAAGGCAAGAAGGATCATCCCGCAGATCAGACAATATTAAAGAACCTCGATTGTCTAATTATCCAACCAACAAGTCTTCCAAACAGCTTAATAAAACTCTGCCGAATAAATTTAAGCATATGCATTTAGGCTAGTGATTTATTATAATGAGTTGGTACAAACGTATGCAACAGCCAGAACTAAGCATCTCCAACCCAATAGTGTATATATGGGTCGGGATCAAGATCGAATTTCTTTCTTGTTTTATTTTCAAAATAAGTTTAAAACCTTGCGTATCATGTTCAGCGTATTTTGAAGCTTATTATTAAAGATACGATTTTTAGATTCGGTGTCCGTAGCTCAAGACCACTTTTTGACTAAACTAAATGGTTCAAAAGTTATTCAGAGCCATATCTCAGAAATTAGGTAGGTTATATGGAGTCGGGTAGTTTCCACAGTTCAAAACTGTCTTCGAACACAGTTCAAAACTATTTAAAAATTGCTGGGAACGTTATATTTACTGTGTAGGTTTGTAATTGTTTTAGTAGTGGTTCAGAGCCATATTAAAAGAATTATTTAGGCTATAAACCTGAAACCTAAAGTTATATTTTAAGGTAGTCCTGGCCTTAAATGTATAATTTAAATTAGATATACACAAAACTAAATAAAATAGTCTGTATAATACCAACGAGCAAACTAAAAGTTACGCATGATTCATGCACGATTAAAGGAGGAGACTCGAATGATCACGCATGCATTCTATTACGCATGATCACAAATGCATTTGATTTATATTCATAAGTTTTTATACCCGTTACTCGTAGAGTAAAAAGGGTATACTAAGTTCGTGCAAATGTATGTAACAGGCAGAAGGAAGCATTTCCGACCCCATAAAGTATATATATTCTTGATCAGCATCAATAGCCGAGTCGATATAGACCTGTCCGTCTGTCTGTATGAACACCTAGATCTCGGGAACTATAAGAGCTAGAGCTAAAATTTTTTCAGTGTAGACTTGTATTGTCTGCACGCAGATCAAGTTTGTTTCAAATTTTTACCACGCCATGAAAAAAACCTCATATCTCCCACAATTTTAAAAATAGATTGTTCGGACCTTCTAGACATATATTCTAATCATCATTACCTATTGATCCGCCATACATCATTTTCCGATCAGACGAACGATTGTAGAGTTGCCGCCCCCGCAATTTGAAAAATACCTCATATCTCCCACAATTTTGAAAATACATTGTTAAAACCTTCTAGACATATATTTTAATCATCATTACCTACCGATCCGCCATACATCATTTCTTGATCAGATGAACGATAGAAAAGTTCCCGCCCCCGCAATTTGAAAAATACCTCAAATCTCCCACAATTTTGAAAATGGATTGTTCGAACCTTCTAGACATATATTTCAATCATCATTACCTATCGATCCGCCATACATTATTTTCCGTTCAGATGAGTTATAGTAGAGTTGCCTCCTCCGCAATTTGTAAAAAAAAACTCATATCTTCCACATTTTGTTACCTAATAAAATATTCTTAAAAAAACCTTACCCTGAGTAACGGGTATATCGAAGTCGAGCAGGGCCGACTTCAACTTACGCTCTCGTTTTCTTACATATTTGTGGAAAAGCAATCGAAATTGTTGATTCGTGGAACTTTTGTCTTCCTTTACTTTAAGTGTGCCCGTACCAGTTGATCAGATAAATGCCAAATAGCTCGACACATTCTAGAGTCGCGGAGATCTTTTGCTAAAAGCGCGCTAAGCGATGTACAAAAAACCACCACGATTTAAACGATGTTAATTCCGTCTTAGTTTAATACGCACGGACGCACACGCACGAAAGTCTGTGTTTTCTCATGATCACGTAGTGACACGTCGTGACGTAGGATTAAGCGGTGGTTTTTTCTTTAACTTCAATCTTTTTAGTTGTTAAGCTTCAGGAAAGGTTTTTGTACAGTGTCTACTTTAAATTAAATTTATAAGGCAGCACAGTGCAAAGTTGAAGTTTCTCGAATTATTCAACGCTCAGGAGAAAGTGAAAGTTCTGTTTTGATGCGCCCTTCATATTATTTCCATAGTTTGAGGATACTACACTCTTTTCGGTAGGCGAGATTACAGTCTTATACGTCATAATATTGACTTTTGCTTCCAATGTAAGAGCTTTACCGGTGTTCATAAAAGTTTTTTTTTAACAAGCGATTAAGAGAACAATAAAATAATAAATTTTACAATTCTTGTCCCTTTTGAAGTGTATATCTTTTGTATTATTGACAATGCCAGCTCATAGGGGTTGTGTGTCATATTTTGTCGTTATTCTGGAAGAAAACTGAACGATAAGAGTTCGCTCAAAAAGCACCTAAGTGAACTGTAGCGGCAATATTATGAAGTGATATTTACAAGTATGCATATACTAAGATTCTTTAAACAAGATTGAAGTCTGCATTGCTGAGTCAAAAGATTATGCTGCAGAGCGGTTTTTAAAGCTCTAATTTTTGTACCTAAAATTGATTACTCACTTTTTTCCCAACTAATATTCAATATAATTTAAACCTTTATGAAATATATTTGTTATGAACTCACCTTCACCGCTGGCGATGTGACCACAAAGTATGCATTCACATTCTCCTCACCAAACTGTTCGGCTATGTAGAGACCCAGTGAGCCATAATTATCGTAAATATTACGCTTGGTTTGATCGCTCAGTATTGAATGGGCTCGATTGACTTCCTTGAACTGGTTAAACGTGAATTGAGAATTTTTATACAATTAATATATATATTTACATACGAATAATGTTCATTATTAATATAAATGCCTTAAACAAGTTACCTTATCAGAAGCTTCAGCATTATCTGGATTTTTGTCTGGATGGTATTTGAGTGCAAGTTTTCGATAAGTCTTCTTTATATCATCAGCTGTGGCTGTTTTCGGAAGTCCCAGGATCTCATACAGCGAATCGCCGGATGTGCTGGAAAAGAAAATACACGCAAAGGTATTAACAAAACCTTGGACTTGGCTGCTGATAAGAGCTCTCACAAACTAGCAATGATAACCGGCTTTTATTTTTTTTACATATATACAGATATAGAGATAGGCATTTGTGTTAACATTCCAGCGCATAGCTTAGCTACTGCATCCCTTCAATTGATCTGACAGCTGCGGTTTTTTATTTATTTATTTATTATTGTTGCTTCTTCGCCATATAAAGCGATAAGTAACAACACACACTCTTCATCCATTCAGCTGGGCGTTGGATGTCTAAATATAAGTGCGAGTATATGTGTATATGTAAGCATTGAATCGATGACTAAGCGCACCCATCACACACAGCAACAGTTTTAAGCGTAGTGCAACACGCGATAGCAACACACTAGGGAGGAGACGGCTAACGGGCACTATTTAGCACTTTGCCTTTGGGGAGAGGTCTCTATAACTATTCCCCAAATGGATGCGTAAGCACAACTTGGCATTGATGATGACGACAACAGCAGCAGCCGACCAAGTGGTGGGGACACTTGTTAAGGTCGCGTGCAACATCAAATGCAATTCTCAGGGGGGTGGGCGGTTTTCCTTAAGCAGGTGGGCCAAGAGTCTCTATTAATAGCTAAAGGAAGGGGGTTAGAATTGTTATGTATATGTGAATGTGTGTGTCAACACTGAAGGCAAATCTACAAAAGATGATAAGAAAAGAAGGCTAAAACTACTACAAAGTGGTTTATGGTAAATTGCTTGAAAGGGGGAAAAGGTAAGAAAGAGAGATTTAAGAATGAAATAACTATCGCTTGCACTGTAGCTGCTGCTGCCGCTGCCAATTTTCAGGGCCAAGGACAACACTTATTGGTTGGACCAGCTCGCGTCACGAAAGTGTAGCCAAACTTACAAAAATTTGGGCCAAATCGAAATGACCGACAAACATTACTCATATTGAACAACATTTTGTGGGCGAAAGAGAGCGACATAACGTCTAAACGACGGGGCCCATAATACTTTATAGATAACACAAAAAATAATGTTGAATGTGCTAACATGTTGGGCTTGGAATTTGGGGTATATACGAGTCATAATATCATGATATTTATACGATAACACCAAGTCACAAACTTTTTTTTTGGGTAAAAAATATTTTGAAAATTTTGTTAAAAAATTAAAAATAAAATTTTATTTGATAACTTTTTGCATTTCTCAAAAATAAACTATGGTAGCGGCAGTTTGATGGTTTCTTTTGAAGGCAATGTGAAGCAGAACTTCACAAGTTGCCGTAGTATCATAATGCATCCAGCCACACGAGCAAGGTGACTCGGGGGAACTAGTGTTTGATAAATATTGATTCTCTTCATATGAATCCGAACAAAAATATAAAAAAATTTCCTGTGTAACGCATTAATGTCAGCAATAAGCTACACACGGCAACTGAAATCTCTTGGAAGTCTTTTAAGGATGATACGTTAAAAATATTGATTGTCAGCATACCAAAACGCATTTAATACTACAGCGAAATTTAAAGTCGTTCCTGCGCGACATTGATAAACCCTTTACTCAGGGGATGGGGATATAAAAGCCTTTACTCTTATTAACTAACAGGACATTAACTTTGACATTAGTGGCAACAATTATGTTAATTATCATTAAGGGGGTCCTCTTTTTTAAAGGGTTCAGAAAATAGATTTTTGCATAAATTGTTTCCTTAATTTGTCAAAAATGCGGAGATAAAGTGATTTTTCGATATTCGATGCCATTATAAAGATACAGCAGTTAAAAGGGACAGGTGTTTGGAGCGCTTGAAACTTTAAACCCGTTTATCTCAAAACCATGTTTTTTGTAACTTTTCTCCATCATATCTTGAAAACGGCTTGGCTCATTTACTACAAATAGGGCCTATTTATTATATCTAAACTAGAGATAGGCGCGGGACGGGGATTTTCGGGATTTCCGCGGGTCCCGAAAAAATCTTCGGGATCGGAACGGGATTAAATTTAAAATTTGGCTTCGGGACGGGTCGGTACAGACTATGGTCGGGATCGGGTCGAGATTGCTTCCTGGTCCCGAAAATTTTCTGGTCAGAATATATTCTTTGGGTCCCGGTTTATTTTTCGAATCCCGTTTTCTTTAATGGCACGCATACTGAATTCATTTGAAGAATACCGATTTTTTCGAATTTTCTTAATAATTTATACGCAGTCTGGTCTTTCTAATCAACACTACAAATGCCAGTTCGATCGGTTAAGTGGTTTAGAAGTTATTCCATCTAGTCCATTATCGGCTGGATCCGACAAATGTGAAGCCTATATATGAAAGAAGCCCTTGTGCCAAGCAGCTTTAAAACTGTGAGAGGAGGTAGCATAGAAACCACAGACGGACATGGCTTTATTAACTCAGCTCGTCCGCTGATTAAAAATATTATAAACTTTATGGGGCTCGATACGTTTTCTGTCTGCTCAAAATAAAAGGTACACTTCATGTGTTCGTTAGAAAAAAAATTTTAATTTCTATTTTGTGTTATTTTTTTTCTAAAATAGTATTTACTAACTTAGTATCCAGTGTATCAACCGCTATTTTTTGTCACTACTGCTATTATTTTTGGTATACTTTTAATAAGAGCCTGGCGGGTTTCTACTGGTGTCTCATAACACAATTTTTGGACACCATCCCATAATTTTTGTTTATTTGAAAATGAATATTCCAATTTCTTTTTTAAGTCTCCCCACAAGTTTTCTATGGGGTTTAGGTCGGGGGATTGGCTTGGCCACTTCAGAACGTCAACTTTTGGTCGTCGAAGAATTTAGATAAAAGCTTTGATGTGTGCTTAGGATCATTGTGTTGCTGTGCTGCTGTACCTCAGCATATGGTACCATAACTGTTTCCAACATGGATTTGTATTCTTCAGCCGTAATTTTGTTCGTAGTCTGAAAAATTGGACCTACCAGGAGAAGCAAGCCCATACCATTATATTACTACCTCCATGGTTGACTGTTTTTTTTTTTTTGTAAACCGTGGATGGAATTCCTTTTCATTAGGGCGTCGAACATTCCTTTCACAATCATTCCCAAACAAATTTATCTTGGTTTCATCGCTCCATAAAATGTTTCTCCACTTTTCTCCCGGTGCATCCTAGGCAGTCTTTGTGGTCCCTTGCAAAACTTTGCCTCATGGTTATTTGACTGTTTTTTTTTTTTTGTAAACCGTGGATGGAATTCCTTTTCATTTGGGCGTCGAACATTCCTTTCACAATTATTCCCAAACAAATTTATCTTCGTTTCATCGCTCCATAAAATGTTTCTCCACTTTTCTGCCCGGTGCATCCTAGCCAGTCTTTGTGGTCCCTTGCAAAACTTTGCCTTATGGTTATTTTTTTTTGCGCATAAGTGAGACCTTTCTGGCAATTCTTCCTGGTAGGTTGTCATCTTTTAGTCGTCTTTGGATAGTTGGAGCACCAACTGAATTCCCAATTTCTGCTGCAATTGCCTTTGATGACTTAAATGGGTCCTTATTGCTCAATGGTACTATGTAGTGGTCAAGGGCTTCCGTTGTTTTTTGTGGCCTTCCACGGGTTTCTTATCTTCGTTTCCTTTCTAATGCATTTTTAACAAAATAATGAGACCTGTTCATTAATTTGGCAATGGCTCGTAAAGATTTGCCTTCTTTTTTCAGACCAAGAACCAATCGAGCTTCTTCATTAGTATAATGAGACATTCGACCCAATTAAAAAAAAAAAAAAAAAATTATTTAATTCTCTTTATTGACAGTAGCTATACGAAATTGACCTTTAGTTGCCAAAAAATCACTGATTACAAAACTATTCACTTGATATTTATGAGAAACAAAGACTGTACCTTTTATTATGATCACGCGAAATGTGAGGTTGACTCACAACTTATAGAAAAGCTTTGATATACGGGGCTTCCCCTCTTTCAACTCTTTGTCACAGTGTGGCCAGACATTGATAACAATAAAAAACCAAAAATTAAAAAGCTGTCAACACTTAAAGTACGAAAAAACCATCTATAATTAAAGAATATCTATGTGTACCTATTAATATGATCAGGTGTATATATCAAGGGCAGGTACTTCTTTTTTATTAAAGGGGGAATATAAAAGATAAAAAGACTTGAAAAAAACGCAACACTAATTGTTTGTTTTTTCATTAATTAGGAAATATGTCGTTGTGGTGCAATTATTTTTAACCCAACTGTATACTATTTTTCGAAAATTTTGTGGTACTTTGTGGATACTTTTTTTTTTGTACTAATTTGAAGCTTTTATTTTGTAAATTTCACAAAAGTATGCAGTGCCGCGTCCATTTGATCGTTATTGTGTTTTTAACAGAGCTGTTATCTGATTGGACAAAAGCTATAGACATTAAAATTTGTTTTTGCTATTTGAAAATATGATAATGATTAAAAATTACCGTTAACATTTATTTTGTTGATCAAAGAAGAATATAGTGATGTCATTTTTTTCTGGCAAAAAGCTGGATTTACAAAAAAAAAACTTCGTGAAAAGCTAAGAAAAACTGTTTTAAAAAAATAATTTTTGTTTGTTTTTACATATTTCAAACCATTACAAGAAAAAAATAAAAAAAAATTGACTGATGCCAAAGTTTTTAATACACTTGAAAAAATTACTCCAACTGTTGAAATAGATATCAGATATTTAAAATTTTTAAATCATTGATAATAAATTTGATATCTTAGTAAATCAACGCCGCGGTCCTATGGCCTTAGCTATAGTCATCCGTTTTATAAATTTTTCAAAATTATGTGAAAGAATAAAACTAAATACCAAGATTGGGACGCTACGATGAAAAAAAAAGTTTTCTAACTAAAGTAGTTTTGACCGACCGTTTCATGGGCTAATAATAAAGTCATCTGATTTTGATAAATTTTTCCTGTATTAGTGAAAAAATAAAACTATAAACATATAGTTCCGTAGAAACAGACAACGACGGAATGAACTCAGCTCGTCGTCGTCAAATATTATTTATGTGGTCGAAATGAATATTCTATGCGTTACAAACTTCTGGGCATTAATATTCACTCATGTATAAAAGTCGCTTAATTTTTCAAAAAAAGCTGGAATTCCCGCTGCCCGTGTTTTAAAATTTTTCCCGAATCACACTTCAAAAACTGTGACGGGAAAAGCGTAAATGACATCACTGGAATAGACAAAGAATTACCTAAAATTATCGACTTAAAAATTTTAAATTGGAAATAAAGAAATTCTGAATATATTTTTATATTTTAATCAAATTAATTGATTTTCTATCTAAATTGGATAAAGTTGGACCGAATCAAGGCTCCAACCAAAAACCTTATCACAAAAAAATGTGGCATAATTTTTTGCAAATTATACAGAAATGAAAAAAATTTAATTTTTTTTTAAACATTTTTGAATGAAAAAATAATTACATATCTGAAATTTCTTAAAAATGTTGACACCAAGGGAATTTAATGTTTATTTATTTTTTGTCGAATTTCGCAAGGAAACAAAATGTCATCAACAAAAAGCAGCTTATTTGCCTTTTCTTAGGCAATCTCAAAATAAAGCAATCTCAGCTTTTTATGTCGACAAAATGTTTATTTGTACATGTGGAATCCCAAAAAATGGTCCAAAAGTAATCAAGTAGACAGAAATCATATAATAACGATATTTCCAACAGTACTAGGCCAAACTAAACCGTTGGTTTAAAACCTCTATTAATTCCTGAGCGGTTGTTTAAACGAGGTTAAACAATATAGGTCTTTCATTGTATTTCGTCATTCATATTATGTTGTCGGCATTTAACTCCACGTATAAACGTCGATTAGCTTATAGCGGCACTTGTTGTTATCACTAATCAAGCGTTTGCAGCGTGTTCCGTGTGAATTTGGATTTTTTAATTAGATGTATTTTCATTCAAATTAACAGCAAAAAAAACAAAGAAAACTGTCAATGACGGGGATTTACTGCAAGCAGCAGCAGCATATCCCTTGGCCTTGCTGCAGCTGTCACCCTCACCCCCTCCGCACGACATTCTCTCTCTCTCTCTGCCTCTCTGATCCTATTGCCATTGTTTATCCTGTGGCCAATGCAAAGGAATTCTAGTAGTACCAAAAACTTCTGCCGCGAAAAATCAATTAAACGCCGACTGCGCTGCTAAGGCGCAGCTGCTAGCCACGGCATTGTTGTGTGTGTATGTGTGTGCGCAAAAGAAAAAAAAATAGCAGCAGCAGAAGGAAAAGCGTCAGCAGTGCTTTGCGAATTTTTTTTTTTGTACTTACGAGAGTTTTCTTTTATCCATGCCACCTCCGCTCATTTTGCTGCTGTGGTTGTTGAAGCGGCTTTGTCACAATGTTTGTTAATTATTATTTAGCACTTTCGGCTCACACACACATATATGCCCTGGCTAAAAACACACACACAAACACTCCAACAGCAACTCTGTGCTGCTCCGTTCCTCTTTATTTTTTTCTTATTTTTTTGCAGTGAAATTCTGACTGTCCGATGCAGTGTGACTGTAAACGATGAGTGCGTTAATACCAAAAGGGGCAACGATTGGTGATATATTCGATAACGGGCAATCGATAAGTTTTGTTTTTGAGTGTTACCAGACGAGAAATTTTAAATTAATGGCCTTAGCACTGCATCGTGCTTACAGTAGGCATTGCAATTATTCGTTCACGCAAAGAACGGAGAAGATAAACTTTAATGTTTTTGTTTCATTATGAAAAGCAATACGTATACAATATTTAATACAAGTTTATACTTGCTTATATATTGATTCTCTTTCTTTAAAATAATATATGAGCTTCCATTTTTACATTCTTTGAATCATAACGTTTTACAGTGTGGACTCTGTTTTGAGTTCATTTTGTTTTTAAGGCAAAATAACTAAATATAACTATTTTCCACTTAATTTAATTAATAGTGAGCTCCAAAATGCGCAGCAACAACAGGTTTGAGAACTCGATATCAGCAAAAATAGAAAAAAACAAACAAAAAAAGTTTTTTTCATAAATAAAAAAAAACTTAAATTTCAGCTTAAAATTTCAAATTTTGGTCAGTGTGGATCCAACTAAATAGTTTTGGCTTAGTAGTCGAATTTATTTTACTTATTTATTCGATATAAATTATCTTTATTCAGGGATTAATCCCGAAACTAATATCAATTCCGGTACGTACAAAAATGAGAATTTCGGTTAAAGGTTCTATTTCGGTTGTCAGTTTATTTCGGTTTTCGGATCCGATACGGTACCCAGATTTTTATACACTTGAAAAGTGTATATTAATTTTGCCCAGAAGTTTGTAACGCATAGATATATTCATTTCCGACCACATAAACTATATATATTCTTGATCAGGACGACGAGCTGAGTTCAATTCCGTCTGTCCGTCCGTCTGTCCGTCTGTCCGTCTGTCTGTCGTCTGTCTGTCTGTTTCAGTTTTAAAGCTATCGAGCTGAAATTTTACACAGAGTCTTCTTTTTACTGCACGCAACTAATATGTCGGAACCGGCCGGATCGGATGACTATATCATATAGCTGCCATAGGAACGATCGGTCGGAAAATAAGTTCTAGTGAGAAAAACTTTTTTGTTTTCCATCGTAGCGTCACTAATCTTGGTATATGTGAGTTTTATATGCTTTCATATAATACAGGAAAAATTTATCAAAATCGGATGACTATATTATATAGCTCCCATAGAAACAGTCGGTCAAAAAACTACTTCTAGTGAGAAAAACTTTTTTTTTATCTATCGTAGCATCCCCAATCTTGGTATATATTAGTTTTATATGCTTTTACATAATTTTTGAAAAATTTATCAAAATCGGATGACTATAGCATATAGCTTCCAAAGGAACGATCGGTCGGAAAATGTGTTTTTCTTAGAAAAGTTTTTTTTATGGTATTAAATTTGTATAATCAATGATTTTAAAATTTTAAATATCTGATATCTATATCATATATATATTTTTCCGGTTAAATCAGTTGGAGTAAAGTTTTTCAAGTGTATTAAAACTTCGGCACAGTCGAAGTTAGTTTTGCCTTCTCGTTATTTCGGTATAGCGGTCCGTACCGGTACTAGTATAATTATACACTTGAAAAGTGTATATTAATTTTGCCCAGAAGTTTGTAACGCATAGAAATATTCATTTCCGACGCCATAAACTATATATATTCTTGATCAGGACGACGAGCCGAGTTCATTTCCGCTTGTCCGTCCGTCCGTCTGTCTGTCCGTCTGTCTGTCTGTTTCTACGCGAACTAGTCCCTCAGTTTTAAAGCTATCGAGCTGAAATTTTGCACAGAGTCTTCTTTTTTCTGCACGCAACTAATATGTCGGAACCGGCCGGATCGGATGACTATATCTTTTAGCTGCCATAGGAACGATCGGTCGGAAAATAAGTCTTAGTGAGAAAAACTTCTTTATTTTCTATTGTAGCATCACCAATCTTGGTATATATTAGTTTTAGATGATTTTACATATTTGTGGAAAAATTTATCAAAATCGGATTAATATAAGCATATAGCTGCCATATAAACGGTCGGTCAAAAAACTAGTTCTAGTGGGAAAAACTTTTTTATTTTCCATCGTAGCATCACCAATCTTGGTATATATTAGTTTTATATGCGTTAACACAATTCTGGAAGATTTTATCAAAATCGGATGACTATAGCATGTAGCTGCCATAGGACCGATCGGTCGAAAAATGTGTTTTACTAAGAAAAGTTTTTTTTTATGGTATCAAATTTTTATAATCAATGATTTACAAATTTAAAATATCTGATATCTATATCCTCTATATATTTTACCGGTTAAATTAGCTGGAGTAAAGTTTTTCAAGTGTATTCAAACTTCGGCACAGTCGAAGTTAGCTTTGCCTTCTCGTTTTTTTTTTAATATTCAAAAATTTAAATTATTTCAAGATATCCAAAAAATTAATGAATTTAATAGAACTAAAAAAATTAAGTTTTAAGAATATTCCATATAAAAATACGGATTACTAGCCTTTTTTATTTTTGGACGGACAATTTCTCTAAACGCTTACACGTATGTCAGCGCTTCCAGTGGTATCCATACACTAAGAAAAATATTCCTTGAATTCAGGAATTCCCTATTCTCATGTCGCCCAGACAAACTTGTCTAAGGGCCATTTCTCATAAAAAAGAAAAGTATTTCCGCTTTGTAGAAATTTTGTTTCTATATCTTATATATCTAAAAAATAGAAGGCTAACATCGGCTACGCCGATGTTTTTTGAATAACCCCTGCAGTTTTGGAAAGACGCTACCATTGATAACAAAAAAGTTTTTCTCACTAGAACTAGTTTTTGACCGACCGTTTATATAGCAGCTATATGCTATAGTCATCCGATTTCGATTAATTTTTCCAGAATTGTGTGAAAGCATATATAACTAATATATACCACGATTGGTGACGCTACGATGGAAAACAAAAAAGTTTTTCTCACTAGAACTAGTTTTATGACCGACCGTTTATATGGCAGCTATATGCTATAGTCATCCGAACTCGATAAATTTTTCCAGAATTGTGTGAAAGCATATAAAACTAATATATACCTCGATTGGTGACGCTACGATGGAAAACAAAAAAGTTTTCCCACTAGAACTAGTTTTATGACCGACCGTTTATATGGCAGCTATATGCTATAGTCATCCGATCTCGATAAATTTTTCCAGAATTGTGTGAAAGCATATAAAACTAATATATACCACGATTGGTGACGCTTCGATGGAAAACAAAAAGTTTTTCTCACTAGAACAAAGTTTTCGGACCGATCGTTCCTATCGGCTTATGATATAGTCATCCGATCCGGCCGATTCCGACAAATGTGCAGCCTATGTATATTTAAAGACTTTTTGCAAAGTTTGGTCAAGATAGCTTTAAAACTGAGGAGATAGCATAGAAACAGACGGACGGACAGACGGACAGACGGACATGGCTATATAGACTCAGCTCGTCATGCTGATCAAGAATATATATAGTTTATGGGGTCGGAGATGCTTCCTTCTATGCGTTACAAACATCGTGACAATTTTAATATACCCTCTGCAAGGGTATAAAAAGAGAATTAGTTTCTGGTTATTCCTAAGACTTTTTCCAGTTGAAATCTTTATTTGAAATAATCATAAATCAATCAAATAAATAATAAGAAACCGAATCAGTACCGGTAAAAGCGTTTTGGTCCGTACCGGTACTAGTATAATTATACACTTGAAAAGTGTATATTAATTTTGCCCAGAAGTTTGTAACGCATAGAAATATTCATTTCCGACCCCATAAACTATATATATTCTTGATCAGGACGACGAGCTGAGTTCATTTCCGCTTGTCCGTCCGTCCGTCTGTCCGTCTGTCTGTTTCTACGCGAACTAGTCTCTCAGTTTTAAAGCTATCGAGCTGAAATTTTGCACAGAGTCTTCTTTTTACTGCACGCAACTAATATGTCGGAACAGGCCGGATCGGATGACTATATCATATAGCTGCCATAGGAACGATCGGTCTAAGAACAAGTTCTAGTTAGAAAAACTTTTTTGTTTTCCATCGTAGCGTCACTAATCTTGGTATATGTTAGTTTTATATGCTTCCACATAATTCTGTAAAAATGTGTCCAAATCGGATCACAATAGCATATAGCTGCCATAGGAACGATCGGTCGAAAAATAAGTCTTTATGAGAAAAACTTTTTTGGTTTCCATCGTAGCGTCTCCAATCGTAGTATATATTTGTTTTATATGTTTCCACACAATTCTGAAAAAATTGATCAAAATCGGATGACTATAGCATATAGCTGGCATATAAACGGTCGGTCAAAAAACTACTTCTAGTGAGAAAAACTTTTTTGTTTTTTATCGCAGCGTCTCCAATCTTGGAATATATTAGTTTTATATGCTTTCACATAATTTTGAAAAATATTATCAAAATCGGATGACTATAGCATATAGGACCGATCGGTCGAAAAATGTGTTTTACTAAGAAAAGTTTTTTTATGGTATCATATTTTTATTTTCAATGATTTAAAAATTTTTAATATCGGATATCTATATCCTATATATATTTTACCGGTTAAATCAGTTGGAGTAAAGTTTTTCAAGTGTATTTAAACTTCGGCACAGTCGAAGTTAGCTTTGCCTTCTCGTTTTAATTTCAAGTATTATCCGATTTATATCGACAGTAAGGAAAAGAAAACTATGGGTTATTTTCATCTATCCCCAAATCCGGTCCTTAACCCAAATTTTATATTCAATCTCGTCCCGATCAAGCAATTTGTTTTTCACTCCTAAAAATTTATGAAAATTTTCAAAATTAAATATTTTAGTGCGGTGCTTAAGCTTGATTAGGCGATTATGCAATTAAAAGAAGCCAAATGATAACGGGATTAAGACCTAAATCCAATCCCGATGCCATCCAAAGTCTATGCCATACCGATCCAAATTCGATTAAATATAAAATTATGGCCTTTAAAAAATCATATTCAAAATTAGAAATTTTCTTAGTTATTTTTTTTTTAACATTTTTCATTTAATTTTTGTTTAAACTAATTTGTTAAATGTCCACGGTAAATTTATGTTAAGTCCGCTTTTAACAGAGTCATATTAACAGAGACAGTTGCTGTTATCTAAATTCAGTATTCGCTCATTCTCCATTAATGGTCACACTCAACTGACAGTTGAAACGAAAAATGAACTAGGAACTTTTTGGCGGTTGACTTGAGCGGACGTGCGATAGCGGTACATATTTAAATAGGCATATCAAAATCGCCAACTGTTACACATTTAAAACCCTACGGAATATAAATGAAAAGCAAATAGAAACGACGCGTGTTGAAAGTTTATAATTTTTTCCACATAAAATCAGCAAAAAAAAACTCTTTTTGCATGCTCAAACGAAGCGGCGATGTTGGCAAATGTTGGCGCATTCCTAGCAACAGGTGCTAGTTGGAGGTGTTAACGCTAACGGTTTTGGGCTTTGTTGGAAAACATTACGAATTTACTATTTGTGCAAATGGGTCAACAAAATATTGTATATGTGCACGCGTGAAGAAAAATTGAATTGAATGACCATCGCGTCTGAAATCGAAATCTATGTCAGAAATGTGGCACTTATAAATTATCGCACATACCGCGCGCCGCACTTGCAAAAGTGTTTCATTAATGCAAAAAGAAAAACAAAAAAAAACAAAAAAAAGAATATCTAGTTTTGTGAACGTGAGCAAATTTTGTAAGCAACCAATAACAACAACACAACACATGAATTAATAGAGAAAGGGGAGATAACTCGCAGAGGAGGGGTAAGTGTCGGCGAATTTACAGTTAACTGCGTAGCCGCCTATAAATAACGGCTAACTACGCCAGCTTCTAAAATATCCATATGCAAAATATTCCAATTAGCAACGAAGCGCAAATGAAAATGAAGTGTGTGTACGGGCCCACACGACGCGTCGGCGTCAGGCAGCACCGCTCTTCTCCTGCTGCTGCTGCCGCCGCTGCTGCTGGCCTTTCTCTTTGCCAACACATTATGCATCCGCAGATGCATCTACAACTGCAACTGACAATTCTTACGCAATGCTCACACATAATTTAAATAAATTTCGCATACAACGAGCAATTAATTGATAAGCGCCATAAAAAAAATCAACAACGAGCAACAGCAGCAACCACAATGGTAGAAGTGGCGGCAGCTGTGGCAGCGAAGCAAACAACAAACCCAAAAAGCAATAAGCCAACAACAAACACAATGCAAAGCTCACAATGCAATTTTTCCACAAATTTATTAAAAAGCGTTTTTATTTGCCAAACGGGTCCGGGCATATGCAATTTGTGGTTCCACTTGAAGCATCAGGCAATATAATGCTTTGAGAAAATGCGAGGGCTGTTTGATAAATTAAAGATATATTTTATTTCTTTAGCTGGCTCGAGGTCAAATGTGTTTTCGATGCTCAGCAAAGGAAATACAAATTGTTTGTTTTTTCGTATTTTTTTACACCTTCGGGATTCGTCTTCAGGGAATAGGCACTGCGCACAGTTGGTTCAAACTTAGGTTGGGTTGGTTATAAATTTGTATCTTTTGAACTGGTTATGATAATTAAGTTTGAAAGTAATAAAAACGCCTACAAACCTCCTTGTTGCATACAGATAATAGTTGGCGATTTATTTTATTTTGCATTAATAAAAATAATCAATAATTTTTTTGGTAAAATTTTTAAAAATAACTTTTCAATAACTTGCCACCTAAATACGATAACCAACCTTATGTTTTACAAAAAGTTTATGATTTCGCTGAAATTTAAAAAAAAATTCATGTTGATGGGTTTTATTGAAAAAATTTGTTATATAAAGTAAAAATTTGATGATTTTTAAGCCAAAAATCTCTTTTTTCCGTTTCCAGTTTTAATCACGATAAAAATTTAATTCTGGGCTTTTAATTTTTATAAACCAGTTTTTCGATATCATTTTAATTATGGCCAAAAATATAATGTACGTTTTATTTTTTACAAACCAGTGTCACCGGACCCGAACCAAACCATACCGAAAAAACCGATTGAATCCAAACCAGAACCGGAACCGTTTTATAAATTTTTTAGAACCGGTATTTGGGAACCTTTATTTTTGGAACCGAAATGACCGAAAAGAACCAAAACATTGTACCGGTACAGTTTCGGTTCTGAGTTTTTTTTTGTTATTTCATTTTTATTGCTCCAATCAGGGATTTCTTCAGGGAAAAACGCAGGGTAAACGTTAGCAAACTCTTACAAATGTGAAGTTAAGGGACCATCTGGTATATACTGAAATTTTCAATAAAAATAACAGTTTCATCTTATTTCTTTGCATCTATTTTGGTTCAATAAATTCGAAATATTATTTATTTATCCTTAATTTTTGCATTTACAAAGGAAATGAATTAATAATTGGCCCAAATGGACTTAACCTAACAGCAGGGTTGAATTGTGATCGGTAAAGTTATCTGAAAACAGTGTATTTAACATTTCATCAGATATCAAATGTTCTTCTTGCTCTTCTATTATTAGGACATTTTTTTCTAAGTTTTTTATTAAGTTTAATTTTTTTCTTTATAACTACTTTCTGTTGTGTTGGTTGCTACCATTTCTATTATATCTTCGGATTAAAGGATTTTTAAATTATACCGGTACATATCGGTACGTACCGGTATACCGAAATAAAAATTCATATCCGATCATAGAACAATTTAAGAATAATTTTTTTTTGTTAATTGTTAAACTGTATAGGGATTTTGTTGGAAAAGATGCACCAAATGTTTTCCATAGGATTAAAATTTTAACTTTTTGCGAGCCACATTAAAACCGGTATCCAGTTGGAATGTTCAATAGTCACCGTAATATTCGACTCTAAAATTAACGAGAACTTCGTCTAATAGTTCTACATATTTTTCATAGTTAATTTTACAAAGCATATTAGTCTCTTTACAACAAAGCCAAATTCAGCACCTCAGGGTCGCCTGATTTAATTTGATATTATGTTAATTGCACTAGCTTGAAAGCATAAAATTTATGTGCGCAGCATCGCAAATAAATTTACATATAAAAAAAACCAATAGCAACCCACCTTTATAATTGCGAAACATTTTAACCCATTTGGGCCATCCAAATTATTTTTTTTTTCTTTAAATATAATCGTCATATATCGTCACTTTAAGTCCCAAAAATAATGCAAAATAATGCAGGAAGTAGCTGAAATTTGATGACCCTTTTTCATATGGTTCGAATTGATTGACTCGTAAAATTTGATGCACTCGCCGCTTCGATACTTGGAGAGCCAGTTTGTGGAAAATTTGGGCTGCACTTTGGTTTTCCTTAATTGCTAATCTTTTTTTTTCTTCTTTAAAAACGTTATTGCAGCTATGGCGGTCGACCAGTAAAAGTTATTTTTCGAGATTTTCGGAATCTTTTAAAAACTTTAGAATTGTTTGGTAGTTTTTCTTTTTTCCGTTCGTGATTATCACCTATTGAATTTATTCTCCATTTCTGTTATATGGTAAAGATATTTACCTTTTAAGCAGACAAGTCAAATATTTTTGGCTCTCTATTACCTCAGATCTTAATGTCTTTCATATTAAACACAATTGATTGTAGACATCTTTTGCTCGTATTTTATTCCGAAAGGTAAAAGCTTTAAGACATTCCTATTAAATTTAAGTGATTTAAAACATAAATCTACTGGCTAAAATAGGCTAAAATTTACAACCAAATTCTCTTTTAAATAAATTCTACAATGCAGGTGTACGATTTTAGAAACATATAATGTAAGCTAAATTATTTCGATCTGGAGTTTCGAGACAGTAGAACTATTTAATAAAATTAACTACATTTAGTTAAGGCTTGTGCTCAATATATAATTATACCAAACCAAACATATTCTTTACTGTCTAAGATTTTGTTTCTTAACTATATCCTAGTTTTTTCTTTCTGTAACGCATGTTTTTTTTTAATTTCACAATTTTTGAATTTATATAATGAGAATGAAATTTGTAAAGTTATGGTGTATCCCGATATCTGTTGATTTTTTGATGTAAATAGCAAACCTTACTTAAAATTGATGTAATTCTGGCCCGTACCTCAATCAAGAGAAAAAACATTTGTCTATTTTTTACACTAAACGAGAAAGCAAAGCTAACTTCGACTGTGCCAAAGTTCTAATACACTTGAAAAACTTTACTCCAACTGATTTAACCGATAATATATATATAGGAAATAGATATCAGATATTAAAAATTTTTTAAATCAGTGATAATAAAAATTTGATACCTTAAAAAAAACTTTTCTTAGTAAATCACATTTTCCGACCGATCGGTCCTATGGCAGCTATATGCTATAGTCATCCGATTTTGATAAATTTTTTCAAAATGATGTGAAAGCATATAAAACTAATATATACCAAGATTGGGGACGCTACGATAGATAACAAAAAAGTTTTTCTAACTCAAACTAGTTTTTTGACCGACCCTTGTTATGGCAGCAATATGCTATAGTGATCCGATTTTAATAAATTTTTCCAAAATGGTGTGGAAGCATATAAAACTAATATATACCACGATTACTGACGCTACAATTGAACACAAAAAAGTTTTTCTAACTAAAACTAGTTCTTAGACCGATCGTTCCTATGGCAGCTTTATGATATAGTCATCCGATTCGGCCGGTTCTGACATATTAGTTGCGTGCAGTAAAAAGAAGACTCTGTGCAAAAATTTCAGCTCGATAGCTTTAAAACTGAGGGACTAGTTCGCGTAGAAACAGACAGACAGACAGACGGACGGACGGACAGACGGATTTGAACTCAGCTCGTCGTCCTGATCAAGAATATATATAGTTTATGGGGTCGGAAATTAATATTTCTATGCGTTACAAACTTCTGTGCAAAATTAATATACACTTTTCAAGTGTATAAAAACACAGCCTTTAATCATTTTATATCACTCATACGCAGTGTTGCCTAATTTCATTTAATTGTTTCATTTATATAAAGGGGTGTCACGGAAATTCCTAGATTTTAGCCTCGGTTGGTTTGTAAAACGCTCGAAAAATCCAACTGACTTACAGAACTTCGCTTTCCTCATTGGATCAATAAAAAATAGTAATAGCATACAAGAAGTATGCAGTTTTAATAAATATTTTCGAATTAATTGAGCAGTTTATCATACATTCTCATAATTTGTGTATGCATGTAACTAACGAAATAACTTCTAAGTTTTAATACACCCTTAGAGTCAGTGAGCAATTCCATTCTTTTCGCAAAACTTCAGCTTCAATAAAAATTTTTTTTTTTGTTGTCTTAAATAACACTAGTTTACAAAAATAAAGACCCATTGAAGCTGTTATTTTTTATGATGTACTTTGGAATGCTGACCTCAAAAATGAAATTCAAAATTTTTGTATGAATACGTTTTTGAGTTAGAATTTTTTCAGTTTTTTTCGGTAGGTACACTTACATTTTATGACGTATCTCGAGATAGAAACTTTAGATGTCGTCATTCAAGGTATTAATCTAAAGGGTATGCAATTTTCAATAATCTAGTTGAAGATCATTTTCCAATCGGTTTAGTAGTTCAAATGCTACAAGCAAAAATATTTCGAAAAATAGATTTTTTTCTAAAAAACGTGCAAATTTTGTTTTTCTAAAATCTGAAAAAGGTTGAAACTGATAAAAATAAATTGTTTTTTTCCTTTGTTCTTACGAATAGCACTTCTTCAAAGAAAATAAGGCATTGGTAAAGAATATCAATGCATAAATAAAGGAGCTGTGAGCAATTGAGTACAAGTACTAACAGTCAAATTTCATTGTTTTTTGTATTTATTAGAAAAATATTTTTATTTTTTCTTTGTTTTTGTTTTTGTTGTTTAATTTTTTTCTGTAATTGGGATTCTATTGGAACTCGTACATTGAGCAAAAAAGCAAAGTAAAAAAAATTTTTATACCCGTTGCTCGTAGAGTAAAAAGGGTATACTAAGTTCGTGCAAATGTATGTAACAGGCAGAAGGAAGCATCTCCGACCCCGTAAAGTATATATATATTCTTGATCAGCATCAATAGCCGAGTCGATATAGACATGTCTGTCTGTCTCTGTCTGTCTGTCTGTCCGTCTGTATGAACACCTAGATCTCAGGAACTATAAGAGCTAGAGCTACCATTTTTCAGTAGTTGTATCGTCTGCACGCAGATCAAGTTTGTTTCAAATTTTTGCCACGCCCCCTCCCGCCCCCGCAATATGAAAAAACCTCATATCTCCCTCAATTTTGAAAATAGATTGTTCGAACCTTCTAGACATATATTTTAATCATCATTACCTATCGATCCGCCATACATCATTTTTCGATCAGATGAACGATAGAAAAGTTCCCGCCCCCGCAATTTGAAAAATTCCTCATATCTCCCACAATTTGGCAACCTTACCCTGAGTAACGGGTATATCGAAGTCGTGCAGGGCCGACTTCAACTTACGCTCTCGTTTTAAATTCATTTTTAAGTTCAGCATTCCAAAATACATCATTAAAAAATAATGGCTTCAATGGGTCTTTTTCGCTGTAAACTAGTGTAATTTAAGATAAGAAATCCCCACTAAAAAACTTCCAAATGAAATTTATGTAACTTTACGCTATATAAAGATTTTTAAATTTGGTAAATTGGAAAATAAACTTATATTATTCCAAAAACTTCTGAAAAAAAGGTTCATAAAAAAAGTTGCCCAATTCGCAGAGTTTTGCAATTTTGTAATCCGAGTCAATAACCACTTCCGTTTTATGTAACGTCACGTCAGAGCCCATTTTTTACTTATATCTATGAATCGTCTGGGTCTTGATTCTTGTCACGTCAAGTCAGATTGGAAGTGCCCATATCTCAAATAAAATTGAAAATAAAGCAAGTGTATGCTTGTGTTTCGACCAATCTGAGCCAGTCTGTTTCTCTGTTTGTTGCCGCTGTTGCTGTAGCACGAGCCCCAAAATCACAAAATGAGTCAGTCGCCAATCCAACGTGCAAGCGTCGCATGCCAAAGTGTACTTCTGTGGCGACAGAGACACTAACAGAGGCTGCGCTGCTGTCATAAGCATTTGTGCTGTTAAATGTGAGATCGTGTGGGAGAGTGAACAAGTCAAGTGGCTAAAAGGGGCGGGAGGGGGGGCCCCACTCATTGCAAGTTTTTTGCATTGCAAGCAACGGCGTCCCCCGTCACTGACCACACTCAACGACGACGACGGCTTTAGTGTTTGGCGTGTGGATTTTGGAATTGCATTAAGTGCATTGAAATGTTAAATGATTGATGCCTGTAGGCCTTTTTGGCATGGCCTCACACACTATTTTTGGTGGTAAATGATGATCGTTTGCTGTGCGTGGTAGACCCGCACTTTGTACATCACGTTATCACGCCAACACCCACCCTCAGGCGTTTAATTTAATTTATACTTAAGTGAGCCCACAATATATAAAAACTAATACGCCTGATTAGTCAGAAAATGGGTCAAAGAGATTATAAAGTTAAGAACGAAACGCAAATAACCCGCAAAATTCGAAGGTAAAATAATTCACACCTGCAGGTGGCCAGACAACATGCAAATTTAATTAAACTACCAACTCAAAAGTACGAGTAGATGGCTTTTCAATCGAGCCAAATTGTGCTGCTTATCACTGGCGAAATGTAAAACAAACACACACAAACACACCAACTGGGGGTTTGTCGGTTTGACATATGTTACATTGGACTATGGGCGCAGGTCATAAAAGTTTAAATTTAGGAAAACATTTTATACCTTGACTTAGAATAAATTGCAAACGCATGGCCGATCTTTAGCCATATTCATTATTTTTAAGAAACTTTGAGACATTATGGATTCGGTGTTCATTTACACAAGTCATGATAATTTTCGCTAGACACCTCGAAAACGGATAAAAAATTCTTTAAAAAAATTTTACCTTTTTTTAGTTTTGTGATTTATCAGAAATTGTTTTTTTCCATGATTTTTTAAGTGTTAGTGTCAACAAGTACACAATTTTGATTCGATATCTTGAATAATAAACAGTCATAAAATTTATAGTTATTACTATTGGGCTTTTTGGAAGGTGGTGATAAAATTCTATAAATGGTATAAATGTAATAATAATGTCATGTGTGTATATACACTTTACTAATTAATGCCAACAAAATAACAACATTTCACCCATAGTGCATTTTATGAATGTAGCCTTATCAACAACACACACACACTGAAACACACACCACATAATGTGCCTCACCCACAGTTGGCACAGTTACGGGGGCTTGGTTTGGCGTTCAAATGGCATCCCATAAAAACGTTGATGACGAACCAAAAGAAAATTAACATGGCCATAAACGCAATTTACCCAGTCAACCTCTATACCTGAAGGAAATTTCAATAAAAGAGAGGTCAACATTTTCTTATCAAATTCTGAAATTCGAAGCTTCATTAACATAACAAAAGGCAAAAAGAAATTAAACGAAATTGTAGCGACTTAATTTCTGTAACTGAGTGTTGTAATAGCCATAATTTAGAGGGGGGGTAAAACTGTAATGGGCAAAAAAAAAAACAATGCGCTAAAATTTACCCAAACTCAGGGTGGCGACTAATGGCGCTGTTTTTGTGCCTCCCGAAACAAAAACCATTATTGGCTACTGTGTTGTGTTTTTGTGCGTGCTTCCATTTTATGTTCTGACATTTAATGCCTGAAACTGAGATTTAAAGGCCAAGTGCAGGCAAATTAAGATCTTAAACCAACCGGCAAACCGGCAAGTAAGATAGAAACACATTTGTTTCAATGCCCGATTAACCTGCTTGATAAATATGCAAGCTTTAAACAACTTTAAACTTTAAATGTACTCTTGTTAGCCACAAAGAGGCAAGTTTTTCTTAATAAATCAACATAATCGTCCACTTTTACTTCATAAAGGGTTAAAGCTGATTTTTTTTTTAAATGTCGTTAAAACAGTCACATTGTGAATTTATTTACTTGATTTTTTGTATGCTGTGAAACAAAAAACGCCAAGTACAGTGGGTGGCGCAGCAATTTTAAATACATTTCGTCTAATGCACTATGGAAAATATTGATATTTTTTGGGATTTAGGGTATATTTATTTTTACAGAAAAGCCTAATAAATCCCCAAAAATATTCGATATGCGATATATCGAATTACTAAAAAAATTCGATAATGATGTAGCGTTTTTTCAACAAAATTATCGATGTATCGATATTAGCGAACAGCTTACAGTCTGCGCTTTATACCGAGCCTTAACATTAAAAAGTCAAAAAGTAGGCCACAGCAAGGCTGCAAACCTCCTAAAATTCTGGAAGAGGTTTAGTTCGTAGGTTTGATGAAGAATATAAAGGTTCCCGGTGATACCCGTAAGTATTCTTAGGGTTCAGTTCGCGGACCGGTTACTGCATCCTCTAAGCCGTAGGTTTTGGTTCGAACCTAGGTTCACTAGAACAAACATAAATAGCTTGTTTTTTCGATTTATTTTTACGTTTCAATTGGTTTAAGGGTGTCTTCTACCTTTGAACTGGGTTTATTGTGTGTGTTTTTAAATAAATTCTGAAAAGAATACCATAAGAGTTTTTTCAATTTAGTTTTTTGTTTTGTGTTATTAATTAATTATATAAAAAAGTAAGATAATGTTTGGAATTCGAGGGCTGTTCTAAAAGTTTTCGGCCTGGAAATTAGGGTCTACCAAAATAAGGAGCGAAAATTTTTTTTTGTACACTAAAAATCTAAACATTTCAAAATTTTAATTTGTGTGGAAAATTAAATATTTTGCAGCCTCCTTGTGTCTTCAACTTTCCCGATTATATGGATGAAAAAATTGGCAAGCCTAGATATTTGGAAGTTGGTTTTCTGTGGAATAGAATATTGAGCCCTTGCTTCAAAATATCTCAGCTTGCTAAGTTTTTTCCCTCATATAAATTGAAATGTTGTAGGCAGCTTAATATTATTTGTCTACTTGAATCAAAATTTAAGAATTTAAGATTTTACTGTCAAAAATCAATTTCTGCATTTCAAATTTGCAGAAAACGCTGGTGGATAGTTTGAGTTGATAAAAGTTAAGGGAGGTCATACTTATCACTAAAATAGTTAACCATTTTTTTTCATTTGTCCATCCCTTGTCCAAATTACAAAAAAAGCTGTGAGTGTGGTTAACACTCACGAGGCTTTGATGTGAAACATGTTAATGGAAAAAGTTTATATATACCGTGGAAATGCCACGGCTGGCTTGGGCAGTTCCCAATCCTTACCCCAGATCCTGTTGAATCCCAGATGCCAGACCCTGATAATTTTTTTTTCCGATCCCTGATCTGATCCCTAATACTAACTGTCCCTAATCCCAGACCCCTCCCGATCCTAGTCCATGGACCTCCATCCCGAAATCCCAGATCCGCACCGTCGAGACGCCCGATCCCCCATCCCAGATCCTTGTCCTGATCCCCAATAAAGATCCCCAAATGATCCGAGATCCCAGACCTGATCCCCTATCCCAATCCTAGTCCCTAATCCCTGATCCAGATCCCAATCCCACATACCAAATCCCAACCCCGACACCCCATCCCAAATCCCTCTTCCAAGACCCAAAATTTGATCGCTAATGTCCCATATCCAGATACATCTGATCCCCTTCCCAAATCCATAGTTTGAGATCCTCAACCTATCCTTGTCCCAGACTCCAATCCCAAATTGATCCCCCACCACCGACCCATTGAAATTCCAAGTTGATTCGTCCCAGATCCCAAATCACGAAGTACCAAGAATTAAAAAAATCCCAAAATCATTGTTTGCACTCCAAAGAAAAGTCCATTTCAAGTAAGTCGAAGTGCCAGTTTCTGTCGCATATTAGCCATAAGCGTTATGCGGCACCGAAAATGTAATGTTTCACATTATAAGTGTGCAAAACAAAAAGTAAGGCTTTTGAGTGATAAAGAAATATCATACATAGGTCACTTAAGAATTGCCTAGTTTGAGAACAACCTAGTTTAAGTTAATGCAATAAATTGATTTGGTTGTAACCTAAGGATTGAAATTTCAAGTTGATTGTACTTAAAACAAGTACAAAGAATTAAAACAACCCAAAATTATTGTTTCAAGCCGAAGTCTCATTTCAAGTTCGAGTTACGTATCTGTCGCATATTTAAAAAAAAATTACCGAAACTCATACGACATTTGCGGCAACACTTTTTTCAGCAGGATGAGTATCTTACAATAAATTTTATAAGTTGGCCATTTGCTCGCCAATAGTAAATTATTTTTTAATCTCTTTTAAAATGCGTATGATTCATAAAGTCTTATGATACTAGCCAATAGTAAGCAACAGATGAGACCAAGGCCTAACAAATTTCATACCCAGGAGGTTCAGTAAAATTTTCATATATTTATAATTTTTCTTTATAAAGCTTATCTTCGATTAAAACGGATTAAGTTTTATAACTTAACATATATTTTTTAGTTAAAGTCGCACTTCAAAAAACCGTATTTTTTTTTCGTAAATACCAAAAATCCTTCTGTGTATATCACCAACCGTCACATTTTTGGAAATCTAATTTATGCTGCTCGAGATATTGCAATTTAAATTTGATGATATATGTTACGAAAATAATTGAAATGTAATCAGATCAAAACTTCTTCCAAAAAGATTTTTAAATTGGTTATTCATCAGCACTTTACAATTCGTTGAGTAAATAGTTTTCTTTATAAATTCCACTCTAAAATGTTACCTATTTGCCCCACAGTGCAATGTCCGATTAGCTTCTAATGAACCGTCAATTAGCTTGGGACAAAACTTTGCCTTTTGAAATTTTGCTTTGTATGCTTTTGGGCGCTGGCAAAGCTTTTGAAGCAAAACCGATTGATCAACATTAGTTTTAATTTAGCTAATTGCAAGTGTTTTCTGGTCAACACTTGAGGGTGTCCTAATAGAGAGATCTTTTTCTTTTTCCTAAAAAAAAAGAAAAATCCATATATTGTCTACGTGAGGAAGTTGCAGGGCACGCAGCAAATTGGTTTTACCACAAGTTTGACTGGAGGAGGAACAAACATCCGTTTTACACATTCTCCAAAGATAAACTTAAGTACAGCACATTTAAATGCAATTTGTGACAGTATTCGTTTTGCGCGCGACTTTCAACTGACACGCACTCAGTTTGCCCCAAACCAGAGGGAGAATTTCGCAGGCGTGTCTACTGCAACGGCTTCAAGCTGAGCATGTGCGGGGTGCCTTTCAATCTGTTGGACCCAAACCAGCGACCCGCTTCAAATAAAAGTCAACGCATAGTTGGCGCAATGGAATTTTCTTTTATACGTAATATGACTGAAAAATTCTCACATTCTTTAAATTCATAAGGAACGCTTTGATGTTCGTTTGCTCATTATTTCTGATTGTAATCAATATTTTTGTTCTCAGATTGAGTATCAGTTGGAAATTGAAAATTTAATCTCTGCAAAATTCTAAAGTAATTAGTAGAAACAAGTAACAAAGTCGGTCTGGATAATTTTATAATACTCTCTACTAGGGCATACAAATAGTTACATGGAATATACAATTTTTAAAAAATTTCCATTCACTTTGTTCCATCTTATTTGTAAATTTCGCTAGAAAGGTTCGAATTGTTTACAAAAAAAGCTTTCTACAACTAATAAAAATTCAGCACATAAGTCCCACAATAAAGGGTGTTAATTTTGTTGTTGTTATTGTAATAAAACGTTGTCTACAAACAATTATTTCGGTCAGGTATTTGCTCTTTGTTAAAAGTTAATTTAACCGATAACACAGCGCCACTGCGTGCCCGATAACTCTGCTGAACTCAACCAAATGAAATGAAATTTTGACAGGATTTCAGTGACTTAAGTTTTTTTTCACTATTTAGTCAAAGCTAAAATCAGGCACCCAAACGTTCCTTTTGGCAGTGCAAATAGCAATACATATAAAGGAAACCTTTTTATCAAGTGCTTCACAAAGCAAAGTTTCGAATCTATGTCTAGCTACAAAGCATACAATATTTATTGTTGGTTTAGGCAAAGAAGAAACGAAGAAGGAATTGTGTATTTCGTATTGCTTAGTGCCGAGTGCAGTATACCTACACATAGAGAAAAATGCTTTTAAATAACAAGAAAAAAAATTACGAAAAAAAGTGTTCTTAATAACTTAAAATAAGGTAAATTAAACTTAAATACTGAAAGTCAGAAAATAATGAAAATCAGCAAAAAATAAATTTCATCAAATTGAAAAGGTTTAAAATTTCAACTGAATTCTAATTCTTAGCTGCCACAGAAATCTATTTTGTTTAATTTTAAACCTCTCGTAATTTTTTTAAAAGATTTTGGCGAAACCAACTAAAGCGAACACGTAAAAATTCAAACCGATTCCAAACCAAAAAAAAAGAATCCAAATCGAACCGTACTGGTGTCTCTTTAAAAATTCTGAACCGAACCTGAAGCCTTAGGAAAACGTCTAGGTAAGGTTTAGTGTAAGACAAGTTTAATAGCGTCAAAGTACCTCAAAGGAAAATATTTTTAAATTTTGTTATCTTTATTAGTATAATAAACTGAACAAAAATGCATTACTTACTTTAAAAAGAAAAGTTGGGTGGCATTGGTGTCAGGACGGTAACAGATAAAATGTATTTGACTTTTCAAAGCATCTGATTCTGTAATTCTTCGTCCTATTTATAGGTTTGTCTGTCTGTCCAGTCTGCATTCCATTTTAGAATTGTTCGGGACATTATTTTGTATATTCTGGACGAGTTTATCTTCCTTAAACTATTGTGCACTATTTTCTCATTAAATTTTTAACATTTTGAAAATGGATTGGTAAAGGCTCTTCTAAGTTTACATGGAGCCTAAATATCAGGGCTGCAAACCAGACCGAGCGACGGAGAACCGATTCGGTTCCGGTTTTTTCGATTGCCCAAACCAGACCATGTACCGAACTTTATTCATTTTTGACCCTCGAACATAAACCCGAACCGGACCGTTTATTAAAAAAAATGATCGGTTCTCAAAAAAATGCTCTAATGAGAGTATTCAAAATAAAAAAAATAAAAGTTTTTTTTTGTATAATTTTTATTTTTAGTAATAATTTTTGCCCTCGTGATACTCTTTAGTCCAAAATGTGTCTGAAAGTGAGATTAACCGAGGAGTCTTAGCTGAAACCAGATTGATATCTAGGCATAGCTACACAGAAAAAAAAAAAGCTCAAGATCAATTTAATCTTTGCTGGTTAAAACGATCTTTTAAGAAATATCACTTTTTTCATATCAATTGGGTACAAAAAATATCTTTCCGATCCAAAATAATATCATTTTCTCGAATTGATATTAAAAAGTTTCACATTAATACTCAAAATGTAATAATGATATGACTTTAATATCAACTAGAATTCGAAGTTCGTGGAATAGAAAGAGATGGCAAGTACATCTAAACTGCGAACGAGATAGACTGTGTCGAACATCGAAATTTGCAAAAACAAAAAGCATTGTTTTTTTATGTTCGCCTTTGACACTTTCGAAGTTGCAGCTGGCATGCGTGGTCATTTGTGATTTGGTGGCCGAAGCGTGTATACAAAACACGTGCAAATTGTGAAAAAAATATAAGAAAGTGAAGTGTTAATAAAAAATTGAGGTAAGTAAATGTTCAGTGTTTAGTTGTGTGCATTTACAATGTAAATTTTACATACGTTGTAAATATACTTATGCATGTTGTTTGATTTCGTTTGATTAAAGTTGTGTGTGCATGCGAGTTGTATAAAGTTGACTAACATTCTCCAAATTCTAATAAGTGATTCAGGAGATATCCATTTAATAACGCAAATATATGAAATTATTGGCTTTAATAAGCACTACCAAACATATGAAGTTGGCCCTCAAACTAATAAAGTAGAACTTAGAATAATTTCAGAATTTCAGGGCCCACCAATCCATATTTATTTCAACTCTGATGGTATTTCAATGATTACAAAAAAATGTTTTTAATTTTAATAACATATGGACATATGCTTAAACTATACTAATTAATTATAAAATATAATCTAAAAATGTTACTACTCTAAGAAATATGTAAATTTATATAAAATTAACGGAAAAATTATACAAATAAATGTACATAATGTACAAAATATTTTAGCTTTTTTTTATTTTGTTCAATTGGGCGTTGGGGAAGGATATTAATATAGATATTATTTTGATCTTAAATAATATAATTTTTATATTAAAAACGGATATTTAAAATATCATATTGACATTTAAAATGTCTCGTTGATATTGGATAAGATCATTTTAATATTAAGATATTGATATGTTAAATGTAGTCTTGGTAATACCAAGTTGGTATGCATAAATATCTTTTTGATATGAAGATATTGATATTTTATTATAGTAAGGCGATCTTATAAAATATCATATTGATATTACATAATTTATATGACGAAAAGATACGGATGATCTTAGGAATATCTAAATGATATGTTCGAATATTTGATATTTTCGCACATATCAAAAGTTAATCTTCGTCATATCAGAGTGAAATCGATATGAAAAAAATGTGGAAATGACTGCCATTTCATATTAAATTTTTTTTTGTTTTGTACGCACCCCCATTCGAAATTGTGAACAGATATAATTTTGTCTTCGTCGACTTTGGCAGGGCAAAAACAAAAAAATTGGGAGACCGACTCCTTCTCTTCCTCTTCCCGTCGTCGCGACCAGCCAGAGCCCTTGTGCCCAGTGAGGTTTGCCGAAACTGCATCCAGGCCATGTCAGCCTTGGATTGCTTTTAGATCGAAGATATTTCATAAAATGCGCCTACACGTTGCCATAGGCTAGCTACGTTCTTCCTATCGGGAAGGATATTGGTGATAGTGTCCTGCCGCGCAGTTGCCCCTCGATGACCCCGGTGGTCTGATGGAGGTAAATATCGGACTGCTCTAACAACTCTTGGACAATTTGTTGTAAGCTTTTACTAATATCGAATTGCAGGATATCGAGCCTAAACACCGCAATCGAGGTGCTTAGAGTATCTGATGGATGGTGCCCTAATATCCGACTTAAAAGAATTTGAAGCTTTTTAAATGTGCTTTGAGGAATTCTAACAGGATAATAAAGGAACCGTGAACTGCTGAACGGAACCGGTGGTTCCAAACCTCTGGGAACCACTAGCAGTGACACAAAAAATACGGTTTAGGGTTGCCAAGTGTAACTTAAGATAGCTTAAGCCCCAAAATGAAATAGTTATATACACGGAATCAAACCGAAACCGTATTAAAACTTAGAACCAGAATCGGATCCGATATTTTGCATTTATTTGAGAACCAATTTTTTTTTGACAAAACTTAGAAAATGTTGAATGTTGAAAATTAAATATTTCATATAACAATCATCGTTCTAAAAGAGGTTAAAAGCTTGCAGTAGAGAATTATATTCAATTGGAAATGATTCTGCTAAATTTAATGAAAATCGGATGATTATTTGATATATATATATGAGAGATTGGACCGATTACTCTAAATCAATCATAGCAATCGGACTTATAAATTTTATCGAAGAAATTACTTAAAAAGAAAAAAAAAACGATCCGAATATTATTTAATATTCCATAAAATATCAAAAGTAACTCTTGCGTTTCCACACATAAGGTACAATCCTTTAATTCCCAGGCTTAATGTTTCTACAAAAAAGTAATTTACCTAATTTGCTTATTTGTTAAATAAATTTTTAAGTTACCTACCCAAACTGTCGAGTCTTTGATTTTAAAGAGTTTTTAAATTTGATTGGTTTATACCGAAAGAAAAATTAAGTTACCGATACGGAACCGAACCTTTAACCGAAATATCAGTTTTGGTACGTATTGATTCGGTTTGATTCCTGGTTCTTACATAGAACACGGTTTCAAAATAAGCACAGAATTGCTAAAACAAAAATGTTGGGTTGTTTTGAACATCTACCAAAAGCTACTTAATTTAAGTCTGCACTCTCAAAATCAAATGCTTCAAATAAGAACGTGAAACTTTTGATGAAAGCATCAGTCCTTACACCATTTGAGCTCAATTTGAGTCCAATGTTCTTGGTTATTTTCTCTGTGTGTGTGTTATTTACAAAACCAAATGTGCAGTCAGTGCATACCACATATCACAGATAATCTACTTACACTGAGAACTTTGTTCTTTATATTTTTAAACTTTAATGTTCCGTGTACAGAATACGTGATTCTTTTTTCTGAGTGTATATTTTTTATCATTCGATAAGCCTCAGCTAAAGTTGACAAGTATTTTTTTTTTGTTGTTGTTTCTTTCTTTTCGTCTTGTTATGAGATAAGGATAACCCAAGGCACTTCCTTGTGTTGACTTGAAACGTGCGTCAAACTTTTCAGACTCGAAGCCTTAAAATTGATTTTGATATAATGAATGAGTCGTGCGTCTGACTCTCATCAATTTTGGCAGTTGGCAGGGCAGCCCCCCAAACATTTTTGCATTTCCCCATAACTAATGACAATGCTCCTACTTTATTTGGGGGCCTTTATTCATCACCATAATTCTTCACAAAAAGGCAATATAGTAGGCTCCCTTGGAGTAAGGTGTACTGCTACGTGTTTCCAAAAAGTAAATGCCCGATGGGAATTTCTCCTTCTCACCCATACGCAAGGCAGACCAACGACAATTTTTGGCACTCATTGAATCCACAGTTGAACACAGAGCACTGACAAAATCATTTGCTGGTGACCACATCTCTTGGAGCAGATTTAAGTGCTCTTTCATGCGAACAGATATCAGTGTCACAGCCAGGTTGATTGTCTCCACCATTGGGATAGTAGTCCACATGACCTAATTGCAGCAAAGTACCCAAACCTCCGGTATTTGTATGAATAACCTCCACAAATTTCGCTGCCTGGGTGGAGAGAGGATGTAGCAGGAGTTGTCCGGCATCTGTAGGCTCTAGGGCCGTAATGTGAGATAACTGCTGGCCCAGCTCTTTTTGCACCAGTTCTCCTACTCCAGCAGCCAGATTTGCACCTTCTGCAAAACCCACTAGCAATACTTCCTTAAGGGGTACATCAAAGTGACGATTAAGTATGACCACCAATTGAGTCACACTCTCTGTAATAAGTCTTTCATGGGTTATTTGTGATAAGTCCACGGTAATAACATTGCCAGCCTGTTGATTCAATTTGGCTTTGACTATTGTGGAGTGTTCTAAAGAAGAACTATTGCCTTTCCAGCGAGGAATGGATATGCTATAAATGAAAGAAAGATAAGTTATCACAGGGTTTTATGGGATTAAATGACTCACATGATGGGATCCAAGGCATAAAATGAACTACGCACTAGTGATTCCACCTCCGCTACTATGGCTTGTGGATTATCCCTAGTACGTTGCGTGTAGAGTAGGTACTGTGGTTCCTCAGCTTGAACTATTTAAAAAAGGATCATAATGTATTCTTATATCAAATTGGCAACTCACCCCTGGAGGCACTAAAGGCTAGCGCCAAGACCACTATTAGAACTATTCGCTCTTGCATTTTGTCATCGACTGAATGCCCAAACCCCAGCTCTTTATACGTTTAAAGGTGGTCAAGAGAGATTAGATTGTTCATTGATAAGTTATACGAATTGCTTATCAAATTATGATGACTTCAGTTGACTTTACAGGCCGTTAACCGCTGTTTTTGTATTGGTCTCACGCGAAAATATCTTTATTTATTGCACTTGTAAAGTGTCAAATTAAAACGAAACGAAACGAAACGCAGCGTTGCATAGCAATGCAATGCAATTTCATTTGCATGGCAAACAATTTGCATTTAATTGCCTGACAGCTTCAAGTTGCAACGTCGCTGGCATTTCGATATGTAACAGCAGCTGACTCCACTGCAAAGATTAACTGCCACTCCCTTCTAATGGGGGGGTTGGGGTAGTGCAGCTGCTGGGTACCATCAATGCCATTTGGCAAAAACAATGCAAGTAAATTGCATGGCACATACATTTGTGGTTTAACTTTACTCCACTCGGAAATTAAGCTAACCGAGTTGGTCCAGTCAAGTGCTTGATTAGCAAAACTGGGAAGTTCACCGCAAAGTATTAAATCATGTTGGCAAAGTTTATGTCAAGGAAGAATTTCATTTCGTTCGAACAACTTGTAAGTTGGTCCTTTAGGGTTCATTTACCAAATGTTATTCCGGAGCTTAGATGAGCTAAGAACAGAGAAAGGGAGGCGGACCAGACAACAGAGAAAAGGTGGGTGAATATACTCTGTTAACGAGTTAAAATATCTGGCCATTATTTTGACTCCAGGACTCTCCTTTCGGAAACAAGTGATCGACAGATATTCACAAACATCAACAACATCCAGTGTTAGGGAGTACGTAGGTATTTGTACCTAGGTACATACCTAGATACAAATTTGGTGTACCTTTTACCTTACCTAGGTATTTAAAAGATCGAGTACCTTTTACCTTACCTAGGTCCAAATTTTCATTTACCTTCTCTAAAGGTAAGGGACTAGGTACTTTAATTTCTAAAATAATTATGGTCTCAGTAACACCAACAAATAGCTTATGGACCAAATTTGTACATTTAGTACAGAATAGCAAATTTTACGGGACTTTATCTTTGTTCGTAAGAAGTAAAGGTAAAGGTCAGGAACTGTTTCTGAACTAAATCAATCTGATACTGCGAAGACCAGAGGCCGGAATAATGTGAACTGTTCCCGTTTCCGTTCCCAAATTCGATCAATCGGAATTGGTGAAGGAAGAAAGAAATAATTAGTCGATTTGGTTTATATATTTCGCCAACAAGAGAGTCGGATAAATATAATTGGGAACATTTTCCAATTCCGATTTCACATAATTTGATCAATATGGAAACGGTAACAGGCCTGAATATTTTAAATTTGGTCGAACCAGCGAAAGGTCATAATTTTACAAATATTTATATTATTTAAGTCCATGTGACCAAGTGCTGAGAGATCTTAGGTCATTTTGCAATAGAAGCCGAGAAACTGGATCGTCAAAAGAGTCACAGAAATAGCTTAAAGTCATAATAGATGGAAGAAGCACTTGAGGAAAATCATTAATGAAAATAAGGAATATTAATGAACCGATGTGACTCCCTGCGGATCCCCAAAAGAAACGAAATCGAATTCTGACACGGTTGACTTAAATCGCATTTGGTGGGATCGATGAACTAGTGTATAATGCTGTGTGAAAGACACACTAAGGGCCGTTTTCTCATCTTCCTGTTTTTTAAATCTAGGTGTATAATAAGAAGAAGTATATTGCCTAAATGTATGTTGCTTAAACAAGGCCTAAAAGTTGGCAACATTCATTTCCTATTATTCACCTAGATTTAAAAACATATTCAAAGAGTCGAAGGTGTGAAATTTAATACCATTTTGTTAGCCCCAGTTGAAAGAATTTTTAGAATTCTAAATAAATTTAAATGTGACAAAAAAAATAAAATATAGCTTTAAATAAATTTAAATGTGACAATTTTCAACTTTCTTGTTGGATTGAGGATACATTTTTCGAGTTCCTGTGAATTATCGATTTGATTACTTATTACAAAAGTACCTTTTTAGTACCTTAACATTTACCTAGGTACTATAAAATTCAGATACCTTTTACCTTACCTAGGTATAGTTTTAGGCATTTACCTTGTACCTTACCTACACCCAGAGAAATCTAGCACGATTCGGCAAGACTGAAATCTGCTTCAATTTAGTTTTTTTTCGTCTTGAATTTTCAAGAAGAAATCTGCTTGAAATCGAGAAAACTTTGTGTGTTTGGTGGCAAGGGAGGTGAGACAAAAAAAAAAGAGCTTGAAAATTCATGCTTGATTTCAGTATTTTCTTCTTGAATCCAAGAAAATTCTGTCTTGCCGAACTTCTGACACGAAATCTGCTTGATATCAAGCACGATCTGCTCGATTTTTTCTCTGAGTGTAGTTAAAAATAATGAGTACCTTTCCAATCACTGACAACATCAATCATCAACTCAACTTGGTCAAATTTTTTCATCAAGGATGAAATCGCGATTCAATATAAATGGAAACTTTACTTGGCTGCATGCAGATCCATTCAGTCGAACGGGGCTGAAACGTAGGAGTTCACTTGCTTTGAAAATACTGACCTGTTGCATCGAATCTTTATGAAGAGAATTCAACGTTTACCAGCCAATACACCCAACTACGCATTTATGTTAGAGACCGGTGCAGAGCACGCTCATTTTTACACCTTTGACTTACATCATCGGTATCTAACGAATACGTTCTTTATCTATGAGAAAGGAAAACTACCTCATATTTTATCCCAAAAAGTGCTTGCAAGAAAGATCTTTTGGTGCCAACTCAAGATGGTTACGTATGGAATACCGTAAACAAACAGACTGTCAAAGATGAAGGATTGGGGCACTAGCTTCAACAACATGGCAAGCACGCATAAATTCGCAAAAAACAGTTGTGCCAGCTTAAGGGGGTCTTCTACCTTTCAACAGCGTCTTTTGAGTGTTTTTTTTAATAAATTCTGGAGCGAAAATCATAAGACATTTTTTAATTTAGTTTTTTGTTTTGTGTTATTTAATTAAATAAACTCAGCTCGTCATGCTGATCAAGAATATATACACTTTATGGGGTCGGAAATGCTGCCTTCTATGCGTTACAAATATCATGACAATTTTAATATACCCTCTGCAAGGGTATAAAAAATTGTTTTTGGCGTCCAAATTGATTTGAGATTTTTTTGTACTTTAACATTCTAGATCGAACGGGATAGAATTTAATAGAAATTTTACTTTAAATATTAAGTATGATTCGTTCTTGGTTGTACTTAAACTAAGTACGAATCAATCTAATAGGAACAGATCGGGATTGGTTCAATACCATTTCGTTCTAAGGAATAAGGTTTAAAAAACCTTGGAATAGCCCAAAATCCCGAAACGGTCTCAAAACCAAGTGTTTGAGGATTAAAAACATAGAACTTGAACCAAGTATTTTGTTCTTATAATAAGAATTTACGTACTATTGACACCGTTTGTACTTGATTTAAATACAAAGTTCTTGGTTTTTTTCTGAGTGTGTTTTCAGAATTACATTTTGACTCTTAAGCGGATTGGGTTGGTTTTGCCCAGAGCTCTGTCGGTCTTTAAGTAAATATTCTTTCTACTTTTAACTCGATTTACTTTGCGCACCAGAATTAAACAGTTTCGTTTGTTAAAATTGTCGAGCTTTTCAGAACAGCCATCAACAGCAGATTCCACCTCTTTATTGTTGACAAATCTTTTACCACCCAACCATTTGTTTGCAAGTCCGTGGGGCTTAATCAGGTGAAGAGTGTAGGTAGGGTCTTGTTGAAACGAAAACTGACTTGGTTGTCAAATGCAGATATTGCAATTACATAGTTTACATAATAATTTCCGTTCTGGTTTATCTACAGATAAATAATTATGTCAACTTTGTAGCTAAATTTTCCTTTTTGCGAAATCTCCTACTACTTACTCCTACTTCCCTACTAAGCCCCCAGTAACATCGGTTTGCAAGAGTACGAGAATCAGTTTAGAATTTTAAGGCTTAAGTTGTTATCGCTGGTTGTTATAAGGTAGACGAAATCTTTACAACTTTAAAGATGTACTTTAATATTGGAACTAATATAATATTAAAACCGAAAATCAGTACTGCAATTCAACTGTGAACCGAACCTTTGACCGAACATTAGCCGAACCTTTAACCAAACCTTTAGCCGAACCTCTAACCGAACTTTTTGTGAAAAAATAGCACAAGGCAACAAAATTCAACTTTTTTCAGTTTATTGAATGGGTGGTTCTTATTCTAAAAGATGTTCGAGAGCTTAACACGAATATGTTCGACAAAATGCTCCATCTGGAATTTTAGTAATTTGAGCCTATAGTTAGTAAAAGTGCCTATTTTGACCTTTTTAAGGCATGTTTTTGGCATCATTTGAGTACTTATATTCAATATAGAATATCTTCGTTGAAAAAAATCGCAGAATTGTTTGGGAAAATTTATTTTAAAGCTAAAGAATATATTTTTCCGATTATGTTAAGGGGGGTCAAAACAAACGTACGTGCTTACAAAATATGCCTTAAAATGCTAAAAAAATTGACAAAAATCCTTTGGTAAATAGATTCGTGTTAAGCACACGAAAATTATCTAGACTCACTACCACTTCTTCTATAAGCTAGACCATGTTGCCTAGTGAAGTTTAACATGAACTGGTTATGAAAAAAATTTTTTTGATTCGGTTCAACGGGCTCTTACCAACCTAAAATTTATTTTGTCTGAAGACATACTACTTATTAATTCAAATTGCTAAATGTAATCTTACGTTCATGTAAGCAGAAAAAAGAAATTCAGAATTTTTTTTAAATTGCTTTTTTATTTAAATGGTTAAATTTTGGGCCGAAGCAAGGTTCAATATAAAACCATAGTACAAAAAACATAAAACTCAAATTTGTTAACCATTAACATTTGTAAATTTTGTTTCGAAACCACTAAAAATTTATTTGGGTCAATAATATAGAAGGTTTTTAAATTATTTTTGTAAAATTCGACTTTTTTCAAATTTTGTTTTTGCTTAAATTTATTAACAAGCTTAAATATTGGAAAAAATCAAATGACCTGATAACCTTTAAAAAAAATAATTATTCAGGTTCAGTTTATTGGACTAATCTTAAGTTAATATTTCTGAACTTTTTTGGCATATACTTGGACCACATTTTTTTAATAAAGAAGTGGAAATGCGGAATTGTTGTTCTTGGCTTTTAATATAAACCGGGTCCAAGCTATATCATCGCAATGGCAAAATTCTCAAGTCTCGAATCTGCAATCATTTGAATAGGACGGTAATTTTCAACTCCCATTTTCTTAAAGAAATAATTTTTTAATAAGCACAATTTATTTTGAGCTACAGTGAGTCAAGAAAGTATTTTGACAAAGGAAAAAATTCACATTTTCAACTGTTTTTGATTTAATTAGTGACTTCTTTCATTGTTAAAATTTGTTTTTTAAATTTATTCTGATTCTCTATGGTTCTTAGAGCTAGTATACGAAAAAAGTAAAAAAACGAATTAGTTCGACCATTTAAAAAAATTAAATATCAAAATCATCCATTTTGAATAGTGTCAATAAAGTGTTTTGACAATTTTTCAAAATTTATTTATTATCATAAGAGGAGCTAAAAAGGTTAAATTGCAAAAATAGCTATTTTGTCCTTTTTTCTATATGTATACTTTCTAGAAAGCATTATTTTACGAAGTTTTTTTTACTAAATGTTGTAGTACGTACCAATTTCTATACAATATTATATTTACTTTAATCATTTAATTAGGTATAACAATTAATTTATCAATAAAAGAAACCACTTATTTGATAAAAAATAGTTGAACAATTTGAATTTTTTTTTTGTCAAAACTGTTTCTTGACTGACTGTTGTATTTGATCTAAGAGCTATTAAGTTAAGCATTAAGTTAAGATTTAATTCCTTTGCTCGCATAATCTGATCTGGGGTGCATTAATTTAAACAGATCATTTAGATCAGCGGTGGGCAAGAAATTGTAGTTCGCAACAACAGAAAAAACAACTTTTTTAATCGAGCTTTGAATCGGGCACCATTTGTTTTTGAAGCCATCTGCTTGTGCGAGCTGGCGCTAGAATTTTTGATTTTCTTTTCGTAACGTCGCCATTGCCTGTGCCGACTGAGTGGCATTAATATAGCCGCTGCTTAAAGAAATAATATGCTAACAAAAATCTAATCATTTTTTGGAATAATCTATTTAATTGTTTAGGAATCTGGGTCGCAAACCTCCCGAAATTCGAAAGAGAGATCGCTCAGGGGTTCGAACCCGCGAAGTTGTTTTAGTTCAGGGTACATTTTTTAAGCATCTTCGTAAACATAATTTATAGAACGGTGAATTCTACTTATAATATCAAATTGAGAAGAGTATGTAATAACACACGTATACAAGGTTTTGGACCAGAGCAGATAGCATTCGTTTCCTATGTATTTTCAAGCGCTGAATTCAAATCAATTATCCGTTTTCCTCTGGTACCTCTTGTTCAGAAGATATTTAAATAAACGTGTATTATACGAGGTATGCTTACATTTTTAATTCTTGTGGCCACATTAATTAACCTATGCCAACCATTTTTTAATGTGAACTGTGAATACTGAATTTTTTGTTCTTAACCGATTATTTTTTAATGTGAACTAAGATGAATAACGATACAGAAAAAAAACATGACGATTTTATTAACTATAAAGCTGTACTACATTTTGATTCAAAGTACTTACTACCAAAATTACTTTCAATTAGAAAAACAAAGTTGGCGTTTTAAAACAAAAAGTTTGACATTAGAAAAATTATGGCAAAACAAAATGAATCGGAATACGTGCAAGGTTGGCACTCAACACTTTTGCTATGTTTGTGGCCGGTACATCCTTGGAAAGAGTGGCCGGAACATAACGCAATCGTTAAGAGATGCGTATTATCAATATTTTGGATTGCATGTTCGGAATACCGAAAAGCCATGGACGCCAGACAAGTTTTGCAACTCATGCCGCGTTACGCTGTACAAGTGGTCACTGGGAGAAAAGATATATTTTTCATTTTCTGTGCCAACGCTTTGGAGAGAACCGCAAGACCACGCCAATGACTGTTATTTTTGCCTAACAGACGTGACAGGCATAAGTTCTAAAACCTACAGAACATTGAAGTACCTCGTATAATACACGTTTATTAAAATATCTTCTGAACAAGAGGTACCAGGGGAAAACGGATAATTGATTTGAATTCAGCGCTTGAAAATACATAGGAAACGAATGCTATCTGTTCTGGTCCAAAAGTTGGATTTTATTTGTAAACCTGTGTAATTATTGTGTGAGCAAATGAATAAAATGAAAAATATAATCATTACCGTCTTAGTTTTATAATAAAACTCATAAGGACTACGTTCTAATAAATAAAACAATTGTACTAAGTTTGAATGAAGGGAAACTTTTTCTATTATTAAATTCATAAATTGTCTAATACTCTCCCTAATACTTGCTTCTGCGTAGCTCATATAAATATATTCATAACATTTTTGCAACAGTTTTAGGCGAATATCCTTGCTGCTCGGGCAAACTGGAGCATGAACAAGAATTTCGCGTTGCCCATGGCTTAGCTCTCTTTTAGTTTACGATGCGGATAAATCGTTTGCGAAATTGTTGTGTCAAGTGCAGGCGGCTGGTGAAGTAACAACAATTAAGCAAAGGATCCAAAAAAAAAACCTCTTCTTACCAGCTCAATGGCCACGTCACGAGCTTATGCTAGATTTATGGCCAAAGACGCGTTATTAAACGATGCCAACGGCTGCGCCCCATTTATAACTGTAATGCCGTAAGACACTTGTATTAGCATAAACAGAAATGGGCCAGCGTGCCATCACGAAGTCACAATGCACATAATGGATGCGTGTAGTAATCATAGCAAAGCCAATCAGAAGAAGAAGAAGAAGACGAAGGGTTGGGGTGGGTGAAAGTCAATATGCCAAGATGCGTGCCAACTTTCAAGTGTCTCAGGGAACTCAGTCAATATAATAAATTACTCTGATAGCTACTGCTGCTGCTGCAAGTTCCAAATATCACGCAGGGGGCGTGAGAACGAAGCATTCAGTCCAAAAGGGAAGCAAACAAAGACATTTGAAAGGGGGATGGAAGATATATATGGGGGATGGACAAAAAAAAAAGGGAGAGGAGCTATCAGTAACTTGCAGACAGCTGCCAAAGAAAAATCATACTTGATGCGGGGCTATTTCTTATAAAAATTTCATTATATTGTTTGGAGTCAGGGAAAGGTTGCCAAGTGAAATCAATTAACAATGCAACACTTCATTACGTGCGCACCCTCTCTCCCCCCTCTCTATCACACATATAAGACATCTTTAATGATTGCCGCCTGAAAGTATGCTACATTAGTTTATGTTGTATGTGCCAACGCATAAATCACCAGCAGAATCATGTGCTTGTGCTTTGGTGAATGTGCGTGTTTGTTTTATTATAAAACCCATCTTGATTAAAGTCCTCTTTTTGCAGGATACGTACGGAAAGTGGAGACCATAATTAACAGCCAAGTACCACACCCAGGCGGAAATGCAAAATCAACAAAAATGTTGCATCCTCACAAAGGACCCACAGCTGCTACCTCCAGCACCATTACCATTACAACAACTGCCCGTATCCTTAAACAATTTCATTTAAATTAAAGTGGAACGCAATAACTACCAGAACAAAAAGCCAAGTCTCCCCTACTTAATCCTCAATGTTGACAACCCCTGGTCCCTTTGCTGCTGCTTCAAGTCAACATTACTCTAGAGGGCGGTTGCTGCTGCTACTGCCGCTGCTCCAGCTTCAGCTGTTCCTCTACCTTATATCATCAACAAATGGAGAGGTCTTCACCTTGGGCTATCTTACCGGCTCACAGCGACGTCCAGGAAATTTGGACTATCAGCGTCCCGGTATTACCATCTCAGGTGCCATATCCCTAGCCGTGGAACAAGTCAATGCGGGGAAATTGGCTAAATTGGGTCATTCGCTGGAATTTGTGGTAGCCGAAACATTTGGCGATGAGGTGGCCAGCATACGTCAAACGGCTGCGTTATGGACACAGCAGGTGGCTGTCTATATCGGACCACAGGAGACTTGTGTGCATGAGGGACGCATGGCGGCGGCTTTTAATCTACCCATGATATCATATGTAAGTGAATTTAAAGGTTGACAAGTGGTTTCCCCCCCAAAAAAATATATTTTTAAAGCTTGACCGACATTTAAATACTGCAATGAAATACTTGACAATTATCTTCAGGGACTGATTTTACTTGAAGATGGCGTCCCCCTTTTTCTTTTTTCTAGTTCAAGCCAAAGCTGAATTTTTTTTACTGCTGAACCTTAGCCTGACCGGAGCACCCAAAATTTTTGTTTATACACTTGAAAAGTGTATATTAATTTTGCCCAGAAGTTTGTAACGTATAGAAATATTCATTTCCGACCCCATAAACTATATATATTCTAGATCAGGACGACGAGCTGAGTTTATTTCCGCTTGTCCGTCCGTCCGTCTGTCTGTCCGTCTGTCTGTTTCTACGCGAACTAGTCTCTCAGTTTTAAAGCTATCGAGCTGAAATTTTGCACAGAGTCTTCTTTTTCCTACTAATATCACTATATCATATAGCTGCCATAGGAACAATCGGTCTAAGAACTAGTTCTAGTTAGAAAAACTTTTTTGTTTTCCATCGTAGCGTCACTAATCTAGGTATATATTAGTTTTATATGCTTTCTCATAATTTTGAAAAAAATTTTAAAAATCGGATGACTATAGCATATAGCTGCCATAGGACCGATCGGTCGGAAAATGTGTTTTACTAAGAAAAGATTTTTTTATGGTGTCAAATTTTTATTATCAATGATTTAAAAATTTTAAATATCTGATATCTATATCCTATATATATTTTTCCAGTTAAGTCAGTTGGAATAAAGTTTTCAAGTGTATCAAAACTTCGGCACAGTCGAAGTTAGCTTTGCCTTCTCGTTTTTTTAACTCCTCAGGGTTCCATAACATGATGTTTAATTTATTATTTATTATTATTCATCATTATAAATGGTATATAAAACGTAAAGAAATCTATTTTTTTCACTCAAAAATTAGGACGAAAATCTCTCAAATGAGCCTTGAAAAACGATTGTCTAGCATTATAAAGGCGAACTCACACGATATGACAATTTGCCATAGATAAAGCAGTCGTCATGTCATAAAAGACTGGAACATAATTTATTTGTAAAAAAATACATTAAAAATCAGTAAAATAAAATAATGTTCTTTAATTTTATAGATATATACGTTGGCCAAAGAAGGAAAACGCAATTTTTTGGCATATATATTTCCTGTTAAACTCTACAGGAAGTTTTTAATACTGATCCATTGTGTGGACAGACTAAACTGAAGTAGAGCTGGGATCGCTAGATCGGATGTTCTGAGAGGTTGAGTAGTAGCTGTTGAACAAGCATGCTAAGTCCTTCTACTCAAAGCGGGACTCCTCCTCTTCTTTATATCTGGAACTTCTTCAGAAGTCATAGTATTTGAGGCCTAGGCGTTCTCATGTCTGGCAATAGGAAAGTGACCCGTCACGGGTGCCTACCAGAAGCGATATGTGTTTTCTTGATCGCCATATAATTGTGAAAATTTTTAACAGTTTGTCGATACTTCTTAAAACTCAACCAGCAATCAGCTTACCAAAAAATAAACTATAAGTTATATATCAGACACTCCACTAGAATGCAGTTCAAAATGTCCCGTTACTTCAAAAACATAAACCACAGCATGATCTCCTGCCTGTATTTGGTGGCCTCCCTCAGATATCAGATTAGAGAGGGCCAATTGGATTCATTTAATGGGTCTAGCAATTCCTTTGATTCCAGAGTCCATTTTTCGAAGTGCAGTAACCGGAACTCACCTAAAATCGGACAATGCGCAATAAAATGGGATACGTCTTCTTTCTCATTAAAATTAGATAGGGTGCAGTTGTTGTCCGACGATCCATGTGGCGTGTAACTTAGCCTGACCATTCAGTTCTTGCACGAAAAATCATCTCTGAAATAATTGTTTTCACGTGTATGCATATACAAAATCATGCTTTTTTGCTTCTCAAAGTATGCAAACTTTATTTGTTTTAAGAATTATTTATTTGAACGAGATAATTTGTAGTCAGTTATGGCAGCATCCTACATAATTCGCATTGTGCATTCACTCAGATTGTTGGACCAGTTAAAGTTTTACAAAAATATTAAGTGTTAAAGTTACTAAAAAATAAATATTTTAATTATTTATAAAAAATTGCATACGTGAAAGAGCAAAAATCATGATTTTTTTTGTGCATAAACGAAGTAATAGATTAATTCGAGCTATTTGTAAGTGCATCGTGTCGCACTTTTCCATTATTTGAAGCAGTTCCATTTGCCATTTTTCCCAAGTTCAATTGTCACTAGTATATGAGCTTACGTTGTGAACTCCAGCCATAATATCCCGTTCTTAGAAAAATTTGGAATTTTCTCAGAAAAGTTCTTCCACAATGATTTTTGGAAGCCGCTGGGAGTCTATTAGCATAGCTTTTTTAGCTTTATATAGCCGACCCATGTATATACTGTCTTACGTTGGGAAATATTTTGTAAATTTTTCGAGCTCCCATTAAAATAGATTTCTGTTCACAATAGATTCTCAAGAAATATTTCACAAACGACAACTAAATGAATGTGTTTATGCAAATATATATTTTTCTTTTCTTTTCTTTGCTGGAATCGGTAGGTCAAAAAAAAACTACTATTAAATGGGAAAAAGAATTAAGTGGTCTACTTTCTGATCTACAGGTATAATGTTCAAGATACTCCTTTATTATACCCGTTACTCGTAGAGTAAAAAGGGTATACTAAGTTCGTGCAAATGTATGTAACAGGCAGAAGGAAGCATCTCCGACCCTATAAAGTATATATATTCTTGATCAGCATCAATAGCCGAGTCGATATAGACATGTCCGTCTGTCTGTCTGTCTGTCCGTCTGTATGAACACCTAGATCTCAGGAACTATAAGAGCTAGAGCTACCATTTTTTCAGTGTAGACTTGTATCTTCTGCACGCAGATCAAGTTTGTTTCAAATTTTTGCCACGCCCCCTCCCGCCCCCGCAATATGAAAAAACCTCATATCTCCCACAATTTTGAAAATAGATTGTTCGAACTTTCTAGACTTATATTTTAATCATCATTACCTATCGATCCGCCATACATAATTTTTCGATCAGATGAACGATAGAAAAGTTCCCGCCCCCGCAATTTGAAAAATTCCCCATATCTCCCACAATTTGGGCAAACTTACCCTGAGTAACGGGTATATCGAAGTCGAGCAGGGCCGACTTCAACTTACGCTCTCGTGTTTTTATTAAATACAGTCCTCCACCTCGCCTGGATAATCTCCATTATAAGTATGATAAGAAATCTTTATTTTTGGTAAATAACCCCCTAAGCTTCATATCGTCACAGCTTTTAGCTGCTCTATTAGGCGCTTCAATAGTAGTTGTTCTCTTAACGTCATAACCAGTGATTGGAAAGGTACGCATTATTTTTACCTAGGTAAGGTACAAGGTAAATGCCAAAAAGAATACCTAGGTAAGGTAAGAGGTATCTGAATTTTGTAGTACCTAGGTAAAGGTAAAGGTAATAAAAAGGTACTTTTGTAATAAGTAATCAAATTGGAAATTCTTAGACGCATACAAGGAGCTCGAAAGCTTTATGCTGAATCCAACAAGAAAGTGGAAAATTGTAACATTTTGAATTTATTCTAAGCTATATTTTTTTTCTTGTATATTCACCTAGAATTGCAAAAATTCTTTTAACTGGGGCTAACAAAATGGTATTGCATTGCACACCTTCGACTCATTGAATATGTTTTTAAATCTAGTTGGATAATAACAAAGTGAATGTTGTTAACTTCTTAATATACGAAAACGTCCCTCAGTTTGTCGTTCATCCATTACATACATACTAGCATTATATACTAGTTTATCGATCCCACCAAGTGCGATTTAAGTCCGCCGTGTCAGAATTCGTTTTTGTTTCCTTTGGGGATCCGCAGGGAGTCGTATCGATCCGTTATTATTCCTTCTTTTCATTAATGATTTTTCTCAAGTGCTTTTCAACTTTTATGTCTTTAAGCTATCTCTGTGCCTCTTTTGACGATCCAGTTTCTCGGCTTCTATTGATCTAAGATCTCTTAGCAATTGGTCACATGGACTTAAATAATATAAATATCTGTAAAATTATGAACTTTCGCTGGTTCGACCAAATCGTCTAATCATTTCTTGAAAATAAGACCCTTTTCCAATTCCGATTGATCGAATTCAGAAACGGGAACAGCCAGATTATTCCTGCCTCTGGTCTTCGCAGTATCAGATATTAGCAGGATCAGATTGATTTAGTTCAGAAACAGTTCCAGACCTTTATTTTTTAGGAACAGAGATAGATATCTACTGATTGATTCCGCTCCTCTAAAGACCCGTAGAATTAGCTATTTTGTTTAAAATGTTCAAATTGGATCCAAAGGCTTTTTGTTGGTCTTACTGGGACCATAATTCTTTTTGGAATTAAAGTACCTAGTCCCTTACCTTCTGAGAAGGTAAATGAAAATTTGGACCTAGGTAAGGTAAAAGGTAATCGAATTTTTAAATACCTAGGTAAGGTAAAAGGTACACCAAATTTGTATCTAGGTATGTACCTAGGTACAAATACCTAGGTACTCCCTAACACTGGTCATAACCTTGGTGATTTCGTAGGCACCCAGATTGGCACTTGTGACTTTGTGATCTCCTACAAAGTGCGCCCTCTTTATGGCTATAAAATCTATTAGATTCCAACTAGTAAGTGTGCTCAATTCGACGCATCTTATCACAATGTCGCTTATAAGCCACACACTTATAACAAGTAAGAAAGTCGGTCAAGCCCGACTGTAAGATACTCTGTACCTGTTTGTATATAACTAATAACTTTAAAGTGTGGGGTCACACAAACTGCGCAAGTGCTGCCCAGCGTACTTATTTAATTTGCTTATAACTCGAATATCGTTCATCTGATCTGGAAACGGTGTATGGTGGATCGATAAGTAATGACTATTAAAATATATGCCTAAAAGGTTCAAACAATCTGTCTTTAAGATTGTGGAAGATATTCGATTTTTTTCAAATTGTGGGGGTGGCACCTCTACCATCGTTCATCTGATCGGAAAACAATGTATTGCGGTTCGATAAGTAATGATGAGCAGAATATATGCCTGGAAGGTTCGAACAACCTAACTCCAAAATTGCGGGACATTTAAGGTGTTTTTCAAATTGCGGGGGTGGCAACTCTACTATCGTTCATCTGATCGGAAAACGATGTATTGGAGCTCGATGAGTAATGATGAGTAGAATATATGCCTAGAAGCTTCGAACAACCTAACTCCAAAGTAGCGGGATATTTGAGTTGTTTTTAAAATTGCGGGGGTGGCATCTCTACTATCGTTCATCTGATCGGAAAACGAAGTATGGGGGCTCGATAAGAAATTATGAGTAGAATATATGTCTAGAAGGTTCGAACAACCTAACTCCAAAATTGTAGAAGATATACGGTTTTTTTCGATTTGCGGGGGAGGCAGTGGGCGTGGCAAAAAAAAAAACTAAACTTGATCTGCCTGCAAGTAAAAGAAATATATGTTCCATACACCTCAAACCTCTATCTCTTACCATCTCTGAGATCTCAGCGTTCATACGGACAGACGGACATGTCTATATCGACTCGGCTGTTGATGCTGATCAAGAATATATATACTTTATAGGGTCGGAGATGCTTCCTTCTGGCTGTTACATACATTTGCACAAACCCAATATACTCTTTGTACCTTCGGTACAGAGTATAAAAATCAACGTAAAGTATAAATTTTACACTTAGACTTGACTATTTTGATTTGCAACATATTGAGTTTAATAAAATTTGAAGTGTTTACACAAAAAAGACTAATATAATGTGTCCATTCCCAGCCAACCAACGGAGTCAGGTGGTTACACTGGTTAGGACTTCCTATACGGAGCGCGTAACCCTCCCAGGGGGGCTCCAAAAGCAATCCCAAAATTGCTTATTAGCCGGAGAATAGGGCCTTCTCATTTATGAAAAAAGTGTGCACCAAGAAATTCTTAAATAAGTCATTTCGGCGTCCCAGAATGCTTACTCGTGCAGACTTTTCTATTCGCCAACGCTTTTGGGCTTCGATAATGATTCAAAAAGGAAGTTTTGTATAAACAAAAAGAAAAAAACTCTTGCGGCGTGTCCCAACCAAAGGGGCCACAACCAATACCTTTCAATTTCTTGTTCTCAATCGCTAGGCTTGAATACAGTTTACGCCGAATCCGAACTGCAAAGTTTGAGAATTTTGTTCATTTCAAAGTCTGAATGCGTTTTGAGCAATAGTTTCGAGATGTATCACTCATGAGCCTAATTTTTTAGCCTAAATATTTTATTTACAAAGAGTTGGCATAGACCTGGCTTGAGACCTAATACAGAGTCGATTAATTTTAAATATTTTTTAGTATGAATGTGAATGTGTCTGTGGTACACTGCTAATACTTGAGAACACAAATTATTAATGTGTATACATATCGTGGTACTCTAAAAAATAAAGGGACTCCTTATTGACATTTCTGAAGATCAAGGAAAATTTTATTAAAAATTGTAAAATCGAATAAAAATAGTTGAATTTATTGGGAAATGTTTTTTCAGACAAACTTGGATATTGATTAAAGAACACATTGTTTTTATTCATCATATCTTGTTAGCTTGTCGTTGTAGTCCTCTAACATTTGGTTCGAGCGTTCTTTTGTCCAAACTGTTCCAACTTTTTAGCAAATGACTTAGCACTTTCAGAGATGGTAAGGTTTACTGACCTAGTTTCAGGCAGAAGTGGGGACAAAAAGGTCCTTTTGAAAAAAAAGAACACAGTAATCTTGTAAGAGTCCACTTAAAAAATATTAAGTTCGCCTTCCATATATTTGTTTTTTTTTCGTTAAAGATCATAAAGTTGAACTGGTTAGAAATGGAAAGGAGATTTTGATGAACAAATTTCAAACTGACATACGTGTCGCATGAGTAATATTTAAGGAAACTCATACTACGTTTGTACATACAAAATTTATCAGGATAAATGCCCATAAAAGTATGCAAACTTTAACTGCTTTAATAATATAAAAGAAAAAGTTTCCATAATTTTTCTAAAAAATGACAATGCATACTTTGATGGGCATTTATTATGATAAATTTTATGTGTATAAACGAGGTATTAGAGACTTAAGTGCAACGCCTAAAATTTTTAATAAAATTACTTTTTATTTACTTAACTCGCTTTACTTAGTATTGCACGCATCGTGACCCTTCAAATAAGGCGGACTTTCCCACCTTTGCGCGAACACGACCACCCGATACACAAATCTCCAAATCTGTGGTGGCTCTTCTACTGGCCTTCAATTGGACTCAAGTAAGCTTTTTGTATTTGGATGATGCCAGCAGTCAGTATCAGCCCGTGGCGGAGACCATTTTGAGTACCCTAAGTGCGGCAGGAGTGGCCATACGTGATGTTCACACTTGGAATACGATTTATCATCATGGTTTTATGGCCAATCCCTTCGATGCGCTGGTGGAACAGACTTATGTGAATACAAGAAGTAAGTTTAGCATTTGCTCTATAACTCTACAGAAAAGTGTTTTAATACTTGTCCTTGTTTATAGTCTATCTCATTTTGGGTCACTATTATGAGCATGTGGGTCTAATGGTCAGCTTGCAGCGCAGAGGATTACTTTCCAGCGGTGACTATTTTGTGGTGGGCATCGATATAGAGCAATATGAACCGGCCAAGCCAGAGAAATATTTGCGTGGTCTGCTGCTGGAGAAAGTTGAGCCGCTGGCTGCCCAGGCATTTCAATCCTATTTGGGTATAGTGCCCACAGCACCCGTTTCCTTTGCCACATTTGCCAATGAGGTGGGTTTTTTGTTGGACAGGCATCTAAGCCAAATGATTGATGAGAGAAGCTCTCATAATTGTCATTGAGTTTTCAGAACATTTAGCACACATTATATTTGGGATTTTTTATTATTCTTTATTTAGGTCAACAAATACATGGAGCGAGCGCCATTCAATTTTCCCAATCCGCTGGGTCTTTTCGGTGGAGCCAAGCAGGTTTGATGCCTTCCCTCTCTCTCCTCTCTCTGTTCATCCCTTGATTTTGATTTTGCAGATAAGCGCTGAGGCTGCCTATCTCTATGATGCTGTGCATCTCTATGCTCTTGCCTTGTTGGAAGTCTTGGATTCTGGTGGTAGACCCAAGAACGGCAGTGCAATTGTGTCGGCCATCAAGGGTTCCCGCTATCTCAGTGCCATGGGGTAAGTGGTGGGTTGATAACTCCTAAGCCGCTTAACTTCTCCCTCCACCAGTTACCATGTGTATATCGATGAGAATGGCGATGCAGCTGGCAACTATACGGTTTTGGCCAGAGGAAAAGTGCAAAATAGTCGCAATCAGACAGTGCTTGGTCTTCTGCCCGTGGGTACCTTCATCCAACGGGGCTCGAGCAACGTAAGCGAGTCATTGCCCGTAAGTAATCCCTGTTATCAAACATTCCATGCTCGCTCTCTCTCTCTCTGTCTCTTGTAACTCATCCATACGCTTTCCTCTCATTCAGCAGCAGGTAAGCGCTTTTGGCTCAGCACACACACATCTATATATGTCCCCTCCACATATTATAATCCTTCTACATTTCTACCATTGCAGGATCTCAAATTATTTAGGTCCATTGACTGGGTGGGTGGCAAACTTCCAGCCGCAGAACCACGTTGTGGATTTAGTGGCGAGAAGTGCGTCAGTAAGTCTATAGTCCAAGTCCCCATAGTATCGAACTAATTTGGCTCCTTGCCTTTCCAGACTACACGGGTGAAATATCTGCTGGCATAGCTGGAGGTGCTCTATTGCTGCTGGGACTCGTTTCGCTGGTTCTCTATCGTAATTGGCGCTATGAACAAGAGCTGGACAGTTTGCTGTGGAAAATTGACTTTCGCGAGGTGCAGATTCATGAGAACGAAAAGGAGCAACAGAGTCAGAAACAGACGCGCGTAAGTCTAACACAAAATGACAGTATTTAAGTTAATGATGCGTCTGGTGAAGCAATCTAACGTCGCTGTGCATCCGGCTGTCAGCCTGTTGGCTGTCAGACACAACACAAGAAATGCTTTAGCTAAAAGGGGTATTATGTATGTATGATAAGGGTATGACTTTGTCATGATGTAAACTGTGCAACGTCATGTAACCAAAGATGCTTAGTGGCTGGAAATAGTGGGGTGGAACAAACACAACAATAGTGCAGCAGTAATGAAGGGAATAGAAGTAGTAAAATCTTAGCTTATCAGAGTTTTATCCACTAATCTGCCTTACAAAAATTAAGGGTTGGAGCCGGACAAAGTTTTCCGATAAATTAACCCAATACACCCTTATGAGTGTAAACTGGGGTTAGAGATTATTTTCAAACTCATTTTTAAAGCTCATCATACCCAAATATGGAGTAAGTCCCATTTAACCTACCTATCGCATCGAACACTAAAAATTACCTAAATCGTATGGGAATACGGTCGTTCTTCGGGTCAAAAGCGATATGTTGAACACATGGGTCTTAACCCATTCCCCAAAAATAAGAAAAAGGTCGGAAAACTGTCGTATGAAAATCTTTTGTTTTTCATCTGAACAATTCCAAATTTATTTTCACGTTTTTGGAAATCCGGAAAATTTGCGAAAAAAAAATACTGTCTTCCATTCGATAGGACCTCTATCCAGAAACTTAAATAAAATTGTATTCACTTTTGTTGAAAAATCCAAGCTGCACATACAAAAATATGAAATATATTACTTTGAAATTTTTGAAAATATTCCACGAAATTTGGTAAATGGGCGGAAAACTGATGTATGGCTTTTATCCGATCAGCTTCAAATTTATTTTAAAAGCTTTAAATAAAAAAATCTTACCATCGGGATTTTCAAAATATGGAAAGTCCGGAAAACTGAGGGAAAAAGATTACAATATTTTTTTTTCCAAAATGATCGAATTCAAAATAATTTTCAAATCAAAAAAGTCGGAAAATAGGCGGACAATTTATGAATGAAACTCTTTTATTTTCATTAGATTAGCTTCAATGTAGAGATTAGCTTTTGAGCCCTATAAAACAAAATATTACCAACGGGATTTTAAAATTTTTAGAAACCCGTAACATTGACGGAAAATGGAAAAAAAATAAATTTTACTTTTCATGTTCATGCAAAGAACCCATTTTCCGACTAACATTGATATTGTTGTAAAATTAATGGCCTTGAAAACATTTAAAGAAAAACTAGAAAGGCGCATACATCAGTTTTTCGACAATTTTCCGATTTTGCAGGGGGTCATTCTTTAATTGGAAATCCCGTTGCTTATGGTTGCTTCCATATTGGGTTACTTTTTAATGGATTTTTTTCTTTTAATTACTTATTTTTTTACACAAGTGCGAGCGATGCCACGGGTGTCAGCTAGTATTATAATTAAAATTTTACTAGACGGATTCGAAGAAATAAGAGTCTGCTTGGGTAAAACACAAAGAAAACTTAAAACGAGATTTTCTCAAAATGGATTTTTTATCGGACGAACAAGTGAAGTGTAGAGGGTCTTGGTTTTGTAAGGGTCATTGAACTCCTTAGACTAACGCTTAATAACTGCTAGTACACTCATGGCTTTGTTAGCAGTTCTGCAAATATGTTCTCTAGAATTAAGTTTAGGATCGAGAATAATACCCAAGTCGTTCATTTCGTAAATACGATTTAATCAAGTGTTATACTGGGAGTATGAAGCTAAATGAGGCTCAGTTCTATGAAATGTCATGCATGTATAAAGCTAAATGAGGCTCAGTTCCATGAAATGTCATGCACTTCGAAAAGTTAAGATTTAAAAGACTTACACTTAGTGTAATACACTACACCAGGACTAAAAAACTTCCTGATCTGATTGGGGTTCATTGAAAGAGTCGGCTTTTTTATAAGGACGGCAAAGCTTAACATCATCTACATCCAATATAATAATAAACAAAGTTAAGAGTAGGGGACCCAGGTGAATATCCTGTTGAGCTCCTGAAGTGACCCTAAGTGATTTTGAAAGTAAATTTATAAATATAACTTTTTTGTGATCTGGAGTTCAAATAGTTCGATATCCAAGAAAGCAAATCGGAGGAAAATCCGAGAAGGTCAAGCTTACGCATTAAAAGCTAATTTCCAACATTGGATTTTGATACCTTTTTATATAAATGATTCCTTCCATGAATCAGGGAAGTGAGAAGAGCTTATGGAAAGATTGTATAATTTTAAAAGGCGCAGTACCTTAACATACAACCAGGAACACCATCACCACCAGAGGAATAAACAGGAGTAATTGGCAGTGCTCAGCAGAATAACTTGCTCCCTTATCAATGATATGTTTCTTAGAAATTTACGTAGCCTTTTTTTCGTCTTGTATTTAATATAATATTTACATGAAGCTTTCTCAAATGTCAAGTGATCAAGCGTCTCTGCTGAACGCGCCCATTTTTATACACTTGAAAAGTGTATATTAATTTTGCCCAGAAGTTTGTAACGCATAGAAATATTCATTTCCGACCCCATAAACTATATATATTCTTGATCAGGACGACGAGCTGAGTTCAATTCCGTCTGTCCGTCCGTCCGTCCGTCTGTCCGTCCGTCTGTCCGTCTGTCTGTCTGTCCGTCTGTCTGTCTGTTTCTACGCGAACTAGGCCCTCAGTTTTAAAGCTATCGAGCTATAATTTTGTGCAAAGTTATTTTTACTGCACGCAACTAATATGTCGGAACCGGCCGGATCGGATGACTATATCTTATAGCTGCCATAGGAACGATCGGTCGGAAAATAAGTCTTAGTGAGAAAAACTTTTTTGTTTTCCATCTTAGCGTCCCCAATCTTAGTATATCTTAGTTTTACATGCTTCCACATAATTCTGGACAAATTTATCAAAATCGGATGACTATATCATATAGCTGCCATGGAAACAGTCGGTCAAAAAACAAGTTCTAGTTAGGAAAACTTTTTTGTTTTCCATCGTATCGTCACCATTCTTGGTATATATTAGTTTTATATGCCTTTCCATAATTTTGAAAAAATTTATCAAAATCGGATGACTATAGCATATAGCTGCTGTAGGACCGATCGGTCGGAAAATGTGTTTTATTAAGAAAAGTTTTTTTTTATGGTATAAAATTTTTATTATCAATCATTTAAAAATTTTAAATATCTGATATCTATATCCTTTATATATTTTACCGGTTAAATCAGTTGGGGTAAACTTTTTCAAGTGTATTTAAACTTCGCCACGGTCGAAGTTAGCTTTGCCTTCTCGTTTTAAGTGCTGAAGTATTGTGACGAATTTAATTTTTTTCTGTTCTGAATACTGGGCCCTAGAAAAGAGTAAGAATAAATTACAATCATATTGATGTAAATAAAATAAATAAATAATTTATTTTTAGGGTGGGATTATAATCCAGAAAAGAATTTAAAATGAGTTTATTTATTCTTATGTTTGGAAATTTCGAACTGATTTTGCTTTGAAGATTGTTTATACTTGAATTTCCCCTGTTATAGTACGAAATTTTTTTTTTTTCTGGGTGCAGTATTTGCACTTATGCAGCTCGTCATCTAACCATTATTTACTGTATGTTCCAGTATTATTACATCTTTAATTTTCGAAAAGGCGATTTTGTACTTTCCTTTATCGACCAAAAGCAAAAATCTTTCTTACTAAATTCGATTACTTGTCAACCATCACACGTATAAAGTAACTTACTTTTATTACAACCTCTAGTTACCGAATGTAATCTCTTTCATAAACCTTTCTTTAAGTCCAATTTGCTTTCGTGGATTTTGTGGGTTAGGTTAACTTTCTTCTATTCACCTGTTTTGTACATTTTGCATGTCTGACAGTATTTCTTAAATCAATTGCCGCGTCGTCTTCCTTCGCAGTCCACCCATCCACTCATACGCACCAGTCAGGTTAGCTTAAGTTCCAATCCAGATGCGGACTTTCGTTATACCACGATATTCACACCGATTGGACTGTACAAGGGACAACTGTATGCCATTAAAAAGGTGCGGAAGAAGAGCGTTGACATCACTCGTGAAATGAAGAAGGAACTTAAGTTGGTAAGGCCTTGGACTATGACAAGTATGTGGTAATCCTTCAACTATTTTTTGTTGTTGTTGTCCTTAGCTACGCGATGCCCGTCATGATAACATATGCGCCTTTATTGGTGCTTGCACAGACCCACCCAATATCTGCATCATCAGTGAGTACTGCACTCGCGGCAGCCTTAAGGTCAGTCGGTCAAATCAAGCAAAAAAAAAAAAAAAAAGACTCACCTCCCTCTACTGCTTACAGGACATACTGGAGAATGAAGACGTCAAGCTGGACAACATGTTCATTGCCTCCATGGTGGCGGACATTATACGCGTGAGTGCCGCTGCTGCCGCTGCTGAAACATTATACTAATGGCTTACCCACTCTTTTCATAACCGCAGGGCGTCATCTATTTGCACGAATCGCCCATTCGCTTCCATGGCTCACTGTGCACTTCCAATTGTCTGGTAGACTCACGTTGGGTGGTCAAGCTAACAGACTTTGGGCTGTTTGCCTTCAAACAAGGCATTGAGGATAGTTCAACGGACCTGCAGCACATGTCGGCCAAATGTTTGAGTAAGTGAAGCTACCTACTCACTCCCTCTCGTTTTCATTTAATTTCCTTGTAGAGTTACTCTATCGAGCTCCTGAGTTACTCAGGCAGGGACCCTCGTCGCTAGTCATGGGCACCCAACGTGGTGATGCCTACTCCTTTGCCATTATACTTTACGAAATGCATGTACGTCGTGGTCCCTTTGGGGAGACGGGTTTGACACCCATGCAGTGTCTGCAAAAGGTACTCCAACCACAAGATCAAGTCTATCCCTATAGACCTTCACTGCAACCTCTGGAAACGGCCTTTGATTGTGTCAGCGAGTGTCTGAGAGAATGTTGGGTGGAAAGACCCGAAGATCGTCCCGATTTCAAAACTATACGAGCCAAATTAAGACCTTTGAGAAAAGGAATGAGACCCAATATCTTTGACAACATGATGGCCATGATGGAGAAGTATGCCAATAATTTGGAGGCTTTGGTCGATGATCGTACGGATCAGTTGCAGGAGGAGAAAAAGAAGACTGATGCCCTGTTGCACGAAATGTTGCCACGCTGTGTGGCCGATCAGTTGAAAAAGGGTCACAAAGTAGATCCCGAGCACTACGAACAGGTCAGCATCTATTTCAGTGATATCGTGGGCTTTACGGCCATGTCCGCGGAGAGTTCGCCCCTGCAAGTGGTGGACTTTCTCAACGATCTGTATACCTGCTTTGATTCGATCATTGGACACTATGATGTTTATAAAGTGGAGACCATAGGTGATGCCTATATGGTGGTCTCGGGATTGCCCTTAAGGAATGGTGATTTACATGCGGCCGAAATAGCCACAATGTCACTGCACTTGCTTAGCGCCGTCTCAGAGTTTAAGATACGTCACAGACCCACAAATAGATTGCTGCTACGCATAGGCATACACACGGGTCCTGTATGCGCCGGAGTGGTGGGCCTTAAGATGCCCAGATATTGTTTATTTGGCGACACGGTTAATACCGCCTCGAGAATGGAATCGAGTGGTGTTCCTTTGAAAATCCACTGCAGTTGGCAGTGTAGACAATTACTGGAGCGACTGGGTGGCTATCATTGGCAGGAACGTGGCATGATCTCAATGAAGGGTAAGGGCGAGCAACGCACCTATTGGCTAATGGGCGAAGATGAAGAGGCTAGAGTACGTCGCACCTATGAGCGTTCTCAACGTCGTGGCTCAAGGGCACTCAACAAGTTTATACAGGGCACCATTAAACAGGCACAAGAACAAGCCAATGAATATGGCATAAGATCTTCACTGAAGCAAAAGAATTTGCCACGCAACTCGATTACACGTTCCTCTAGTCTAGAATCACCCAAGAAATTGCGTTTTGCCACAGGCAGTCTGCTGGAACATCATCGCTATCATAGGTAAGGTTTGAATCTGGAAAGTAAAGAAATGAAACTCTTAGTAAATAATCTAATAAATTAAGCTTAAGGGTGGCTAATGAATGTTGCTACATTAATAAAATAATTAAATAACCTTTTTATAACCTTGCAGAGGGTATATTATAATTGTCACTATGTTTGTAACGCATAAAAGGAAGCATCTTCGACCCCATAAAGTATATATATTCTTGGTCAGCATGACGAGCTGAGTCGATATATCCATGTCCGTTTCTATGCTATCTCCTCCCTTAGTTTTAAAGCTACCTCGACCAAACTTTCCAAAAAGTCTTTCAATATACATAGACTGCACATTTGTCGGAATCGGCCATATCGCATGACCATATCATATAGCTGCCATAGAAACGATCGGTGCAAAAACTAGTTATCCCTCGTACCATCACCAATCGGGGTATATATTGGTTTTATGTGTTCCCACATAATTCTGGATAAATTGATCGAAATCAGATGACTATAGCATATAGCTGCCATAGGAACGATCGGTCCAAAAACTAGTTCTAGTGAGAAAAACTTGTTTGTTTTCTATCGTAGCGCTACCAATCGTGTTATGTATTAGTTTTATATGCTTCCAGATAATTCTGTAACATTTTATTAAAATTGATTGACTATATCATATAGCTGCCATAGAAACGATCGATCCAAAAACTAGTTCTAGTCGGAAAAACTTTATGTTTTCCATCGTAGCGTCACTAATCTTTGTATATATTCGTTTTATTTACTTCTAAATAATTCTGGTAAAATTTTTTTTTAAATCGGATGACTATAGCATATACCTGCCATAGGAACGATCGGTCCAAAAACTAGTTCTAGTGGGAAATTTTTGTTTGTTTTTATACACTTGAAAAGTGTATATTAATTTTGCCCAGAAGTTTGTAACGCATAGAAATATTCATTTCCGACCCCATAAACTATATATATTCTTGATCAGGACGACGAGCTGAGTTCATTTCCGCTTGTCCGTCCGTCCGTCTGTCCGTCTGTTTCTACGCGAACTAGTCTCTCAGTTTTAAAGCTATCGAGCTGAAATTTTGCACAGAGTCTTCTTTTTACTGCACGCAACTAATATGTCGGAACCGGCCGGATCGGATAACTATATCATATAGCTGCCATAGGAACGATCGGTCTAAGAACTAGTTTTAGTTAAAAAAACTTTTTTGTTTTCCATCGTAGCGTCACTAATCTTTGTATATGTTAGTTTTAGATGCTTTCACATGATTCTGGAAAAATGTATCAAAATCGGATCACTATAGCATATAGCTGCCATAGGACCGATCGGTCGAAAAATAAGTCTTTGTGAGAAAAACTTTTTTGATTTCCATCGTAGCGTCTCCAATCGTAGTATATATTTGTTTTATATGTTTCCACACAATTCTGAAAAAATTTATCAAAATCGGATGACTATAGCATATAGCTGCCATATAAACGGTCGGTCAAAAAACTACTTCTAGTGAGAAAAACTTTTTTGTTTTCTATCGTAGCGTCCCCAATCTTGGTATATATTAGTTTTATATGCTTTCACATAATTTTGAAAAAAATGATCAAAATCGGATGACTATAGCATATAGCTGCCATAGGACCGATCGGTCGGGAAATGTGTTTTACTAAGAAAAGTTTTTTTTTATGGTATCAAATTTTTATTATCAATGATTTAAAAATTTTAAATATCAGTTGGAGTAAAGTTTTTCAAGTGTATTAAAACTTCGGCAACATTCATTAGCCACCTTACACATCTTAGTAATCTCACCTTTAAAACTTCTTCTTCTCTGTTGTACTTTTAGTGACGAGGCTTTACTTGAGGTGGATTCCTATACCGGTATACGACGCTCTTCTGGTGGCTCTACACACTCACGCTATGAATATGAAGAATCTACCTTATCCTGCCAGAGTATTGAAGTTCATAGACGTCCGTCTTCCTATCCCACTGCCAATACACCGCTTTTAATGAATCATGTGGAAGTCTAACCAAGGACGGGCATTTAGCATTTAAATCCCATACAGGAATCTAAGTAGAATTTGTTTTATGTGTCGCTTTTAGTGTTCATAGCCAGCATATTGTGAAAGTGATTATAAATCTAGTCGTTCATATAACATACAATAAATATTAATAAAACAAAAGGCCAAGCAAAGTTTGCAATTTTATTTCAATTGTCTTCAAGACACATAATAATTATTTTTATTACTTTTCAAACTTAACGATGTATTTATATAATATATATAATATATATACGTTTAGTTTAAAACCGTTTTGTGCATTTTTGTTCTAGGCATTACATATATAAATATTTGATTTCGCCTTTCCTCAATTCTCTCGATTTTTTTTTTTGCCAAAATTTTGTTTGTTATACAATTTCAATTGAGTTTAATGATGATAAGCCACAAGCTTTAAAGCACACTTCAATGCGTTTACATTAAATTTAAGTTAGAAAAATCTTTGTCATATTGCTTGTGTTTTTGTTTTTGCTTTGGGGGGTGTCATCTAATCATAAACTTTATATATAAATATAAGATGCTACACAATGCAACAATGCTAAATAACAATCTCGAATCTCAATTATACATTATATCAACTAGGTATGCATGTATATAACGGCTTTGGTTTCAAAATATTTCATATTTGCATCAACAATTCATCTACTTGATTATAAATTAACCATTATTGTTCGAATTTCTATTTCATTTCGGTACAAAACTAACAAATTGGGTCAATCAGTTTTCAAACAAACTGACATTACAAATACATATTGATTTGTTTAAATGCGTCTCTGAAAAAATATTCTAGACTTTGCTCTTTTGATTCATTGGTTTCCACTTGATTTACAAAATTGATCAACAACTTTTAGCAGCTAAGTAGCATCTAGTTAAGAGTAGAGCCAAAAGAGTAACTAGTGATTAGAGACCCTGGGATAATTGATCCTTGTGGGTAAAAAATTTTCCATTGGTATGTTCCAAAAAAACGTATGCAGGTCGCGCGCGCGTGCTAGTAAATTACAGATTAGTTCCAGTTTAGATGGGTGGGTGTAAGAGAACACGCTATAAATGTGAGTCCCGGCTTTAACACAAGACTTCATCTGGGCTTCTTCACCAAGCTAGTAGATCTGCAATGCAATTAGAAATTAGGTGATTAGATAATTATTTATTGTTATTTTCAATAACATGCCCAATACGAGTAGAAATCGAATTTTACGATTTTGAATTTAAACATTTTTTAAAAGTCCAAAACATAATGCAAAAATTACTTTTGACCTTAATACTTATTTGTGGATAAGCCAGCAGACCCTCCGCACAAAACCATAAAGTGTGGTGTCGGTTTTTATTTCTCGAAATTTGTTTTGGAATTTTTTTTAAAACAATATTACTTAAAGAAATAAAGTGATGAGTTTATTACTACGTTTATGGACAAATAAAAAAAAATCATAATTTTGCCCTTCAAAGTATGCTATGTTTATGAATATAAATAATTAAGGAATATATTTTTTAAAGTTGCCTTAACACTTATTATGAAGTGACTATGAAGCAGGGCTGCAAACCGGTCCGGAACCGAACCCCTCAGAACCGGTTCGGTTCAGGTTCTGGTGATGCCTGATCCGAACCGGGAACCGAACCCCATTGAAAATAATCACGAGAACCCGAACCCGAACCTAACCCAGATTTCTAAATAATGGGGTTCGGTTCTAAAAAAAAATTGCAAGCACAGAATTTATTTTTGCACTTTGATAAAAAATATTTCATAATTATGAACAAAAATGTATCCACTCATATGCCCATGTATGGACGGCGACACTCTTCCCGTCCGCAACAAAAAGACTGGACAAAATAACACAACCTTAAGCAAGGGAATTCAATTTGCATCCGAAACCGTATTTCTGGGTATTATTTTGTACGTACGGAGATGCAACGGCACGATGAATACAAGGAAAAATTGTATTTTTTTTACCGAAGTCACAATTTAAATACTTTTAGCATTTCACTTTCACAATATGCCAGTCAAAGCCGTGCTGTGGCGGTCCCATTAATGGAAAAAATTGCTCTGACTGGAATTCGCGGAAATGTATAAATGTGTTCGGCCACACTATAAGTTAGGGATGAGACATACTGGCGTGTCTGTGATTAAGTCACTGTCACGGGCAATCATCAAATCGCAGTGACTGCATATAAAAAAACAGTGTGATTTGGTGACTACAAGTCACTGTGACTTGGCCAATCACAGTTACTAAATCACGGATACGCCGATAAAGGTCATCTCTTATTTATAAGCTGTGGCCGTGTTTTTGCAGGTTTCATGGCCACAAAAAGCACATCAGTTTCAGGAATACCACTACTGTGAAAGAAAAATGACTTTCGCTGAGAGTGCAAGTTGGCAGTATCGCTGAACTCTTCTAAACATACATACAATGTCTGATTGTTTAGTCAATCTAGACAGATCATTTATGTGCTTGACTGCCAAAAACAGCAGCAGTTTATAAGGCATCTCTTCTTCAAACTCTATTAAATTATTTATTATGTACATAAATATATAAAATGCAATCTGAACCCGAACCCGAACCGGAACCTCGGTTCTCAATTTAAAGGGAACCGGTTGTGGAACCGAACCCCTATCGTAGGGTAAGGGTTCGAACCCCGAACCGAACCCCTGTCGAAATTGGAGGGGTTTGCAGCCCTGCTATGAAGTGAACTTAAACCGAGGAGCAAATCTTTTTTTTTGGAAAATGGTTTGATTCAAAGAATGACTTTAAATTATTTTCTGTACCCGTTCTTATTTGATAAAATATATAAAGTTCCTGCAAATTTATGTAACAGGCAGAAAAAAGCATTTTCTGTATAAAAATCTACCCCAAAAAAAAAATTCAAACGGGAGTGCCACTGAAATCTTTTCCAACCGAACTTCAACCAATTTCCAACTCTTTGGTGCCACAGAAATCTCTTTTGATTAACTTCAAGCCACTCGCATTTTGTTAAAAGTTTTTGCCAAACCACCAAACATTGACACAAAATATGTATTTATGGTTGCCAAGTGTAAACTAACAATTTTTATACCCGTTACTCGTAGAGTAAAAAGGGTATACTAAGTTCGTGCAAATGTATGTAACAGGCAGAAGGAAGCATCTCCGACCCCATAAAGTATATATATTCTTGATCAGCATCAATAGCCGAGTCGATATAGACATGTCCGTCTGTCCGTCTGTCTGTCCGTCTGTATGAACACCTAGATCTCAGGAACTATAAGAGCTAGAGCTACCATTTTTTCAATGTAGACTTGTATCTTCTGCACGCAGATCAAGTTTGTTTCAAATTTTTGCCACGCCCCCTCCCGCCCCCGCAATATGATAAAACCTCATATCTCCCACAATTTTGAAAATAGATTGTTCGAACCTTCTAGACATATATTTTAATCATCATTACCTATCGATCCGCCATACATCATTTTTCGATCAGATGAACGATAGAAAAGTTCCCGCCCCCGCAATTTGAAAATTATATCTCCCACATTTGAAAAATTCTCATATCTCCCACAATTTGGGCAACCTTACCCTGAGTAACGGGTAATCGAAGTCGGCAGGGCCGACTTCAACTTACGCTCTCGTTTTTTTTGGGTAAAATGATTAAAAATCATGCCGAAATTTAAATGTATATTAATTTACATCATCATAAACGTTAAGTATTTACCCAAAAAGTGTTAAACATCAAAAGAAATTATGTATATAAATTGCTGTAAATTATTTGCGAGAGACGCACCCCTATTATTGCAGTTAGACCATAATCTAATGCACAACTATTAGACCGTTTATATTAAAGCCTAGTAAACTTCATGAAATCGAACTGGTATGTCGAAATCTACATGATACAAAATATTAACGAGAGCGTAAGTTGAAGTCGGCCCTGCTCGACTTCGATGTACCCGTTACTCAGGGTAAGGTTTTTTTTAAGAATATTATATTAGATCACAAATTGTGGAAGATATGAGTTTTTTTTACAAATTGCGGGGGTGGCAACTCTACAATAGCTCAACTGATCGGGAAACGATGTACGGCGGATCGATAGGTAATGATGATTAAAATATATGTCTAGAAGGTTCGAACAATCTATTTCCAAAATTGTGGGAGATATGAGGTATTTTTCAAATTGCGGGGCGTGACTTTTCACCGAGTGTTAATCCCGCCGACGAGGGGGAATTTATTTGTCTAGAGGTTCGAAATCATTTCCAAATTGATAAGTATTTTTCAATTGGGGCGGACTTTTCTATCGTCATCTGACAGAAGTAGCGATGTATAATGATGTTAAAATATATGTCTAGAAGGTCCGACATCTATTTCAAATTGTGGTATTTTTCAAATTGCGGGGGCGTGAACTTTTCTATCGTTCATCTGATCAAGAAATGATATATGGCGGATCGGTAGGTAATGATGATTAAAATATATGTCTAGAAGGTTTTAACAATGTATTTTCAAAATTGTGGGAGATATGAAGTATTTTTCATATTGCGGGGGCGGCAACTCTTCTATCGTTCGTCTGATCGGAAAATGATGTATGGCGGATCGATAGGTAATGATGATTAAAATATAAGTCTAGAAGGTTCGAACAATCTATTTTCAAAATTGTGGGAGATATGAGGTTTTTTCATATTGCGGGGGCGGGAGGGGGCGTGGCAAAAATTTTAAACAAACTTGATCTGCGTGCAGACAAAACAAGTCTACACTGAAAAAATGGTAGCTCTAGCTCTTATAGTCCCTGAGATCTAGGTGTTCATACAGACGGACGGACAGACGGACGGACGGACGGACGGCGGACGGACGGACGGACAGACGGACATGTCTATATCGACTCGGCTATTGAAGCTGATCAAGAATATATATACTTTATGGGGTCGGACATGCTTCCTTCTGCCTGTTACATACATTTGCACGAACTTAGTATACCCTTTTTACTCTACGAGTAACGGGTATAAAAATAGTCAGAAAGAACATCATAAAGTTAACATTCCTTTACTTCGGCTCACTGCTGAATCAGTAGTGAAATTAGGACTGATTTAAAAAAAACATGGTTCCTTTACATACTGGTCGGTCATGAATTTCGTTCGCTTCTTTTAGCCAGGAAATACAGCAGTAAGCTTATGGGTAGTACTAAGTGAGCAGTGATTGGAAAGGAACTCATTACCTAGGTAAGGTACAAGGTAAGTGCCCAAATCTATTCCTATGTAAGGTAAATGATAACTTGATTTTTCAGTAGCTAGGTAAAGGTACTAAAATGTCCTTACATTAGATCTGTATCGCATTTTTTATCACTTGAAAGTAATCATTATAAAAATTTGTACAGTTATATCAAATATCAAATATTCTTAGAGGCGTACATCAAGATAAGGAACTTGAGGCTTTATCTTAAATCAAAAAGGAGGTTAAAAATATCACATTTTAAGTGAATTTGATCGTATATTAATTTGTAATTTTGTATATACTATTGCGATTTTTTAATACAACAATATAATCAAATATTTTGTCACCTAGGCAAATACGCAAAATGTATATAACACAGGGCAAAAAAATGACCAACTTTGTGAGGTGCAGCCTTGTTGATAAAAAATTATGATTCATTTATGTGCACTGAACATTACTGCATCATCGGTATTGTTCCATCAGCTTTTGTTTCCACGATATGACGGAAAAACGGATTTCTAGTAAATTTTGCCCTCTCGAATTTCTTGTGGTCACAATACTCATAAATTTCTTAATTTATCTAGCCTATTCGACAGAGCACATATCAATGCTTCTGTAAAAAATCAAACGCGCATTATTCGATTATGCAAAAGGGTCCAAATTGGTCTCTGAAGTCAGACATTACTCGATATATGGCTATTTTTACAAAATAAATCATCCCTTTTAAGCTAGAGTGGTTGGTGTATTTAAATTTAAGCCATTTGAGCCTGTAGCCAATCATCTATTCTAATTATGTGAATTAATTCGCATTTTTACCAGTTTATTTGGCGAAGCTACAACCTGCTTAAGCCAAAAACACACATTTAAATTTATGGGAGGACTACTTTCTATACCATATTTGTATAGGAACTATTGAAAGGCTACTTGATTCCACATAGAATTTATAAAAAATGTACATCTGCATGTAAATAAATAAAATTCTATGATGAATCAAGTAGCCTTTTCACAATTCCTATACAAATTTGGAGTAAGAATCTAGTTATCCTCCCATAAATTTAAATATGTGTTTTTGGCTTAAGCAGACTGTAGCATCGCCAAATGAACTTGTAAAAATATGAATGAATTCATTCTAGCTTAAGGGACATGATTTATTTTGTAAAAATAGCCATAAATCGAGAAACGTCTGACTTCAGAGACCAATTTGGAGCCTTTTGCATGATCGAATTTTGGGCGTTTGATTTTTTACAAACGCATTGATATGTGCTCTGTTGAATAGGCCAGATAAATTAGGAAATTTATGTCTATTGTGACCACAAGAAATTCGAGAGGGCAAAATTTACTAGAAATCCGTTTTTCCGTCATATCGTGGAAACAAGAGCTGATGGAACAAAACCGACGATGCAGTATTGTTCAGTGCACTCCATACTTATATAATCAGTTATAGATAGGGCTGCACCAAAAACACTGTTGCCCTGTGTAATCAATTCACACTTTTGACTAGGTAAATCAATCTTCCATCCATCTTTATTTGCTGCTTCAGATTATACCAAGATCATCGCTCTCAACGAGTACGATTTATATCAACAGTGTCAGATATTGTTCACGTTACTCCAAGGAGTCCGCTGGGCAGTCATTTCTGTTCATAGTTATTTAGCCCTTTCATTTATGATTTTCCTTAAGTGCTTTTACTCAAATGGCCTATGGCTCTGCAAACTGACCTCTACCCACTTAGCGCTTAATGTCAACTCAATCCCCTTCCCTGTAATACTGATAAGTGTACAATCATGACCTTTCAAAGTATCCAGTCGTATTTCTATGAATACACCATAAATGTTGAACCGTAAAATTCTAATTGTAAAGTCTTCGATTTGGGAAAACTTTTCAATCCTAAGCTGAGCTTTAATATCCACATTTCTGTCGTTTGGTTCGAATAAATCAAGAATATTGCTCCCTTCTCTGTAAGCTAAAATGTGATAGTGTTTTTTCTATTTGAAAGGCAATAACTCTGGAAAAAGAAGGAATTAAGTGGGTGGCTGTGGTTGTCATTGAAATAATTATTTATTCCCAAAGAGATTCGGTCGTTAAAACAACATCCCGCTGAAACTGTTATAAGCTTGGTCGATGATGTTAGTTATGATCATTTTTTTCAGGACGCTTAAGATTAATCTGGCATCCAGATTCTGGATATTGTGTTCTGCAGCCAAAAAGGCGCAGGGCTGTGAGATTGTTTTTCTAACGTATCAATGGGTAAGTACAGGGTATTGGTAAAAAGCATAGAAAGGTCAGAAGCTATGTGGATTGCTTAGTTCGGCGTAGTACGCGGTAGACGGAATTATTTTTTTTTAAACTATATTTAAAGAGTCTCAGAATAATCTTCCCCCTCTAAGGTTTAAGCCCAATTCTTAAGCAATACATATAAAAAACAATTCATTCTCCTGGGCGCAGTTTAGTTACGGAGAGCGAAGTCCTTCCACTAAGTACATACAGTTGAATGGCAGAGCGTATTCCTTATACAATTTCTATCTTGGTGTCAAATATTTTTACTTTTTTTTGATTGCTTGCTTTAACATCTTTTTGATGTTTAAAAAATTTCATGATTAATGCCCTACAAAGTATGCAAACCTTATTTTCTTTAAGAATTGCATATTTATGCGAGATAATTTATAATCGGCTATGGCACAATCACACATAATCCGCATTGTTTATTGACTCAGATTGTGTTAAGGCTAATAACAAATTTTTATTTTTCTTAATTATAAATTTTCATAAACATTGCATACTTGAAAGGGCATAAATCATGATTTTTTTTATTTGTGCATAAACGTATTAATAGGAAGTCAACTGCTTGCCTGGGGTTTACAGCAAAGTCTACATATAAAATAAGCGGGAGGATCTTGAAACAGCTGTATTGACAACTTGCTGTATTTTTTTACATAACCTAGACACTATAAATAAATTTTAGAACTAGTTTTCAAAAGGAAATAGTTTGTTTAAAATTTGTAACAAAAACTTGCATGCTTCAAATAAGAACAAAATATTGTAATAACAAGAATTTCTCATTCTCAAAGGCCAAGTAGAAAAATCTACCGCCACACCAAGAGAAAGTTGCTCGAACCAGTTGGGAATTGAAGGGGCAGATTCATGCTCAAGAAATAAAAATTTCATTTGGGTTCCCAGTTCTGAGCTTAGAATTCGTAATTCAAGTGATCTTTAGATCAATTTTGAAACTGAACTTTGAATAATATCCCTATTAAAACACATAATCTGACCTTCTAACACCATGTCTGGGGCTGGCAGGTGGCGTGTTACAGGGTGAGGGCGGTGCCGAGCCACCGGATGAACCGCGTGATGAGGCTATAGACAATGTAGAGGCCCTGGGAGCCGAACAACCCAAATAAATGGCCGAACCTTTGTCCACTTCGCGTAGATCCACGCGTGAACCGTGGACAGATGAGGGTACCGAGCCTGTAAAAAGAGAAGATTATGTGAAGGCTGGCTCTAGCTAGTTAGAACTACCTTCACTCACCCGTGTAGGCATGTAGACCTGCTGGACTGCTACGCGGACGTACACCAAAACCACTTACAGTGCTGGAACTACGTTGCAACTGTGGACCACCCTCCCTAGCTTCACTTTCCCTACAACTTCCGGCACTGCTTACCCTAGGCGTGGCACTCGACGAGCTGCAAGGCTTGGCTGACCGTTGATTTTTCACTTGTTGCTCCCGTCGGGCATCCTCAAAGGCAGCCGCATATTCCGCCGCCTCGGCCGAAGTGGTAGGCGGCAGATCGTAGACAATTTCATCTTCTGGTATGCGCTCATTACCCACAGAGCGTCGCGAGAATGGCAGGGGCGAGTGCTTAGGTGTGGTGGGACAGGACTGAGCCACTGTAGTGCTAACGCATAACGAGCTGGACGAACCACTGGCATTGGAGGATTGTGCACGTAGACGAGAATGCGTGGAGGCGGTAGAAGGACGGCGTCGGAACAGACCTTTGGTGGGGTCCGTGTTGCAGACGCCTACAAAAAAAAAAACAACAACAAAAGAGAAATATTTAGGTTTATGGATTTAATTGTTTATTTCAGGACTTAGGACTACTGTGGGATTTATGCAGGGGTTTACGAAGTAGCCGCCGTGTGGATGAATGTGTGGCGTGCGATAGGGCAGGCTCTTGCTTTTCAAACTTCTGCGCCAGACGTTTCATACGAGCCGTACAGGCACTATGACGCGCATCATCTTCCAATTCCTCATCAAGATTATTAACAAAACGTCCCACATTACCATCGGCATTATAGTAACGCACATTGGGCATTAAATCCTCGCCGGAACTACTACTGATCACACCCGTCGAAGGAATTTGCCTCACATCCGTATGCGCCTGATCCAGTGCCTTTTCCTTCCAACGATCCACCACAAATTTCAAAGTATAGGCAATACCGGGCTTAAGCTCTAAAGGCAACTCCTCAGTCTCCGCTGAGGAAGTACTCGCACCTGTTGGACACTTTTCGCCACGTGAACAATTTCCTTCGCAGATGTCACGATTCTGCAACAACTCCTGATAGTTATCCAAGGCCAAGACCACTTTCAGTCGATCCAATTGTTCCAATGCCGACGAGGGGAAACGTTCTCGCAGACGTCGACGTTCGTCCGTCAATTTGAACTGTTCGAATTCCAGCAATTGACTCTGAAAACCAGCATTGGGATTAGCCACAGCGCGACCAGCGCGCACCACTTTCAAAGCCTCCTTCCAGTTGAGATGTGTGGCGGTCATAATATAAGCCACAGCCACAGTTACCGAACGCGACATCCCCGCCAGACAATGGATCAAGACATGGCCCTCACGTAAGCGAGCGGCATGAATGAAGTCATTGCAAACAGAAAAATATTGTGATAGATTTTGATCTGGTGTATCCGAGGCCATCACACAAAGATAGTGTTTGTCCTGGAAGGAGAGAAAAAAGTTTGGCTATAGTTGGGTTGTGTTCTTGAGTAAGTGAACAAAAATGAGTAAATGAACAAAAATGAGTAAGTGAACAAAAATAAGTAAGTGAAGAAATATGAGTAAGTGAACAAAAATGAGTATGTGAAAAAAAATGAGAGTGAACAAAAATGAGTAAGTGAACAAAAATGAGTAGTTGCTATTTAAATCAAACATCTCAAATATACAAAATTCTTAAATTGAAAATAAACTGCGTCTTAAGGCTCAAAAAAATTTGTTTTCGAAAACCTAAAATCAATATTTTCAGCTTTAACGAGACCGTAAACTGAAGTCGGCCCCGCTCGACTTCGATATACCCGTTACTCAGGGAAAGGTTTATTTAAGAATATATTATTAAATCACAAAATGTGGGCATTTTTGCGTAGTTATTTGATTTGCTTAGAACTCGACGATAGTTCTTCTGATCGTGAAATGGTGTATGGTGTATCGATAAGTAATGATGATTATAATAGTGTCACGAAGGTTCGAATAAACTATCTTTAAAATTGTGGGACATATGAGGTATTTTCCAACTTGCGGGGGTGGCAACTCTACTATCGTTCTTCTGATCGGGAAATATATGGGAGATATGAGGTTTTTTTCATATTGCGCGAGCGGCTGGGGACGTGGCAAAAATTTGTATGAAACTTGATCTGCGTGCAGACGATAGAAGTCTACACTGAAAAAATTGTAACTCTAGCTCTTGTAGTCTCTGAGATCTAGGTGTTCAGGACAGACGGACATGTCTATATCGATTATGCTGATTAAGAACATATATACTTTATATGGTCGGAAATGCTTTCTTCTGCCTGTTACATACATTTGCATGAACTTAGTATGCCCTTTTGACTCTACGAGTGACGGGTATAAAAATTCCGACTATGCTTAAAATTTTAATATAAAATTTTAAATTAAAGATTTGCGGTAGAAGGTAAAATATTGGAAGAGAAAAGAATGAACGCCCAAGGGCGTTATAGCACTGGGCGTAACAAAATATAACTAAATAGCTGAACAACCGAACATCTGAGCAACTGAGCAATTCATGAACGAGTAAACCAATTCCAATTAAATATAACTAACCGGCAACAGACGTCTGGGACTGTCATGTATGGCTATGATATGAGAGATTTTGAATTTTTCCAGCTGCTGATGATCCTTGGAGTCGCGGTAATTGCCCACATACAGTCCCGGCAAGACCTGAAAAGATCAAAAGAATTTTAATACATATTTAAAATAAATTAAATACTTTTTGTTGTACCTCTCCCATGTGCCAGTTCATCGTTAGGAAAATATGTTGTATGTAGTTTTGTTTATTGTTTACCACCCCAGGAAAGTTGCCTAGACAACTATCTCTGATGGTGACAGGACACCACCAACAAACAACTAGTACAAAATTTGTTTATTTTATCGAATAGTCAACCCCCAAAATGAAATCGAAAACCTTGAAATATTTTTTGTTTGCTTATTTTGTTTGTTTGTGTTTGTCATCTAGACATAAATCCCCTAGACTTACCTTGTTCATGCCATTCCCCATGTTTCTTCATTTAAAAGTTGCGGCTCCGTTTCCTTCAATTGTCAAATACAAATTGTGAAAAGTGATAAACGAAAGTGCTGCAAATAGAAGAATATGCAAAATTTTTTTTTAATATTTGACAAGTTCAGGGACAAGGATAATATTGTCTGCCTAAACCATTGTTGTGGTTGTGCCCCTGATGAAAGTGCAAGTGCCACTGTCACGGTCGCCAACTCATAATGGCCGCCTTCGTTGGCGGAAGTAAACAAACCTTGACGTTGGCTTTGTTGCATCTCATTAGTGGGACAGACAGACAGACAAGAAAAAGGCAGGTGGCTTGTCTTAGATAGTCAGTCGAATTGAATGCAAATGCCAAAGGTTATTTGGCCCTCAAAAGTAGGCAACAGTTGTCTTCTGACTCTCACTTATGAAAAAATACAATATAAACAAACGTCGTCTGCCTTGAGCCTTATGTAACACATTCCCGCATTTGCACAATTTGCATAAGTTAAAGCAATAAGAGAAAGTGTCGCTTGGTGGTAATTTTAGTCCCGGCACGTTGACAACACAACCACAAGTACCAAATTGACTGACACTTTTCAACTGAAGATGCTTGAGTAGATAAGGCACGTGTGCCTCGGTCGCAGCTGCTGTCATTTAGCAGTCAGCTCAACTAATGAACCTACAGCCCCCCCCCCCCCGCATACTCCAAACCACTTGGCCAGAAATTATGAAATTACAGGCAGACAGTTCTGCTGGCTTTGTCCCTTCCACTCAGCCAACCGGATATCAAAGGCAATTGATCAGACAAAATTGCTAAATGTCGACATAGATTTTGCACTGGTAGTGCATCAGCCACAGTGTCTAAAAATAGTATGCAACCCACCCACATCAATGACCACAGAGGCTATTCTGAGCATGGACCCCCCCACCTTCGTTCAATTCAATTGATGTGACACTTCAGTTGGTCTCAGGTTTTGGGCCGATTCCCGATTTCAGTTTCGCCAGAAAATACCTCATTTTGGTAAAATGAGCTCTGTCTACGGTTCTGGGAAGCAGACTCTATTTAGGTAAAAATTCTAGGTACACTCAGCAAACAAACCAAAAACTGTGTACTTGCATCAAGTACAAACGGTGTCAATTGTACGTTAACTACGCAAATACTTGATTCAAGTTCTTATATCATTTTCACGATTTGCTCAATCCCGATAATTAGATTCTAGACCCTTCCAAGTACATTTCGAACTAATACTACGTTTATGCACAAATAAAAAATAATGATTTTTGCTCTTTCAAGTATGCTATGTTTTATAATTATGGAAATTATTATTTTTGTTATAGCCCTAACACTAATTATTTTTGTATAAATTTAACTGGTCCGACAATCTGAGTGAATGCACAATTTGGATTATGTATAATGCTGTCATGACTGATTATAAATAAATATATAATTCTTTAAAAAAATAAAGTTTGCATACTTTGAAGGGTCAATACAAGTTTTTCTTTAATAGCATAAACGTATTATATATTAAGATCTTTTTGATCACACTATTAGGTCGTAAAAGTCTTAAGTCAATCACTATTAACTCTTTAAATAAAAATTTGCTTACCGAAAATAATAAAATATTTTTCTAAAGATTCTTGAAACCAAATAAGAGAACATAAAATACGTACAAAATGGTCTTGGTTTAGGCCCATTAAATTCATGAGCTGTTTCTAATTTGTGCTTAAAACGATGTCTCGAATCAAATACACTGTGACACACTTTGAGACTCTTGAAATGTGATCACATCAGGACCAACAAAAATTTAAAGGAAATGTTGGTTGTATAAAAACACCTGCTGGTTTAAGTTTTCAGCATATGATAGGACTTAAGAACTCCATATCTCGGAAACTGTTTGCATTTTCGTTTTATTGTCTTTTACGAAGTTGTAGCTCTTCATGTGGCCTACAAAACATTCATATATTGCAAATCAAAAAAATCACACCATACTCCAAATTTAAAAAATGTTGCGCAATAATTAAGTTTTTCCATTCTTTGTCACAGTTTTTTAATGTTATCTTACAAACGTTACGAATTTGACCAAACTATTTATTTACTTTAGGTGCAAAACGGTATAAATTCCATTCCGATCGTGTTAGAATCGTGCGTCATTTTTTTTTTGCATTGCATTTTAAGATTATTTCGTACTTAATCTAAGAACTTTTGTACTTGAATTAAGAATTCGTTTTCTAAAAATTTTCGGCTAAGTGTAGGTACTAAAAAATCTTAATTCAAGAATGTTTGGTCTCATTTAAATGAAATTAACGATTCATTTTTAGACTTAAGAATGTTTCATACTTAATTTAAGTACTCCCAAGAACAAAATATACTTGAAATGTTAAGTACAAAACGGTATAGATTCCATCCCGATCGTACTATAATCCTGCCAGTCGTTTTTTTCTGCACTGCATTTAAAGATTATTTTGAACTAAATTTAAGAAATTTTGTACTTGAATTAAGAATGCGTTTTCTAGAATTTTTCGGATAACTGTAAGTACGAAAAAATCTTAATGAATGAATCTTCTTGAATGTTTTTTCTTATTTAAATGAAATTAACGATCATTTTTGGACATAAGAATGTTTCATATCATACACAGAGGGAAAAAACCGAGAACATTGGACTCAAGATGAGCACAATCGTTACCAAAAACAGTGTAAGAACGGGAAATCTCATATGTAGTAGAATGTTCTCACTTCAAGAACATTTTATTGAGAACGCAAAAACTTGAATTGAGTTGTTTTTGTTCCGTTTTCAAGAACATTTTTTACTTTATATGAGAACAAACAATACTCATTTTAAGTAATTTCGTTCTCACTTTGAGCTCTTTATATACTCTCGTCTGTCAACGCTTGCAGCAGCGCGACCAGCGGGCGCCGGCCACACAAGAAGAAGCAGATCAAAGAGAGCTAAATTTCTCTCTCTCGCTCGCTCTCTCTGTTTTTCAACCCCCATATAGTTGCGAAATACCATTACCCAAAGCCAATGTGGCACGCGCTCACGGAATTGAAAGTCAAAAAGGCAATTATTCTCCGATTGAGTTGAATTTTGCTCATTTCAAGAACATTCTGAACATTTGTTCTCAAAAATTTTGAGAAAAATCTGTTATTGTTTTGAGTTGCCGGCAACTTATTTTCTGAACAGGTTTTTTCCCTCTGTGTATACTTGAAATTTTAAATACAAAACGGTATAAAATCCATCCCCATCATACCAGAATCCTGCCAGTCGTTTTTTTCTGAGTGTAATCATTAAAGGATGAAGTCCAAACTGAAACGGGAGCAATTCTTTTCCCATTCTAGTCCCCCAAAAAAAAAATGTGTTTCACAGAAGAAACGCTTTCCTACCTCCCTTTGAACTATGTCGCCGAGTGTCAAACTTCCTTCCGAAGGGAGATGAGAATGGAATAGAAATATGATATGATATGATATAACTGACATAAGCAATATGTGAAATAGTCACATTCTAATTTTTTGCAATACAAAATATTTGCTGAAATCTTTAAATTAATTCCACATTTTTTATTTAACTGAATATGCAAGCCAGAACACACTCACCTATGAGTTTTCCCCAATTTTGGTTCTCTCTTTGTGTGTGTATGAATGTTTGTTCAGCCGATGGCCAAATATTTTAAGAGGACATCATTGACGAACATTTTTCAATTTACATTGAATTTACTGAGCAAAAATTTCGAATGAAATCGTATTGGGAGAATTGCCAAGTAAACAGAAAAAAAGTGTTGCATGCCTCGAGGCGCAGGCATTGAACGAAGTGGAAATTTATGGGCAAGTTTAATCAAATTAAATGCTCAGTTGTTTTTTTCTCGCAGCTGTCAAGATTGGCATTAAGTGCCAAGTTTTTTATTTCACCAAAGTGAAAACTGTTTTTCCACCATTTTTATTATCAACAGACATCAATTCGAAAGTGAAAATAAAACGAAATATGCATATAAATTAGCTGAATTTGGCCTTGATGTGTGGAAAAAACATGTCGTTACCCCCTGCAGGCAGTCAATTATATATTGTTTGGACATTTTTTACATGCAGGCCGGGGCACCAAATGGCACACCTACCACGAGTCAGAAGGGGCCTGACACTTTATGACTCCATCGCTGAGTCAGTCCCCGGGCAAAAAAGGGACAGGAAATGGGGGCTACAATTGTTTTGCCCCAAGCTCAGCGACTGTGCAAAATGATATTGTATTTTGTTTCATTTATTTATTTCTTTTTGTATTTTTTTTTTGTAATAAATGTCTCAACCCTGAAAAGGACATACAGGACAAACACACACATATATGTAGACACGGACGATTAAGATTTGTTTCTTAGCTGCCAGGCAGGCAGTTTTAAATAAATTCCAAGGGCCTCATGTGGGGGAGACAAACAGGAAAAATGAAACACAAAATGTTTGCCACACTTGACAGGACAAAGGACTGAGGCAGCCATTCTGGCAACCAAATAGCGCCGCTTTGTCTGAGGCCAAAAGAAGTCAATGGACGGGCACACACATATACCACAGGAATTGTGATGGGTGAAGTTGGTGAAAGTCGACCAAGTCAAAACTTCTTCAGAGGGCGGCCACGTGCTGTCATAAAATGCTTTATTAACATACCAGCACAAGGAAAACAAAGTTAAATGAAGGAAAAGAAAAGCCGGTTGCTGATTTGTGATTTGCCACACACACTACACTATGAACAGTACAGTGAACTGTGCAAAGGAGGACATTTTCTTTCACACAATTGACGAAAGTTTTTTGCCGAACCATACAAAATGTCATTAGGAACGAGTTTTGGACAATTTTGCAAAATATTGACCTTGGTTGGTTCTGTCGTATAAGGAAACATCTTTAGGCTGAGTTCACACTGTTCGACGCATGAGACATGATAATCTAGTAGGCCCTTATAATGTCTTGTTTTTATTGAGAATAATTTGTTATTTGACAATTAAAACAATACAACATGAAGGCTAACTAGATTGTCATGTCTCATGCGTCGAACAGTGTGAACCCAGCCTTACTGTATCTGCAGTTTATGGATTAATTTATTATGAAGTATAAATATTAAAGGGCCGAATTCTCGTCTACTATATAGGTGCTATATGTCAGATAAAGTTTGAATTTTACACTGCTAAGGACCGATTTCTCATCTACTATATAGCGAATATAACGAAAAAATTCAAAATCTTTAAAAACCCAATAAAATACTTCTAATTTTGACCACTCTTTATACGGACCTGCGAAGTGACGAGAAGTTTCATACAAATTTTGTGGAAAGAAGAAGCAGAAGTTTTTATTGCTGAAATTATATTAAACACAATAAAATAATCACAATAGTTTATGAGAGCAATAGGAAGCAAATGAACAAATATCAAAAATAAAATTATTAATTTTCAAGTAGGATTCATACTTAAAATAAGATATTTCGGACTGTTATGTACAATAATTTAAGAACTGCTTTAATCCTTCGTACTTGTTTTAAGTACCATAGAGATCGACTCGTACTTGAAATTTTATTCCAAAGGTCGGGACCAAATCAATTTTTTTAAACTTGTATTAACTAAAATGACTAAGTCAGCTAAATGATGTGATTATATAAATTAAATTTTCTTTCAATTAATTGACACGTATAAATAAATCGATTTTTCGTTCAAGTAAACCGAGGCTCGAACCAAAACCTGTGGTTAGAAGGAACCAGGAACCGGTCCGCGAACAGAACTCAAAAATTCCTTACACGTCAGAAACTTTAAACCAAGCCTCTCAAAATCTTGGAGGTTTGCAGCCTTGATCTAAACTGTTTTAAAATTTTTCAAAGTTGTTGTTCGTCAGCAAGACTTGACGAGAAGTTGCCCATATATTTTTGAAAACAACAGTTAATTGAACGAGAGCGTAAGTTGAAGTCGGCCCTGCTCGACTTCGATATACCCGTTACTCAGGGTAAGGTTTTTTTAGAATATTTTATTAGATCACAAAATGCCCAAATTCTGGAAGATATGAGTTTTTTCCAAATTGCGGGGGTGGCAACTCTACTATAGCTCATCTGATCGGGAAATGAGATATGGCGGATCGATAAGTAATGATAATTAAAATATATGTCTAGAAGGTTCGAACAATCTATGATCAAAATTGTGGGAGATATGAGGTATTTTTCAAATTGCGGGGGCGGCAACTCTACTATCGTTCATCTGATCGGAAAATGAAGTATGGCGGATCTATAGGTAATGATGATTAAAATATATGTCTAGAAGGTTCGAACAATCTATTTTCAAAATTGTGGGAGATATGAGGTTTTTTTCATATTGCGGGGGCGGAAGGGGGCGTGGCAAAAGTTTGAAACAAACTTGATCTGCGTGCAGACAATACAAGTATACACTGAAAAAATGGTAGCTCTAGCTCTTATAGTCTCTGAGATCTAGGTGTTCATACAGACAGACGGACAGACGGACGGACGGACAGACGGACATGTCTATATCGACTCGGCTGTTGATGCTGATCAAGAATATATATACTTTATGGGGTCGGAGATGCTTCCTTCTGCCTGTTACATACATACATTTACCCTTTTTACTCTACGAGTAACGGGTATAAAAACATGACGAAGTTTAATTTTCTGCGTTATTGTATACACCTTGACGTAATATATGTCAAAGTAAGCCGAATAGGGCTTAACACCAATTTACCGGCCGATCGGACCTATATCAACTATATAATAAAGTCATCCGATTTAGACCAAACTTATCAGAACTGTTTGAAAGCATAAAGTATTCATAATTGGTAAGTAAAAGAACACTTACTTTGAAAATAAACAAGTTTTTCCTACTAAAACCCATTTTCTGACCGATTGGTCCTATGTCAGCTATTCGATGCAGTCACATGACTTTAACCAAATTTTGCAAAATAGTAGAAAAACATATATTATTCATAACTGCTGAGTTTGGAATGAAAACAAAAAAGTTTTTCCCACTAAAGCCCATTTTCTTACCGATCCGTTCTATGACAGCTATAAGAAAAAGTTATCGGATCCAAGAGAATGCGCCATATTGCCACCGTACAGTAAAAAGAAGACTGAAGACAGAGAAAAAGCAGAAACTTCATCAACTGGAGGATGCTAATCCTACACTGACGGAGCAGATGGGTATCACCAGCAATGTTGCAGGATTTAGAAAGATCTGCATCATTCTAAAGCAACAAGAATTAGTCCAAAAAGTATGAGTATATTGGTACATTCATGAAAAAAAATCAAGAATTCCGTACTTAATCAAGGCAAATTCAAGTACAAACGATCTTAAAAGCTGACTAAGTTCGGATTTTCCAAATCTGAAAACATTATTCTCATTTCAAGTTCGTTTTGGGATTATAAATTCACTTAAGCTTGAAATAACATCTTTTCGAATACTTCGATTTGATTGTTATTAGCTTTTACTTTTTTGTTATTTAATTTATAATGGATTTATTCGTGATTCAATAAAAAAAGACCAATAGAAAAAGAACATAACGATCTTAATTTAATCACGGTCATACCTAAATATAGGATGTCATTTTTTTCTGAGTGTATGTTTTGCACTGCGACTCTTACCTACTATAGGTGACAAAGCTTCAACCGCTGCACTATTACAGGCAAAGTAGACATCCGTATTCGTCCAAAAGCATTTAATTCCTGCTGCATTTTTATTAGATGCTTGATTAATATTTAAAATTTAACAGCTTTAAAAATAATATACGTGTCGTATACGTAATATTTGAGAAAATTTTTAAGACAATTTGTTGTGATTCAAGCTTAAATTACAATATATTATTTATATATTTCTGGCTTTACAGCCCCAAAGTGCAAGACCAAGCTTCCTCAATCTCTAAGCTTGTGAGCTTTTTAATTTTCGCACAAGAGAAAGGGACCTTCAGTTTATCGCCGACTCCGAACGGCACAGTTTGAGAAGCTTTATCATGGCCTAGTTACTTTACAGCTGACGCCAATAGCTGGTGAAGGTGACCGGATGTGTAAAAGTTTAAATGAAAAAAATTATATGTTTCGAGGCTTGATCGAACCCAGACCTTCCGCACAATATGCGCACACACTGTCCATTGTAGTGGGGCATGTAATAACGCCCGGTGACACAAGGCCGCAAGATTTATATATATTTTCAATATATATCATATACTTTTATCAATCACATTAAAAATAAATAGTTAACCACATATATTGTAAAATATTATACACACTTTTTGCCTGAATAATGGGCCAATTTTACGGCTTAGTTTAAAAAATAAATTCAGATAGAGGGAGAAAGCACCTTTTAAATTTGCTCCTTTTAATCTCAGGGTCTTTGTTTTTATGCTACACTTTCCAGCAAGTACTCTTACCCCACACTCAATCCCTGTTTAGCACATTTCACTTTTAGCATGACCATCAAGGATTTTCTTGTCCGTAGGCAAATATTTGTCCAGAGCTCAAGCTCCTAAACAAACGCAAAACATGCTAGTGCCAGCAGAAAACTACTATTCTATTTCACAGGCCCCAACTGCTGTCCAGTAGCCCCAGCAGATGGTCTCACCCATCTGCTTGACAAAGACAAAGTGTTGCCATAGCTGTTGGCAATAAAACTGAAATGTGATCGCCTCGAATCACCGACCATGATTGCATATGTAATCTGAGCAAACCAGCCAGCTGGCCACACCGACTCCCATGTCCTGTGCTAATTTTCGTTCCCATTCATTTGGTTGTTTTATGGTCACCGTTGGCATTTTGTGGCTTTCATTTAAGTCACCACATCATGTTCAAGCTAATTAACTGCATTTTGGACCCCCCCACCTCAACCTCAGCCAACTGCACTGACCGTCAAGGCAAGGTCAATGTTGGGGTGGGCGCAAAAATTTTAATGAACGAACGGATTGCAAGTTTGTGTTAGTTTCAAAGCTCAATTTAAATAAATAATTGGCCAGGAGTGGAATAAGTAGTGAATATTAATATCATTTTCATATGCAATGAGGCTTTTAATAAAGACAAAACAGAAAAAGGATGTTGTCGACAGCCTGTTAGTACAAATTTTGTTGTTATGTGCATCTGGGGAAATCAAGCCTAATGAGGCATTCAAGTTGATTAGCTAATGAGGGGAACACATAAAGAAGTGAGGATTTTACCTAATGAGAACGATGCATAAATAAGTAAAGCATTTTGGAACATTTTCTACCTACCGCAACGAGCACACCAACGAAAATGCCTGATGAAAGCCGTAAAGAAGTAACAATTCGGCAACAATGGACAAAAAATCAAAAATAACAAAAATATTTATGTATTTTGAATAAGTGGAAAAAATTACTTCATTGGACTAAGGACGACTTGGGGGAAAAACTTCAATAAGAATTACATTAATAGAAAAAAAATCACACCAATTTAACTGTCACAAACTGCCTTTAAGCACTTTAGCTTGTATGCGTAATGTAAATACCTTTTTTCTATCAAAGGAAAGCACAATGAGTATTTTGTGTATTAAATTTGTTAAAACAAGAAGGAGGGAGCTCCCGCCCCCCCAAAAAGTATATTTTTTTTAAAAAATGACAACACTTGAGGTTATACCGTTGTTTTTTTGTGTGTTTCTTGTTTGAAAGAAAGAAAAGAAGAGAAAGGGGGGAGAGAGGGGGGTGAAGTGTATGGAACATATATTTCTTCTACTTGCAGGCAGATCAAGTTTAGTTTTGATTTTTGCCACGCCCCCTGCCTCCCCCGCAAATTAAAAAAACTGAATATCTTCCACAATTTTGGAGTTAGGTTGTTCGAACCTTTTGTGAATATTTTTTTCTTTTTTTTTTTTTAAAACCCCCCCCCCCCCTTTTTTTTTTTTTGAAAAATAGGGGGGGGTGGTAAAAAAAAAAATAAAAGCAACAACAACACAACAACACCCCCGCAGCCACCTACTGAGAAAGAGAGAGCGAGAGGGCAATAGCTTACTGACTGCGCCGCTTTCAGTTGCCCCTCCCCTTCTTTCCAATAGATATTGTGTAAGTAGGCAAAGACCGAGTATGGGAGGAGCGATGCAATTGAGATGGCCTGCGGTCAGAAATCATGCGAGTCCCGCCAAAAATAAATAAATTTATTTTTTTTTTGAAATTATATACAAATTTTATAATTTTACGATTAAGTACTAGGTAATTCTACCCATCATTACTTATCGAGCCCGTACATTGTTTTTCAACCAGATGAACGATAGTCGAAAGAGTTGCCACCCCCAGATTTTGAAAAAACCTCACACTTTAAAGTTATCAGTTACATACAAACAGGTACAGAGTATATTACAGTCGGGCTTGACCGACTTTCTTACTTGTTATGTTACAGCTTGTGTCCTGTGTCCAGTGTATTTAGGGAAGAATAATAGTTAATAGTAGGGAAGAGGATCTCAGGGATTTGTTATTTTAAATCAAAAAATCACTAATTATTAATTACTGTATGATAGAGAGGTATATACCAATGGAAACGGGAGCCTAAGTTGAAGTCGGCCCAGCTCGACTTTGATATATCTGTTACTCTGGCAAAGAATCACTTAAAATTTTTTTAATTAAATTACAAAATGTTAAACAAAATGTATAATATTTATACGTATGGTTTATATTATCAGAAAATTTCACAGATTTTAGAAATTGAGCACATACTAATGAATGCAAAAAAGAAGAGCTATAATCTGCAAAAATTGTAGGAGTTTTTTAACATGTTCTATTGCGGGGGCGTGGATATCTAAACTTTTTTGTTCTTATACTCAAAAATGATTAATATGTGCTTTTAAATTTCCTAAAAAAAAATTGGTTAAAATCGGATGACTATATCCTATAACTGTCATAGAACCAAACAGGGTAGAAAATTGGTCTTACTAGGGAAAATATTTTTTCCAAATACGATAGCTTTCATAAACTCAGAAAAAACCATAACTAAATGATTTCAAACAGATTTGCCAAAATTGGTCGAAGTCGGAATTCGATAGATGTCATCGAACTGTTCATCTAATTTTAACAAAATATAATTATTCATAATAATTATTCAATATAATATTCATAATTTCTGATAAAAAGAAAGCTTCATGGAAAAAAAAAAGTTTTTCTACCGAGAAACCATTTTTCGACCAATCAGTTTTATGACAGCTAGATAGATATAGATATAGACTCGATATTAACCAAATTCTTCTGAACTTTTGAAAGCATATAATATTTATATTTATAAATAAACTAAAAAGTTTTTTCCTACTAAGACCTATTTTTCGACCGATCGATTCTCATCAGATCCGGGCGGTTCCGATATATTAGAAGCGTGCAGTAAGAATAAGATTCTGTGCAAATTTTAGCTTGATAGCTCGAAAATTGAGAGACTACTTTTCGTAGAAACTGACGGACGGACGGACAAAGCTCAATCGCCTCTGCTCGTCGTCCTAATCAAGAGTCTATATAGTTTATGGGGTCGGAAAATAATATTTCTATGCAGAGCAAACTTCTGGACAAAATTAATATAAGTTTAGCGGATGTTTAAAAACTAAATCTAACAAAGGAAAAACGAACAAAGTTAATTTTCGGGAAAATGTTTAAAATTATTATTTTTATTTATTATTTATTTATTTATTCATCCCACAAATAGGGCACTGAAGCTTAAAAACATTGTGGGATTAAGTGTATCCAAGTTTAAATTGTAGAAAAAACGATTAAAATAATATGAAATAATATGAAGTCTTGTTAAAATTTTAAAATCTAAGGGCCTACATAGCACTATCTGTCACATAAACCTACTTATAGAAGCAAATGCTAAAAATAATTTTTATTTTGAGTAGAAAAAACTTTTATTTTTATAATCAAAAACTAATCGTTATTTTACAATTTTATTTATATATCATTAAATAACTCTTGTATAAGATTTTAATTTTTTTAATCAAAAAATTAATCGGTTTTTTTGTAAGCTTAATTAAAAAAATTATAAATTATCTCTTATTTGTGATTTTTATTTAAATGCTCAAAAAATAATAGTTATTTCAATTTTTATATTTAAAAATCGCTTAACTATCTCTTATTTATGATTTTTATTCCTTTATCTACAAATAATCGGTATTTCTTGAGTTTTACTTTATAATCCTTATATAACTCTTGTTTTAAATTTTTATTTTTATGCTCAAAAATAAACGTTGTTTCTTAAGTTTTTAAATAATATTAAAAATTAATCGTTTTTTTATGAGTAAATTGAAAAAAATCAAGGAATAAGTATTATCAAGCGATTTATGCAAAATAAATTATAATCGTTAGGGTTCCAGAATAAAAGAGTAAATTTTACGTTTATCTTACACAAAGCATCTATCTAAAAGATGAAAAATCGGCCCTTAATCTAAAGCTTATGCTAATAATTATAAATTTGAAAGTACTTTAATCGAGTAAAGTTTCCATTTCCATATGAAATTTCATATTTTTCCTTAACAAACTCTAATTGATTCTTGTTTTTTTTTAGTTGCAATTTTATAAATTTAATTTTTTTAACAAATTTCGAGTACAAATTCAAAAACTCATTCCGAAGCTTTGAGTTGCCCTAAATGTTAATGGAGAATGTTGCTAATTTCTATAACACGTTTCGAGCCGGGTCGGAAATAATGTGAAAATAATGGGAGCATTTGTGTGCCATCCGTCACAATTTCCTGATACTCTAATTATAATGTTTTCATACATTTGGCTTAATTCACTTTTTTTTTGGTAGTGTCAAGCAAATTACTTCAACAGCCTTTCAAAGTTATAAGGTAAATTTCTTCGAATTGACTGCCATAATCATTATTTGCTTTATCGATAATCCCACCCATGAAGCTTAATTCGAGCATGAAATATGCGACTTTCTTTCTTTCTCGACTCCCCATTTTGGTTATATTGATGTGGCCACACGGTATGGTTATTGCTGACTAAATGTCACGTTTCAAAGAATTTTCACACCAATTTGGGCAAGTGCAGACTGTAGGGACCGAAAAGGGGCTGGGCCTTACCAAATTACACATACGACCCGTGTGGCAGGATTTACATGGAAAACATTTAGTAGTTTCGCCGTAGCAGGACTTTACGTTAATTCCCAAGTTGCGTGCCGTCACAGACAAAAAAAAGAATAAAAACAAAAACAAAGGCCGCAAATTACTTTCTAGACATTTTTTGACCAACAAAAAAAGAAACCACAAACCATTATAAAATACTTTACTTACATTAACTTAATGTCTTCTTCTTCTTCTACAACTGCTGCTGACTTTTGGTCAATGGTTTTCCAACATGAAGTAGCCAGCAACGAAGTCAGGTGAGCGGGCAACTCCTCTACGAGTTATATCACGAAGCACAGGACACAGGCAGCTAGGAAAAGCTTCGCCAGCGGCGGCCACAAACGCAGAAATTTTGATTTTACTTGTTTTACTATTTTTTCTTATTTCTATTTTTTTTTCAGTGTGTGGAAACTACCAAAAGTTGAATGACAGTTAAATAATTGCTGTCTATTCGAAAGGGCAAGAGCGTGGCATTAACAACAACAATAACAACAACAAACGCATTGCCAGAAAAGTTGTGAAAACTAATAATGAAAAAAGAGGAAAACGAGCTGCAGCCGCCGCGTGAAAAGTTTGTATCAATGTAATTTAATTTTTTTTTTGTTTTTGTTGAAAAATGCCAACAAAACGTCTCGAACGCTGGCCACAGACTGAGCAGAAGAATATTTTTGAGTGGAGCCGAGGGTCATGAATGAAGAAGCCTTCGAGTTGGGCATGCGCGGTATGAAAGCCCGCCAAAATATTGGGGAAAAAACTCACTCAAAATTTACACGCACGGATTTGTGTAACAGAGTGTGAGAGAGAGAGAGAGAGAAGGAGAAAAAGAGTGTGCGTAAAAAGCGTTGATTCAGTTATATAATGGCCGATGATGTATGTGACGGACCTGCCAGGAGAAACACCCGACCGGCTAAAATTAAGGGTAATTATTATTATTTGAATTTATGTAGGAATATGCGAAAATGTATGGCTTAAGGTAAATAGTAATAATTTACATTACCCATACACAGCGTTAAATTCTACAATTTTATTGATACTATTTTGAGAGAGTTTATAACTTAGTTTCAACTAGTTGGGAATTGCTTTCTTTATTTGAACTGTGTCAAAATGGTTCTAAATTCCACATTTTCGAAAATACACATTAATTTAGAAGTTCATAGCTCAAATAATATCTGATAAATGGCCTGAAACCACTTTTGAACCGATTTAAACTAGTATTTATTCGGGAAAATATAAATCGAGTTTCAAGACATCAGTATAAATTTTTATCGACCATTGTAGTCCTGGCGGTCCTAGAAAGATATTCTTTTGGAATACGTTAGTCAGTGACAGTAGGAAGTAGGGTGTAACCCTGAAGGATTTTGATTCTATCATTTAACACATAAAAGTTTTTCTTACTATGACAGTTACACTCAGAAAAATTATGAAGAATTCCGTGCTTAAACAAGGGAAATTCAAGTATCTCAAAAGCTGTCTAAGTTCGTAGTTCACAAATCTGAGTATAAAATCCTAATTTCAACTTCGTTTTCGGGACTATAAATTCACTTGAATTTTAATAAAGATTTTTTAGATATACAGGGTTGCCCATATTCGACGGACCCATCTGGCAACGCCATAACTTTTGACAGAGATGTCAGATCGCTTAATGACATACCGCGTTTGAAGCGTCAGTCCAAGCAGATTTTTACCATGGAACAATACACGCCACGCGAGCGCTCTGAAATAGTTGAAATTTACATTCAACAGAACAAGTCAATTGTGAAAACTCAACGTGCTTTTAAAAAATTAAAAAATGTGAAAAGTGCGCCTTCTAAGAACACCATTATACGAAAAATTTTCGACTGGTGAGGCTCTTTCTAATCCGAAGAGGCCAAATAAAAGTCGACCAAGGCGATCGGCCGAGAATATCGCTGCCGTACGAGCCAGTGTTGAGAGGTCCCCAAGAACATCCCAAAAACGCCGTTCTCAGCAGTTGGGCATGGCTCGGTCCACTTTACAACGGATTATTCGCGTTGATTTGCATTTGTTCCCGTACAAAATTCAATTGACGCAAAGATTGTTGCCTGCGGACAAGCCTCGTCGATTGGAATGGGCCCAAAGAGTCATCGAAATGGCCGAAGATGACGAGCAATTTTGGAACAAAATTATCATGTCCGATGAAGCCCATTTCACATTGAATGGGACCGTAAATAAGCAAAATTGCCGTATTTACGCCACTGAAAATCCTCAGGAGATTCAAGAAGTGCCTCTTCATGACGAAAAAGTCACAGTTTG